>CM038216.1:174206953-174595921 GCA_021442155.1 Cymbidium sinense | reverse complement strand
CCCAACTATTGGCCCTTCCATAGGCTTATAAGTCACCCAATTAAAGATTATTTTATTTTCAAAGATTGGTTGAAAAGAGCTATCATAATAGAGAACTTACCTTATTAGATAGTGTCTTAGTAAATCTTAAAAGGAAAAGGTAAGCGTTACGACCGACCAATTCCTAAAGCACAAATGAGAAGGCCAAGTCGAGCAATACTTAGGATACAAATAAGGATAAAGAAAAAACTCCACAAGTACAAGTAGAAAAAGAAGATGGCTAGGAAACCTTCATCTCAAAGAAGACTAAAAGAATGATCATTATTCTTCTAGCTATAGAAGACATTCGATGGAGGAAGACCCTAGAACCTAAAATTGAACACAGGATACTTCCCCTAAATAGGGGGCAATTTTTATGCAAAATAAAGAAATAGCTGAAAAATGATAAGCCTTTTACCTCAAAGACAAAGATTGGTCGAAAAGAGCTATCATAATAGAGAACCCTTGCGATAGTGTCTTAGTAAATCTTAAAAGGAAAAGGTAAGCGTTGTTACAAACCAATTCCAAGATCAAAATGAGAAGGCCAAGTCGAGCAAGACTTAGGGATACAAATAAGGATAAAGAAAAAAACTCCGTACAAGCAGAAAAAAGATGGGTGGGAAACCTTCATCTCAAAGAAGACTAAAAGAATGATCATTATTCTTCTAGCTATAGAAGACATTTGATGGAGGAATGCCCTAGAACCTAAAATTGAACAGATACTTCCCTAAATAGGGGCAATTTTATGCAAAATAAAGAAATAGCTAAAAATGATAAGCCTTCAGACATGTAAGTCAAGAAAAAATAAGAAAGCTCAAAAAAAAATCGAGACACAAAAAGATAGATTCTCTAGAGAAACAACCTCCTCAAGATCGATTAGGTTGGAGGAATATATGCACCATTTACAGCTTGACATAGAAGAGCCTAAAGAAGAAATTGTAAAAAAATATGTTGAATTATAAATGTGATACAACTTCCTTCAAGAAGAGCTATGCTCTTTCCAAAGAAAAGCTTATCAAATGAAATATAAGCCAAGCTCAAGAAACTATGCCGGATCAAACAATAGTTATGAGAGTCATGGAAACTCTAGAAACTCAAAGAGGAGTTCTGATGAGAAAATCTAGGTGTGAAGAAGTGGAAAAAAGATTCTTCCATGACAATAGAAAGCCAGCAAAAAAGGCAAAGAAATTCTAATTAATGAGGATGACTTACCTCCACCACCAGTTAAACCCCATAAGTCTTCCAAAATAGGAGTGGACTATAATGTTCAGGCACACTTACGCAAGCTTCCTACTCTATTAATTATATATGATGCTCTCATGCTATCCGAGAATATACAAAAGACCTTAATAAAACTCTTGCAAAGCTTAGAATAATATGAAGCATTTTTCATTGAAGAGAGGATGAAAGAAAATCTTATCTTTTAAAAGCTAGCAACTATCACCTTCAATGCTAATGATTTACTAGTCAAAATAATTGAACACAATTGACCTCCCTATGTTATGGCTGAAATTAATTCTACATGAGTAAAGATGGTGTTGATTGACCCAAATGCTTCAATCAATCTTTTGGCAGCCAAGGATACTCGAAACCTTGATAAAAGCATGGCATTTTTACAAGGTTTTAATGAACAAGGGCAGCAAACCTTAAGGTACATTGTGCTGCCCATATGCTTTGAGAAATTATATAGAAAAGCTAAATTTCAAATAATCTAGGCCAAAATTGCATATAAGGCACTCCTTACTAGTCCATTGATTAATGAGTATGATGATAGTACCCTCGACTCTTCATCGATGCATGAAATATATCCAGAATGGTGAAGAGCACCAAGTTGATGGGGACATGAATCCATTTTTAATACATGAAATCAAGATATATGATGATGCCAAATATTTTATCCCAGAAAAGGTTGAATGGGTTAATTCTCAAAGAAAGAAGCTCCGCCTATCAAATTAATGTTAATGAGTGGTGATTCAAAAGATAAAATTATTAACGAATCAAAACAACCTAAGGTAATTCCCCACCTTGGAAGTGATACTGAAAAGGAGGAAGGAAAATTAGTGCTTAGGAGGGCCTCAACTAGTCAAAAGAAAAAAGAGGTTAGTACTAGCAGTATGACCAAACAACTAGAGAAAACATGTATTTCTCTAATAAGAACATCTAAATCTCAAGTTTCTCATAAGGTTATGAAAATAATGCTAATATCAAAAGCACATCTAAAAGCTATATCAACTCTAAGGAGAGAAGAAATAAAATAACTAAAAATGTTATATGTCCCTCCTAGGAGGGGTTATAAGGATCGTGGAATCCTCTTCTACAAAGTTAAATAGCGAACCACAAATTCCATGTGAGAACTATTTGAAGAAGGTGATTTTGAGGAAGAAAATGTTTCAACAATCATTCCTCAATACTTTTCATCGACTCTAAAAAAGCTAGTCAAAAATAATGTTCAACTCTTACAATCAAATGCATAAGCTCAATTGTTCAAAAAACCTCTAGCGAGGGGATAATGTTCAGAGTTCCATATGATATGAAAAATTCATTACATGGGAATTAAGATATATTCCTTCATCAAATTTCTCAATAAGCTCATATACCATATGATAGAAGCAATCCCTTTTGAAACCATAAATCTACAAAGAGGTACCCATAGGGGAACAAAAATGATCCTGAAGATGAATTAATAATAAAAGACCTCAAAAAAGCCCCAAAATAATTTGAATAAGGTAATCAAGCCACGGTCCATGAACTTCAAGAAATTAACCTATGTACCGAAAAGGAGCCTAAGCCAACTTTTGTTAATGCTAGCCTCATATCAGAAAGAATGGAAGAATTAAAAGCACTACTCTATGAATATAATGACTTCTTCACATGGAATTATAGTGAAATGCCATGTTTATCACCAAATGTAGCTATACATAAATTGACTATTAAATTGGATTTATAGACAGTAAAATAAGCATTAAAGCAAATACAATTATAAATTAAAGAATAAGTCATTATTGAAACCAAAAAGCTCATCGAAGCAGGTCATCCTGGAAGAAAAATATGCTGACTGGATTGCTAATGTTATGCCAGTAAAAAAGAAAATTAGGCAAATTCGAGTCTGCAATGATTTTTGAGACTTAAATAAAGTATGCCTAAAAGATGATTTCTCATTACCCAACGCAAAACTCATGGTAGATAATTCATCCAACGATGACATATTCTTCTTCATAGATGAATCATTAGGATACAATCAAATTAAAATGGCTCTAGAAGATGAGAAGCATACATCCTTACGTACACTAATCATATATTACTATAAAGTGATGTCATTTGGCTTAAAGAATGCCGATTACCCACTTACCAGGGGGAATCTTGATCTCATACATAAGTATGTAGAGTGTTATGTTGATGATTTGGTCATTAAAAGGAAAATACAAAGCAAGTATATAAGTGATCTAAGAATCGTATTTGGTAAAATTCATAGTTTCAATCTAAAAATAAATCCTTTAAAGTGTGCTTTTGGTGTGACCTTTGAAAAATTTCTAAGTTTTAGTGTATGCCACAAAGGGATTAAAATTGATCCCTCTAAAATAAAAGAAATAGTGAATGTGCTACCACCTAAGTCTTTGAAACAATTGTGCTCCCTGTAAGGCATACTTGCTTATATTAAAAGATTTATTTCTAATATTTTGGGTAGATGCCATCCTTTTGCTCAATTAAAGAAAAAAGACACGCCTTTTATATGGGATGATGCTTGTTAAGAAGCATTTGATAGTATAAAAAAATATTGATTGCATCTCCTAATCTTGGCAACATCAATTACAGGGAAACCATTGACATTATATACGATAGTCCTATAAGAATCATTAGGAGCTCTGCTATTACAAAACAATGAAGATGAGAAAGAAAACATCTTGAGCTAAAATAAAGTATTTTTCTATTGAAAAGTAGTGTTTATCATTAATATTTGCTACTCAAAAACTACACCCCTATATCTTATCCCATAAGATAACATTAATATCCAAAGTCAACCCAATCAAATTTTTGATGATGAGGGCTACCTTAATAGTACAAATTAGAATCAGTCTAATATTCATAGCACCACAAGGGGGTATACTGCAATATTCCTATAGTCTTACTGTGCCTCAAACTAACAATGAGACTGAATATGAAGCATTAATTATGATCCTAGAGCAAGCAATTAATATAAAAATTAAAAAGCTTCATATTTATAGAGATTCCCAACTTATAATCCAACAAATAATTGGGACTTTTAAGATAAATAATCCAGAATTAGTACTTTAACATAAACATGTCTTGGAGTTTTTAAATCAAATCCCTGAAGTAACCATCACAAGGGTGTCGCATCGAGATAATGGCAAAGCTGATGCATTATATAAATAAGCTAAAAAAATGGTACACCCTTAGAAAAATCTAATTAAAATAATAATCTAAAATAGGTTAGCACTAGCATCAACCCTCTTGCAAGCCCTTAAAGCTAAACAAAGTCAAGAAGTCATGATCATAATAGAAGAAGAAGACTGGCGAGAACCATTCATCACCTATGTCAAAGGTGGTGGGCTACCAAAAGATAAATGAAAAGCTTTTCAAATTTCACAACATTACACGATACACTCTTATAAATGACACATTATATTGACACATGTTTGACCAAATGTGGTTCTGATGCTTGGACGAGAAAGACAAGGCATGTTGAAGTTCAAGAAAGATTGTGTGGAGCACACCAATCTGGCCCTAAAATGAAAATCAAAGTTAAACAAATGGGATATTATTGGCCTAACATGATTCAAGACTGCATTGAATATGCTAAAAGATGTCATCAGTGTCAAATAAATCTGCGCATTACATCGACTTAACCCTACACCCAACAATAGCGTCATGGCCATTTGAAAGGCGGGAACTAATATAATAGGTACAATAGATTCTCCATCATCTAGAGGACATTGCTTTATTTTACTATCATTTTTTCTCAAAATAGGCAAAAGCAATCCTATTAAGAGAAATTAAAGTAGATGATGTAGTAAAGTTCTTCTGGGACCACATTGTTTATAGATTCGGAGTACCTCAAAGAATTATATATGATAATACATTACCTTCAAGAATATAAAATTCATCATTTTATTGAAAAGTATAAGATAGATAAGCAATATTCCTCAATATACAATCGAAGAGCTAATGATTTGGCAGAAGCATTTAACAAAATGCTAATTAAGATGCTTAAAAAATTCTTTTCAAAAATAAAAGAGAGTGGCATGATAAATTAATAGAAGCATTATGGGCATATCGTACTACTTATAAAACTACTACACAAGCAACACCATATGTTTTAGTTATCGGAGCAGAAGTAATACTTCCCATCGAAGTAGAATTACTTTCACTTTGTGTAGTAGTTCAAAATGAACTTTCAAAGGAAGAAAATATTCAAATGCAATACAAAGAGCTTAAAGCTTTATAAGAAATTTGACTACAAGCTTAGTAAAATATAGACATATATAGAGCATGAATGAGCTGAGTTCTTGATTGCATGGTTCACTCAAGAAGCTTCAAAGCATGTGTACTTGTGTTGGTACAAAGAAGGCCTATAATTCCACACCAACAAACTGGTGGAAAATTACACCCAAATTATGAAGGTCCATATAACATTAAAAAAGTGTATGAAGGCAGCTTATCAACTCCTTGATGCAAAAGGCATTAGACCTATGCCACCTATAAATGGATAATATCTCAAAATATGTTATGTTTAAATATAAAAGAAGTACTCTCTCTATTAAGAGAAGTGCCCCCAAAGGGAAATTATATATATATATATATATATATATATATATATATATATATATATATATATATATATATATATATATATATATATATATATATATATATATATATATATATATATATTGCAAAAAGAAATCTTTAATATAAATACATTTTTTCAATGAAATTTAAAATTAAATCAAAATTTAGATTCCATCATATCTAAAGGGGTTAGATCAAAATTAAACTAAGATCTGCCATGTCCAAAGGGACCGGATCCAAAATATAAATTTATATTTCATCATACCAGACAGATCTAAATTAAACTAAGATTCATCGTACCCAAAGGGGCTGTATCAAATCCACCATGTCCAAAGGAGCAGGATCCAAATTTTAAATTTAGATTTCATCATACCCAAAGTGAATCTAAATTAAACTAAATACATCATGTCTAAAGGGATGGATCCAAAACTTAAATTTGGATTCCATCAAAAGGGACTAAAATTAAATTAAGATCTATCATGCTCAAAGGGGCTAGATTAGGGTGTGTCCAAAGGGTCGATCCAAAACCTAAATTTAGATTCCATCATACCCAGGGTCATCTAAATTAAACTAAGATCCATCATGCCCAAAGGTGTCAAATTAGACCAAAGGGGTTGGATCTAAACCTAAATTTAGATTCCAATATAACTAAGAGGATCAAATCTAAATATAAACTTGCATAATAAACTAAATTGAAAAAGCACACAGGCATAGCTCATGTATAAATTTAGATATTATTATTGATTTATAAAACTCTTAAAAGCTATGTGCTTCTCTGTTCCAGATATATTAGAAGTTGGCTACAATGTTTATCTAAAAAGGACCAGATGAAATGCTTTCCACTAAGCCTATTGAAGAGCAGATATGGGCTATTATTGAAGCCCACAATCCACATAGTACAACTAGGATACATGGTAGGTTATCATGGCACCATGATATGTTAAGAGGAAGAGATATGTTTGAAGAGTCATTTGTTCGATCATCACATCTCCCACTATCTGACTCACAATCTCCAGCCACCTATGACCTAATTAACTAGGTAACTAGTTTAAAATTGAGACATAGTCATGATCTCCCTTTAGAGCCAATCGCAGATCACCTTAACTTTGGTGATGAATGTATCCAACTATGAAGACACTACTCACCTACAAGCATAATCAGCTACTAGGTTACTATAAATTATATCATGAAGTAGAAGATTGGGACCCAAAGTCAATATTAAGCACTCCATTATCGCTTTTGGGGTATTATGGGCTTGACACCACCTGCAAATGCATGGTGATGTTCCCAAAAGGGCTGGCGTATATCGCAATCTACACATCACTCTTTGATTATAATCATATTTCTTTCACATGGATTGGAAGTATAGAGAAACACTAGGATAGAGCCACCAATACTTACTGAATCAGTCCATATAAGATGATGAACTATAGATGCAAGATATAGTAGGATTCCAATTATGGGATTCCTATGAAGAATGCATCCCACCAAATCACGAGCATTTCCAATGCTATGGATTAACATGGGAGAGGCAATTATTCATATTCTTCAGGGTTACATCATGCCTTAGCTCATTATCAAAGATTATCCAAAAAATAGAGGATAGGTCATAAATGTCAGAATATAATCACTCTGGATACATGGTTAGAAAGCTTCCTCCATTTAGTGGTACATCTATCACATTTCGCATAGCGTGAGGACCTGTTTAACAATGAATTTCATACATCTATTAGTACAAAATTTGAAGTGAAGGGAAGAGCCAATCCTCATCCGATGTTAGCACAGGATATTAACAATGAGCTATCTTTAGTAGCTTTCATTATCACTTGGCTATGTTACTTTGTATTCTTTAGGCACAATAGACCATTCCATCCTTTTATCTTACTGATGGCTAGCCTACTCACTCATGGTGAAAGGATATCATTGGCACCTGCAGCACTGGCCTACTTATACCATGGAATTAGACAGAGTAAGTGTCATGACTAATTCATAATGCTACAATATGAATGCCCCTAGGCATTATCTACATGGATGGATTCATGATTAGATTTTAGGAGCCTTCAATTAACGTGATATACCATCCAATTTCAGAGAGCAAAATTTTTCTTTGATTATGCAACTAAATAGAGCTACAATCTCTATAGATAGAAATCAAATACAAACCTTCATATTCACCCCAATGCGCATGATAGATTTCTTTCAGATCATCCACAAATCATCCTTCTATGGTTTGTTTATTCAAAGTATGAAATAGAAATTTATGATTCTCTCATTAAAAAAGGCACACTTTTGTTATTATCAAAATTTGGATATAAATACATTATATAATATCTTATTGGGTGAGACCCACTTGGATATGCTATCATCACTATGAATCTATAGTTTTGGAAGGTTACAACACTACTAGGGCAAGAATTGATTTATCGCTACACCTACATACGGGCTACCGCTGATATTGGATATAGTGGATATCCATTCTTTAGGAAAACTTCTACTAATAGTCTATTTAGTGGCAACATCTATAGCATGGGCCTTCACACTATGCTTAGGGACCCATTCTAGTTTCTATATAGCTCCACATGAGACTCATATAGGATTCAATCATTCATGGTTGATGTGGATCACAAACATTCTTGTCCTTCTTGGAGCTAGGCTTTCACATATATGATAGTAAACTGTGAAAAGCCAAACCAATCTAAATTATACACTCTTCACGGCCTGTGACTTATGCTTCTAAAAAGCCATCAGATGACCAAAAGGCAATAGGAAGCAACAACGTCAGACTTCCGTTATTCATAAGAGGGATGATGGAAACTCTTGCGACCCTTTGTTGATTTTGTTTGATATGCTGCGGTATAGATGACTTTATTCATATTCTCGGTTCACCGATAGCGAGCCACCAGAACAAATGGAAAGTGATGTCACATAGGTATTATCTATGAATACTACTACAGTTACTCCAGCAGCTACCCAATATGTTAGTAGTGATCATACTATAAAGGATATCACATACAAAGGAGTTCGGTACTATGGCTATTAGTCATGAGCCACTTTTGTCGAATTCAACTTGGGTGATGGTGAGTGCCACTCAAGATGACTCTATAGATTTTGACTCTTGTACAGAGAGTCACCCTATCTCTAATCCAAAATTAATAGTTCAGAGGCAGTTATCCGGCCTAAAAATTTCATGCTTTGTCTCCAAAATATGCCCTAGGACTTGAGCTCCACTACATAATAATCCTTCAAAGAGCTTATATCATATAGTAGCAGCACTGCACAAATTTCTTCTGGGCATTGATGTAGCCTTGCTTGAACTCACTAGCTTTTGTACAAAAGTAAATTCTTTGCTAGATTATGTTGCCACTCTAGATTTCAAAGCAGGAGAATTATAATTATGGGAATTCCTCTGTAAATACATTGAATTTGGATTGTTCTTTACACTACCTATGAGGAGGTCTTATCAATACACTTACTATAGAAATATCGCTAATACTATTTCACATCAAGCATCCATAATTCAAGATCTAGAACATAGTCTCGTGAGCCTTAAGATCCTTCCAAAGGGAGCTTTTTAGAGCATAGATAGAACTTCTTAATATCTCTGTTGAATTGAGAGAACTATGATAGAGGAGACAATATTTGCTAGAAAGGAGATCTATGATCAGACAAGATGTGACAGCCATAGAAGATTGCTCACGGGGTAGATGTTGGGCGTCCCAACTTGAGCAAACTCTTTCTTCATTGGAGTGTGATCAAGAGGTTGTCCTTCAACATCTCCATGAGTAATGAGATAAACGGGCCATTATGGCCTCTATAGCTCATATAGCTTCTATTTGCATTAGAGAAATCCAAGCCAACTATTATAGCTAAACTTTTCTCATGTAAATTGTCACTTTATTATTGTATAATGACAAAAAAATTATTTGAGTAATACATCAGAGGCTTCGATTTTTTTCCTTAATTATATCTATATATGTGTGCTACAACTAATAGATTAGTAAGACAATGTATGCATTATTTTGTGATGACATGACACATTCATTGGGGGGCAATTTTATTCACCTAAAAAATTATATATAATATAATTTTATTCTTCTGACTATAGTGTGCTGTGTTCATGGCGATGAGGTGCTGCTCTAGCCTTCTAGAAGGATAACTATTGAGGGCCGCTATCAAAACTATGATATAGAATTGAAGCATTGTGATCTTGGTCTCGAGGTGCTACACCAACTATTAAGAGGGAATAATTACAAGAAACACTACTATAAATAGAAGTATCCAGTCCACTTTTTAAGCTTCTTCTTCTTCTCTCTCCGACCACTCCCACTTTCACTGCATTTTCAAACTAAACTCGCATTCCTAGCGACCTTCCTTTGGTTTTAGATCCCCATTCACTTCAGGTAAAATATCTATGCCATTTTATCTTTAAAAAAGCGGTTTAAACTATAATC
Source organism: Cymbidium sinense (assembly GCA_021442155.1). NCBI lineage: Eukaryota > Viridiplantae > Streptophyta > Magnoliopsida > Asparagales > Orchidaceae > Cymbidium > Cymbidium sinense. The sequence continues at coordinate 174,585,644 of CM038216.1, read as the reverse complement.
CCGTGTTGATTATGAATCGTGAGGAAAAAATGAAGAAAAAATCAAAATATCAAGATTTGAAGACCTCCATTGTTGAACTTTATTTGACACAAGATGAAAACCCCTCCCATCTATCGATCGTAGATCTAGAATAAAGGAGAAGAGTGCTTTGTACTATAATTTATAAAATCTAGCATTACTAAGTAAAAATGCTATCAAAATTTCTAAGAAATATTTTAAAACTCTCACGCTAAATTCAATTTCTAACACACAACGCCTTGGTGCTAGATATCAACATTGCAACACTATGCTCTTAGGTTTCATGTTATGAAGGCAGTGTCATAGCACCAAGAACTAGCTTTACAACACTTTAACAAAACACCTCAACGTAGGCATCAGCATCAGGCATGCCTTAGCAATGACTTGGAATATTTTTTTTAGATAAGAGACATAATATTCCTAAGCATGGCAACACCATAGGACCAACGCCTTAGCGCTATATCACCCTAACACGAGTAAAAGGACATACAAAATTTTTTTGGCTAAAGGACACAATGTCACCCTAGCGCCTGACACCATTGGGTCATTGTCACAGCACCAAGCTCTCAAGTTTTTTCAACCTATTCACAACACCAAGCCGTTGTCACTCATATCTTCTTTTATATATGTGTTCAACATATGCAGGCATGCCACACAAAATAATAAAAGTTGACTTTTATTTCTAAATTTTTAAAAAAAGTACAAAAACATTTACAAAAAAGGGAAAAAAAGTACAAAAGAATGTGGGGAAGTTAATAATCATACTAGTCACCCTCTTCTTCCTCATCTTCTTCCTCCTCCTTACCTGATGCCTATAAGGTAGTTACATAAGGTTGATATTGAGGGGCTGTAGAGAAGGAGATCTAATTCAAATCTACGAGATTACAACTCGGAACATGTTGAGTGAAGTGTTAAACTTAGCCATGTAAGAGAATTGTATCTATTGATTCCATATGATAATCAAACTTACACTCTAGAGCCTCCACTGCGGCTACTCACATCCACCATTTTCTCGGGTTTGTGACATGAATTTCTTGGACTTGCTCGGTGAAATTGAGATTGGGGAGGTCATGGGGCATGCGAATCGCCCAACTTCAAACCTTGACCCAAATTCACCAATTATCCTTTTTTTGTGGAGCCTTCTAAATGGGTATTTCTTCATCAAGTGGCCTTTTCAATATCAATTGTAAATCCCCTCTATCTAACAAAATTTAAAATAGTCCTATTTTTTGTAACCTCGCTAATGTTATCAGTGGGCATAAGCTTGGTAGAAATGAAATATAGTTAAGCCTTAGAGTCAGCAGTGAGACCAGCAGCAAGAAAGTAAATGATTCCTTTTACCCATCATTTCATTGCATATTTGCATTTCCACCACAAAGAAAATGGAGGATTTCATCAAAATTGAGATGATTGTTATAATAAGCAAGATATTGAATCAATATCTTAGAGAATGTAATATGCATTTATAGCACTACTATCATAACTTACTAGTTTCTCATGAACATATGCTTTATTATCCTAGATATCATGTGCATTAGTAAAGAACTCATGTACCATCGGGACAATGCATGAGTTGTTATCATATGCTAGCTTGGCCTAGCCTTGTCTCATGATCACCCCTTCAACACTATTGTCAGGATCTTGGAAGCTCCTCTCCGAGATCAGGTGCTTGTGGATGAGGGCGTGCTGATACAACTCCTCAACATCAGCAGTGAAGAACATGTTGGCTTCGATGCCCTCTTCCGCTCACTACTCTTCTAAGAGGCATGCATAAAATGTAGAACTAAATAAGAAATAAAGCTAAAAGAGAAATGGAGTTCTTAAGAAAAAAGACCATTGAATGAAAATCTTAAATAGCCATGGGTCATATTTATAAATCATACCCATACCCGCCCAAAAGCACTTACCTCTTAGGATGTAGAACACAACACTAGCGACTCGGTGCTATAGGTGTGTTCTTCAACCATCTCATCGATTATTGTGATGTCAAAAAGATAAATTAACTGACGCGTACGAAAAGCATTGCAACGCCAGGGTGTTCTAACCCAACGTTATGGCACTAATTAAACAAACATGTCATTTCCCCCCTTTAATCGATGCACCACTTGTCTAGAATCTTGACTTGTACTGTGGTGCTATAATGCAACGCTGCGGCGCTATTCAAATAGTCAAAATGCCAATAATGCTAGTGTCATGGCACTACCCATTCAGTCGATGCATTTGGCCTCATATATATGTACACTTGTCATATAAAGCGCTACCTAAGCAATAGTTGGCTCCATCATGGCTAGGCGCCATATTCGATCGTAGGCGGTCCTTTAAATAAAATATAATTATAATAATAATAAGACTTTAACCTACACAATCACCACATGAACAATAATATTTCTAACTGCATGTGCCCTGAAACACACATTAAAAATTTAAATTCAAATTTTGATGATGTTTGGCGGCTTAATAACCCGATTGGGTCTAATGACTAGGTCTGGGTTACCAAAATCTAATATTTCTTAGATGATGGTCATGTTGATTATAAAATTCATCCAGAGGGGATACACTTAAATTGAATGAAGTTCATCATTCAATATAACTTAAAGCAAACAATCATATATCCATCCATCATTATTTATCAAGCATGATAAGCTAAGAAAATCTTTCTTTGCTCACAAAAGAGCTCATGTCAAATAAATATATTTATGTTTATATACAAATAATATCATTCCAATAAGGATGTGGTATGTGTCCTCTGTTTGCTTAGTTTTTGTCATTAAATGACACCACATAAAAATGTGGATACGACCAGAACACTCTTACCAGGAGGCTTAGCATTTACACAGCTCCACTATATTTCGATCACGGTATAACATGTATGTTCCCTAATGGCTTTACTCCATGAGCTATGAATCATGGAATATATTCAATAGGCAAAAAAGCCTTCTATTAGCTAAAGTTGACTTAAATTTATCCCCTTAGATAATTACCACCCCAAGTCTATGAGAATACCTTGGACGATGCCACCGATAAGGATTTTTTGATCATGGATAACCTTAACTAAGTCTAGAGTAGGGACCGATAGCTTAAGACATGATGGGAAAGCATGAGTTAAGTTAAAATAGAATGATAATTTCGTAATGACATTCGAAGGATGTAGTCGATCTCTTTAGGTCATCTATTGCACACACCTCTAAGATACTAAATGCATATTAGATAGATATGACTATTTCTAACTTTAATCGAGTGTTTTCTTCTATGGTAAGAGGAGTACTTGACAATGGAGGCTTGTCCATAGGAAGTAGAACCAAGATCTAAATAAATCCTAACGTGGCGTTAGGGGAAATTTGGTTGAATATATGCCAATTTATCATATGAAAAATATACTCCTACCCATCTCATCTAAAGATGGCGGAGTGCATCCTCGAATATATTTTTTCTAAGCTATCATGTTTATTTTAGGTCATGCAATATCACGAATGATTTTGGCCACAATTAAGGTATTTAATGCTTGTTTCACATTATATTGTATTTTTTTTTTATGTGATATGGCTCTCAAATACCACTAGTCAAAAATCTTGATATAAAGCGATATGATTTTGAGTCAAAGATCGAGATCAAGAAATATCATTGGAATCTTTGGGACATCAATTAAATCTCAAAATAGCTCTCAAATATGGAGTGTTTATAGTCAAATCGAAGCGTCGACGGATCTAACGAGCCTAAGATCTCATAAGCTTCATTTGGGCATCCAAATGCTCAAAATACAATGATCAAGGAATCATCACGAGCGTCAAGTCGAGGGAGTGGTTGCTTTACATGAATTTAAGAATGCCCCCTCCCATATAAAGACCATTTCTCACATGAGGGGCCAAAAGTGAAGTGAAGTGAAGAAGAAGAGACTAACAAGTGAAGGAGGTGCAACAAAAGAAAAGAGTCAAAAAAGAAGAAAAAGAAAGGAAGAAGAGGAAGAGTCAAACAAGGAAGAAGAGGAGGAACTGAGCAAGGAAGAAGAGAGGAAGAGCGAAAAAAGAGGAAAAGCCCAAGCAAAGAAGAAGCTCAAGCTTGAAGATCCTCAAGCAGGTCGCACTCATCATCAACCACCATCCTTACCTTCATGCTATTGTCCCTTTCTCCACCTACTAAACCATAAATTTGTTACATGCTGTTTTCCTCCCTCATACAATTCTGTAATCTTTGTCAGAAGACTTTGTACTGAAAGATACATAGTAGCTTTCATCCTGGTTTCCCCTTTTGAGGTTTTCCGTTAAAAATCTCTTTTTAAAAATTTCGTGTGTGCTGACTTCACAACAAGGCTAAAGTAAACTTTCACTCTCTTTCTAGCACTCAACAATAATATTCTCTACGATGGGGTAGATGGAGGTCAACAAAAGTTATTGCCAATGAGTTTGAATATAAAGTGCTATCTTAAGAACTTAGGTGAAAAACATAAAACTCATTTAATTTTGTGTATATTTTTAAGGATATAAACTATAAAACATTACAAATCAAGAGCATAATAGATGAAGCACAAATAGTAAATCTTTTAAAATGAATTGCAAACCTTAAATTTATAGTCAAAGTTGTTGCATGTCCAACATGTATTGAGAATCTATGCATCCAATAAGCCAATGTTTTACATTAATCTTTTAATATAGCTCAAGTCACAATAGTTGATTGTATTTGTTGATAATTTCATTATCTTATCCATTTTTACTTCTCAAAAGGACAAGAGATTCAAAAAATTAATATGCCATCATATTAATTTGGATTAGAAAAATTATGACATTACAAGAACCTATATTGGGTTGAAGTTATAATTGAGAACTTGAATCACCAACAACTCAAAACTCACAAAATCTATTTCTACTAAATTCTTCAATTACATAGAATTAAATATCCAATAATTCACTTAAGAGTTAGCTCTAATTTAAGTTCAGTATCAAACTACTAAACTTGCTAGTAACTTGAGAAGTGGCTTATTACTTAAGATTGGTGTGCCAAAAAAAACTCAGCACCTTATCCAAAGTACTCACCAGCTAACTATAGTTCTTATTAAAAGAAATCACCAAGATTAGTAATACTTAATTTAAGACATGCCTGAAATTCCCTGGCTACAGCAAACTATAAACTACCTTGTCTACAATATAATTTGCTACATAGAGTCCAACATACATATTCTTAATATAATTAAAGTGTATAGCCATTCCTACAATGTTATAGTTAATCCTCTCCTATAAATAGGGGGATGCTATTGATCGGATATAGGAACTTGAAATTTCATATGTGAAAATTATTCAAAATGACAGATGAAAAATCATATACTAAATCACATGAAATCTCATCAGAGTTTTCTATTATATCTCATCAATTCTTTATTAAATCTCTTTCTCTCTAAATTATTTTTCTATGTTACGGTTTGACTCATCCTTCTCAATTCGGAGAAGTTTAGTTGGGATCCTTGTATGTAAATTATTGAAGAGATTTATTAAGACTCGGCTATTCGTTCCTTCTTACAATTTGAACTTGATTTATCTGATAAACTCTTGGTATCTTAACTAAACACTTCATATCACATATAACAACTTCGTTGGCAACTACTGATTTCCTAGATTAAAAACTCTCTGAGGTGAAAATGCACCAAATTGAGTAGAGTTGGCGAGAGTGGGCATTAAGGGTGGAGAGAGAGAGAGAGAGAGAGAGAGAGAGAGAGATCTTTGACTAGAGGATGTATCCAAAGGGATCGCATTGATCCTCCTACCTCACAACCCTTCTACAATGGCAGAACCTGGATCATGCGATCTTTTTGGATATCTCCTCTTGTCATCTCCTAATCCAATATCTACATCCTCTCTTACACGAAAAGGTTGAGACTTAACAAAATTTCAGGTTAGTTGCCCATCGTTTTATAATTCTTGGCTGAGCTACTGCGGTTTTTGATTGTTAGTGCAGATTCCGTATAGCAAGTAAGAGTCTCTCTAATCAAAACTATCTTAAGTTGCAGCAAGTTATTTTGGCTTCCGTCTGAAGAACTTGAATAAAATCTTAGAAGAAATCCTTCAAAAACATAACACAGAAGAACAAAGTTGCACAAATACGTCTGAGCAAGTAATTATAATTTATTTTCTTTCACAGCTACTGAAACTGGTAATTTATATTTAATGGCATGCTTATTAGATTTGCATAATCAAATATAAAAATTTGTGTAGCATTAGTAAGACTAAAAAGCAGAAAAATTCAAACCAAATTGCAGGAATAAAGCTAATTATTATGATGAATGCGATTCCATTAGCCATACAGCAAATGCTTTGTCACTAAGTTAGAGATTCTGATTCTCAGTTATCCTAAATAGTTCATGCTCCAGCCTTTCATTAATTCAGCGATGCATTAAATTTTACTTAATCACACATGAAAATATAATTGTCTTTAAATTTTCAAGTCAAATTTTAAGATATTGCATATAACAGCTCCAAATTAAACAAAATTGTCAATTGAGTATTCATCAGGGCTTTCAGAATAGCACGACAAACAACAGTATGCTGATCCCATTCTATTGGAAGATCACATGGGGGAATTCATAAGCCATGATAGATGGCAATATATTAAATTAGTATACTATAGAAGTCCTAGATTGAAACTTAGGCATTTTTTTATTATTATTTTTTATTTATTTCTTCTTATCATGGCATGTCTATATATAATTCCTTTTTAAATGATGGCTTTCAAAAAGGTGAAGTATTCTTTTTTTTTTTCTTGACAACAAATCCTTTGATGTATATATTATGACCAAAATAAATAAATAAATTGAAGTCTTAAAATAAGATTTAAATAGTGTCAGTCATAAATTTGGCTCATTTATGACTAACGAGCCCACATGTCTGAAGAGCTTCAATTAGAAGTAGTGCAAATGGTCTTAGGTCAACTAGTGAGGTTCAAGGGGCTAGAACCCAACAAGCACTAAATGGTTAAATCTAGCAACACATAACAAAGATTTAAGGATTATATGGGTATAGGTGCAAATTAGGAATGATTATAAAGCAACACCAATTGGAGAGGTTGACTCTCTTAAACTTTTATTATTCTTGTTTACTTATTAGTTAGAAATAAAATGTAGGTTAAAGATTGTGCATAATTTTATGGAGACTCCTAAACAAGAACCCCAATGATACTAGGAGGAGAAGTAACATATACCACACTAAAAAGGCTAATGAAAATGCAGAAAATAATGGCATTATAATTTAATTCCTCCTTATAAGTTATGCACCTCAACTAAACTCTGCCGTTCAATTTCATCAAGCATTAAAAAAAACATCTTTTTTCTATAGAGCAACAAAAGGTGTCATAGAAGATAAGGAAAAAATTACAATAAAATTTAGGGAAATTTTTATGCATTTACATATTTAACACTTAAAGTTTAATATTTACAAGAGATAACATGTTTTGTATGCATAAGTTGTGTTTCACTTTAAAAAAAATAATAATGATACTATTTTGATGTAATATTAAAGATTTAAGTATTATTTATATAAATATGAAATTTTAGGTGGTAGATATGTTAATATATAAGTATTATGTGCGATGTATGTAAATGCCCCAAAAATTTAAGGTGAGCAAGTGATTTGTAGAGTTCAATCCATAAAGAAGGGCATTAATATGAGTAGATAAAATCTACAAAGCATATGTTTATCTTCATATATAATAAAGAAACCTCTCCTACCAAGTTCAAGGTTTGCCTACTAAGTTGAGGTGGTTAGCCAATTGGTCCACTTAGCCCAAATAAATCGAAATGAACCATATTGCACCAAAACCAAATATAATTCAATTTGAACCAAATCAAGTTATTTCTAAACACTTCAAATTGATTATTGAGCATAATTCAATGATCAATTTTAGCTAAACCCAACTTAACTCCATTCACATTTATCCAAAATCAATCCAAGCTAAATTGAATCAAATCAATCACTTCTATATTTTCAAATTGACACTGACTCAGCCACTTGAGCTCAATTTAATTAGTCAACTTAACCAAAATTAGCCCAATTGAATCCTATAGGGCCAAAGTTAAATTAAACCCAATCAAAATCAAATTTGGCTAACCTAAAACTTTAAAATCGTGGCATATGCACAATGAACATAATCAACTGCAAATTGAAGCATATTAACCAATTAGCTCACTTGACCCAAATAGACCCAAATGGGACATATTGAGCTAAAATCAACTTGATTTGAAATTGGATCAAATTGACCATTCCTAATCACTCTAAGTAGTTCACTAAACATAATCAAAGCCTGATTTAATTTTAAATTGTCAAAGCCAACTCATTGGACCCAACCTAACCCATTTGAACCACTTGAGTCTAATTGAATTCAAGCCAAGCCAAACCCAAGTAAACCTCACCTCACATGAGTTAAAACCTCAGCCTATGCGAGGGAGAACTAAACATCAACAATGGAGCCATTTGGGGGAGGGGCGGGGAGAATCTAATGAAAAAAAGCCAAAACAATTATTAACTCTACTTGCATCTCCCCACTTGGGTACCATTGACTATAATGGCTAAAGCATCGACTCTTGACCTTTAGCCACCCATACCTCCATTAATGGTAAGGTCAAACTAAAAGAAGAAATCCAAGGCTCCTCTCCACAAATTAACACTTAATACACCTTCACCAAACCCCAAACATTAAAACTAACCCTTTCCCCCACTTCCTAACCTCCTTATCCTCAAATTTGATCAAGCTCAAGTGAGAGGTGATAGTGGTTAGTCTCTAAAGCATTCTGGAGAGAAGCAAGAGGCCATACTTCACCAAAAGCTTCATCTCAACCTAAGGAAGCTTTTTGAAATGAGAAAATCCTTAGTAAACCCTTGCACTTTCATTTTTAAAGCTTCCTAATCAATAGATAGTGAAATTTCAATGAGAATCACTAGAATTTCGCACTAGTTTGGTGTCGGGGTCTATATCTCACTGGAGTTAGGAGAGGCAACACCTTAAACATTGATTCCTTTTGATCGGAATCAGTGGTATGGATTAAAGTACACTAAATAATTATATTTAAACCCCTTAATTCATAGGATTAATCCAAGCCAGTTGATCTTGATTAGATGGCAATGATTAATCCTTCCTTCCTACCACCACATCGCGTCCGATCCATATTGTCCAACCAGATGTCGAAATGTTGAAAGTGCATCCCATTAAATGGGATTAAGTAGGCAAATAGTATTTCTAAATTTTAAAATTATTAAAAAATGTCCATAACTTAAAAAATTCATAAAATTATAAATAAGCTCATAATGATTCACCTCTTCAAACAAAAATCGAATGAACCTAATAGCCCCAAAATTTATTGGGTATTTTCATGATTAATAGATTTAATTAGAAATAATATTTCTTTAATTAATCATGAAATAATAATCCAAGTAAACTAAAATTTTTAAGGCTTGAAATTTACATTTGTCTTTGTTTATCATAAAACATTCAATCCAAATGAGCCAGTGGATTAAAAGATAAGGATTTTTAAAAGTTTAATGGCTAATTTTTGGAAAATAATTAATTAAAAGAATATGAAAATTACATAAACTCCTCCAAATGGTTTGAATCACTTTAATAAACTTCAAATAATGTAGGAAAATTATTTAAACCATTTGAATCAAATCAAATCACTAAATATGGGTTTAATTAAGCATTACATAATCACTTTAATTAGCTTGAACTTTAAATTACATATAAAATCAACCATTAGACCATGCAGTATAAATGACCCCTCCCGATTTACATTTAATAGGAGAATCCAATAATATAAAAATCACTAAAATTTCTCAAGTATTTTATGGCTAGTTAGAGTTTTTTTTTTTTAAATGATCATCCACTAATTAATCCTAAACCACATGCCTAATCAAGTTGCAATTTTTAGGGTAACAATTGAAAGTTAAGACTCACTTATCATAAAAAATTCAATCTCAGTTGAGCTATGGATTAAAAAGTGTGATTGTTTAACCATAATTAGGGCAATTCAGGTAGAGTAATTAATATAAAATTATGAAAATTACCTAAATGTACCAAATTAGTTTAGAACATCAAAGGTCCTATGAAATTATTTGATATCAATGGGCAAGATTAAATCACAAAATCACCTAACTTAGGGCTTAATGAATAATTATAAATTCAATTAAATAAAATAATTAAATTTGAATTTTAAAATTTATAGAAATTGTCCAAAATTATGAATGAACCATCTTTGTGTTCAAATTACAGAGAGTTAACTAATAGAATTAAAAGCCCCAAATGGTTTGAAATATTTTGAGAGTAACTGCTTAGCTATTAAAATATTAACTAGTTCAATTAATCACAAAATATAAGCCTAAATGACTTGAAATTTTTAGGGTTTATTTTTTGTTCTTGTTATGCATGTTCATAAATTTTCTTCAAAATTTTGGGCTTAAACATTTTATTTATTATAATTTAGGGTTAATTGTCATAATAATTAAATTAATTAATTAAAAAATCATGAAAAACCATAAAATCAAATAATTGAACTTTAGAAAACTTAATGAACAAAGAAAATCTTAAAAAATTTCTAATTAAGTTTAAGAATTTTTGAAGTTTCTAATCACTCTAATCATGATTTAATTAAAGGCTCCCTTAATTAGCACCTTAAGCTTGAATTATCCATAAACTTTTTTTATTTAATGAGTTTAAGGAAAAATTTCTTGATATATCATTCATATATTAGATATATATAGTTATATACTCAAATTAAATCTACTCTTGTAATATTTTTTCTTAATTAAGTAATCCTATGTATTTTCATGAATCAAGTTATGTAGGGATTTATTTTATGATTATATTCATGTATACATTATTATGTATATCGTTAAAATTAGTAATAACTTTATGTTTAAAAAATATTCTATTATTTTAATTGGTATGATACTTATAAGGTATATAATATGGACACTCGGGGAAATAGGGCTACAAGTCCGAAAGAGGTCTTCATACTTAAACCCTTGATCTAACACTGACACGTACCTTTAAGCATAAATAAATATGCATAATGAAAATCATAATAAATGAAGTTGCTTAATGCATATAATAATAGTTATATAGACACTTTGGGTTGGAGTCCGAGGAGGTCTTAATACCTTAAAACTCGTTTAATAATGGCAAGTACCCATTGATGCCAACTTAAATAAAAATCAATACATGCATTTTAATCTCTTTCAAATCAAATAAAATTCATGGATGTGTAATGAATAACTCTATAAAATATTCATATAAATGTGTTTAATAATTCTACAAAATAATGTGAAGATTTAGAGTATGACTAATGAGTATATGTTTTGAACAAAAAAAAGGATTCCTAGCACTAATTTGATTCTTAGGTCAATTTCATGGGATTAGATAATCATTCAAGCTTCTTAGTGTGATGCTCTTCCATTTGATGGAGTTTTCACTTCATTAGGATTAGGATGTCAGGGAGAGTGGATATCATCTTATGATGGGACCATTAGTCTTTGTATTCTTTAAAATATTAATTCTAACTCAAATTTTAGTTAAATTAAGAAGCAAAATCTATCTCAAAATTATTAATCATTTTAATTAGAACCACTCAGTGATAATAAATTAAATTTAGTACTTAAATTATAATCTGAACGTTGAAGCCTAATATTATCATACCACACTAGCCTTTGAACACACATTAGAATATCAGGGCACTATCCATAGGCTTAGTTAAGCTAGTGCTTTGCTATTTTTTTGGTGTATTATTTTAAAATAGATGTTAGAGTTGTATGCTAGTAAACTTAATGTTATGGTGATCTTTACTAGACTAATGGTCTTTTCTACAATAGGTCAAAAATGGAACACTATAATAAAGTTAAATCGCAAAATTTTTGCTTATAGGTGTTATATCTTTGAGCATAACTCATTAGGACAGGTGGGCTTGGACATCCGCCGGTACCAAGCCACATTGTAAGGAATATGACAACTTTTATGTGTATATGTGTTCCAACAAACCATTATTTTATAAGTATTGTTAAGATTTTATTTGAATTTTTTAAATATAATTTGTACTAAAATTAGGTTAGAGCCATGGGGTTTAGGATGAACTAGAAGAAGATGTAGACTTAAGAGGCTATGGAACTTTCAAGCTAACATTGCTTTTTTTTAGGTGGGATGTATAAGGGCAAAGCTTGGCTCGATATTTTCTTTTTCTTTTGAGATATAAAGTGAAACTCGACCACACCGACCATTCTCTTTAATTAATTTGATGTATTTTAGTATGCTTATTTTGGGTGCATAACATAACAGGATGTTTTTCATAGATTTATTTTTATGAATCTATGCTAATGATGTAAAAGCCTAGTTTATGTGGTAAGCTCATAGGAAAAAAAATTAAATTTCTATCTAATATTAATTAATCAATTCAAATTAAATTAATATAGCTCATAACTCCACTCTTTTAAAAACTTAAGCATAAATAATAAAACCAACTAGAAATTCTCTAAATTTGTGAATTGTCATTGCATATTTTGTTGTTCCTCCTTGAATTACGACCTTATCCCATTGCACATAAGAGGACCTCTGACCTATGAGGATGGCCACATTTCTTAAAAGAATCTATTTTCTTTTTTGATTTAACCCATGACTTATTTCTAATTGCATCCCATTATAAGCATGATTCACATACCCAACACCTTAAAGAGAAATCAAGTATCTAAAATATTTTAAAAATTTTGTTGCATTAGCTATAAGCATATCATACCAGTCATGATCTTAAGGTTAGGAGTGAGTCTAGGTTCTTATTCTCTTTCCTAATCAATAACAATCCAGCCATCTTAGATTTGCATATAACTTGATCACATGATTTGAAAACATAAATTGTGTTAGCTGACAACCCATCTAGGCAGGTTATAAGTCCAAGAGAGTTTGGATAGATTCATTCTCCATAGTAGAATTGGACCAATATATCTTTTCTTTTCTCTATAGATTAAGTCGAGTTTCTAGCTTTTTCTAAAGCAATTTTAGTTTTTAGGTCTATGGTTTCTTATTTCTCATTTTCTATAAGAATAATCATCAATTTTTAAGTATTTTCACAATCTTACGTTGCTAAAATATAAGTCTTGTCATTCTAATAATATGCTAACTCAAAATTTAATATTAATCTCAATCTCAAAAGTATAAAGCCCAATTATATAATAGATTAAAGTGTTTACTAGGCTTGCTAGTATCAAAGCACTTCTTACTTATCCTCCTTTAAAATTCATTAAGAACTCTTCTTAATCAAGCTCTCCCATTTTGACATCTAAATTAACAATCCTTAATCCAAACTTTAAAATCAATAGAGATGATAACTACTTTAATGAGAAATTTTTTTATGAAATATTTTTCTTAAGATGTAATCAACTACAGAGCTTCGCTATAGTATCCCCAATCTAAAATAAACCCTACCTTACATGCTCATTAGCCTTAAGAATTTTTATTAACAAACAAAATCCATCGTAGTGGTATCTCTTTGTAGTATATTGATTTTTGGATGTTTGAATAAATACCCCAAAATCTGTGGTGTCCATCATACATTTTAAAACACCACAAGATGATGGTTTTCATTGCCTATGAGAGTATATACTATTATGAATTCATGTCAATTAACCTCAATAGCGTAAGTATCATCTATATAACAAAGATCGATTTATAATACCATTAAACATCAACTATTAAAAATGATAAATTATAAATCAATAATCTTTAAATTAAGAACACGTCCAGTTTAAGTACCTAAAGGAGAATTTTGTACTACTAAGATTAAACATGTGGCATAACCTAACAAAGTATGTCATTAAAGCCTGGTCAAAAAATCTCTATATTTATTTTTTTCATCTTAGAGAAAATCTAGAAAGTTTTATACATGTCTTAATTTTAATTAAAACAATTAGCTCATAAGATAAAAAATGATATTGGATTGACTATGCCAAATTATATATATATATAGCTAATGAAAATAGTGATCCACTTTCATAAGCATTAATGGAAAAAAGTTGTTATTATTAGTGTACATGTTTAAGGTGACTTACTTGGAATCTAAAATAGTGCTTAACAATTCTTTTACTACTATTTAAAAAAAAAAAGTAATATAATTATATTTTATAATTATTGACTTAAGGCTTAAGCCAATGCCAACTAGAGCTAGGAAGAAACTACAAATCTTTTATATTGATAAAGCCTATATAAATATAACGGTAAATTGCCCCCATTATAAAGATGTCTTCTCTAATGCTAATTAATATAATAAAAAGAACAAAATCATACTTCCAAATGCATATGGTGGAAGTAGCAATAGGAAAATCATTGTAATAAAATAAGAGCTTTTATGAAGGTTAAAGAAGTGATCAATATATCTCAAATAATTAGTGTTTTCCAAAGATTATAGTGAAATATCATTTTTTTTAAGTCCATTTTGTTTTGAAATTCATGAATAGTTTAGAAGTTATAACAAAAGTTAAAGCTAATAGGAGTTAACCATTAAAATGATCATATAAGATATTATAATGACTATTATGTTATTGAAATTTAATTTGAAGCCAAAAAAATAGACTTGAATATAAGAAATATAATGTAGCCTAAGATTGATCTTAAGACAACATTGAAAAGTTGAAAGCATGCAATGACATACAGCTACTAGTGAAAATCAAAAAATTTAGGTAATAATTAGCTAAGTAAGAACCTCTAAAATATCATAAAAAAAAATTAATAGGTTCATTCATTGAAGAGATGAAAGTTAAAAAAATTAAATTTATGGAGTTGTAAAACACCAAACTACAACTTCCTTTAAGTATATGAGTGTTTTTATTTTAAAACTTTTAGAGGTAGATTCCCCCTTTAATGAATATTCAATAATCTTGTCCTTAATAATATAAAGGCATATAGACTCATTAGGTAAAGAGTAGCCAATTAACCACACTCATTGATGTACAATAGAAGCTCATTTTAAGCAAGATTACAAAGGAAAAGTATGTGAATCTTTTAAAATATTGAGTTGTAATTTAAAGATTAATAAAAAGGCATTCTTTACATTATAAAATCAAGCTAGATGTGCAAATACAAAAATAAGAGTATAAGCTCAACCAACTAAGAGTACAAGCTTAAGTCTTTGAATAAGAGCCAATGCAAATGTCCAATATTGGAATTATTTGAATGTAATTTCATTTTTATTTTTTGCATTTTAAAATGCCCTTAAAATCATATATGGCTTGCCACTTTAATGAAGGAGAATATCTTAAAAATTTATCTTTTATTAAGTGGTCAATACATTCTCTTTCCCTCCATTTTTTCCTCTAAAATGAAAATGCTCAAGAGTAAACTTTTTATTATACATAGAACTTAATATGTAAAACAATTTAGTATTAAATATTATTTTTGATTGAGAATTAATCTTTATTTGTTTATTTCTTAATGGATTCAAGAGGTAGCCTCATCATTGATGAGATTATGTTTTTTTTTTTTCTCTTTTTTTTCTTCTTTGGTTTATTACTCATCTATATAAATACTTATTACTCTCAACATTAATCTTACCTTTCTAAGATTCTAAGAATCTATTGAGATTAATCACAACCCAACCCAAGTCTCACAACTACCTCAAAACCTAAGATGTAGCTCTTAAACAAACTAGACAATAATAATACCTAGTCTTATTCCACACCCATTAACACCCATTAAAACCCAATAAAACCTATTAATCTATTCAAATCATAAGTACACATCCTAGGATAAACTTTCACAAAAAACAAATTAGTTATTTAATTCACTTGAAATTAATTCTCTAAAGTAATTTTTTAACTTAACTCAAACTAACCCAAGTTCGATTAGTCTTAGTATTTCAACAACTATACCCGTCCAAATTCATCACCACCTTACCATAATCTATAAAATTTTTAAAATATTTAACTAAAGATAGATAACTTTTTCTATCCCTTAATGTTGCCAAAAGATTATCCAATGCCATTACTCAACCACATTATTAATTAGTGGTGACATATAAAAGATTTCATTAATTTATTTAGCTTAAATAACCTTAATAAACTTAGTGTAATTTTAAATGACTATTGTCAAGTTATATTAATCAATTATTTTAAATGAGCTAAGTAACTTAATCATGATAATAATCTTTAAAATTTATTCATAACTAACTCTATGTGGCCCTAAATATTCATACTTGCCCTATTTGAACTAACATGATCAAAACTTTCATAATTTTATTTTTCTTGACCAATGTGATCCATATTAATTTTGGGATGGTAGTTATAATTAGTTGGATCTTGGTGGTAAAGTATTATCTTGCTTTATATTATAGTGAAGATCAAAAGTAGGAAAAGAGTCTAAACATTGAAGGATAAAGCAAATTAGTTTAGGTTTAAGATTAGGTCTTGAATTTTGGCTAAGGCAACCTATCCTTTCTTTATTAATTTGAGTAAGTGGTGTTTAGATAGAGAAAGTGGGATCAAGAAGAAGTACAATGTAGCCTTTTTGATTGTCAAGATGGAAGATTGAAGGAAAGGATTGAATATAGGGTTTGGAAGAATGTGAGGGGAGCTTATCTTTTAATGTATTATTAAAGTGATGGTTATATACACATGAAGTGTAACACAATTTTTTACCATATTTAAGGCTATGAACATAACATTTATGACATTATTATATTTTTATCCTTTTATTTTGTACTTTATTTTTCACTTATTTAAAGTTATTTATGATGTACTTTTAAGTGTTTTAGTCTAAGTTGACATCAACTATGCTATTTCACCCCACCTCATCATTTTTACCCTAGCCAAGTCAAAGTCGAAATAAGCATGGACCTTTAGTTTCTACAATAGAATTATGACTCAATAAGTTAGTTCTAAAATGCATTAATTAAGTGATTAATCACACCTTATTGTTTATATGTTATTTTGCCTTATCATTATAACTTTTTTTAATATGAAAATTTTGTAATATGAAGATGTTGTTAATAAATTGCAATTAAATTAAGAGAATTAAGTTTTCATTCTTCATCTTTGGAAAAGCTTGGGGGTTTATCCTTACTCCTTATTTTGGAGAATTAAAACTACTCTCTTTATCTTAGTATTATCTTTTTTATTTTTTTTATTTTTATTGCTAGATATTCCTCAAGTAATCTTGTGCTTATATCTAAATTTTTTATTCATCATCTCACCTAGATAATAACTCAAAAAATCAAAATAAAATTAATGTTAAAGTATTTGATGAACTTGTCAATATTTTACATACACTGAAGAATAAGTTGATACAAGTGAAAGAACATTTAAATAATATAATGGCATGATTATAAAAAATTAATTTAAATTGGATGCATAACCACACCCTCAACCATAACTTCTAACACAACCTCATAATACAAATAAGGAGAAACTAAAGAAACATGTTATAATCCTTTAATTAAGAGAGCTGAAATCTAAAGAATTCGAGTAAAGTTGATCTCCATGTTATGTAAGCCAGGATTTTAATAGTTTAGCAAAGTTAAAGTTAAAGCTTTTAATTTTAATAGAGTTTATGGTCCATATAAATTTTTATATTGACTTTTTTTAATTGAAGATATTTTTTAGTATTATAAGTTTGATGTTTACCATGAAGTGACTTTTGAAAAATAAAATAAAATTATTGGCATTAAAACTTGGAAAAACATTAAATGCCACTTATTGATTAGATTTACTCAAATTAAGTTACATTTATTTCTTTCAATTATGATTTCTATTTATAATCTAGAACATTTGTGCTTGATTGAGTATGATACCCTTACTTTATCTTTTAGCTTATATTAGTGATAATCCAAGAAACCCTCGATTGCATTCATTTATATGATTGCTTGAACCACAATCAGTTATCATTGATTCCTTTTGATGTGTTCAATTTTAGTTCTTAAACAATTCTTAAGTTAGAATATTAGCTTGGTATAAATAAAGTCTTAGCCCAACCCATAGAGTGAGTTGGCTAGGATCAACCTTCGTGTGACCATAAAACCTATCTTAAAGTTTTCGAACACATTGAAGGAAAATTTAAATCATTCATTGCCTAATTTTAATCCTCAAATTCTTTTTATAATTGTTAAAAGCCAATTTTAAGGCTAGCTTTAACCTAACCTTAAACTTAATTGATCATAATAAACTAATTGGTGCTCTAAAAACTCAATCATCCCTTCATAGTGACTCTATTCTTTTTCAATCAATTATATTTGGTCATTCAACTCCTTGACTTAAACTATGATCCATGAGTTGACCTAAGTTCAACTTAGACCCAAATTCACTAGTTTATTGGACTCGATTGCCCACTTTAGATTAATTAAGTCAATCAAAATTATGATTCATTTAAATATATCCTAAAATGTTAGCTGATCTAATAAATTCAAACAAACCATTAGATTAGTCTAATTATAAATTTGACCCTAGTTAGCTTAAATAGATCTATTTACCTTGAGATAACTTAAACCTTCGAATTGGCTAAATTGATTGAATTTAAGGTCTCAAACTAATTTTGATATGTCAACCTTAAGTGAATCATGCCTAATAACCCTTGAATATATCATGTGGTTTAATGATTCCAAGTTGACCCATTTAAACACCATAGGCCATTTTGACCAGTTTGTCTTATTTGAGCTAAATTAGTATTAAAAGTTATTAATGAGTGATTAAATAAATTCAAAATAATCAAGCAAAACTTATACTAAAGAGATCCATTTAGAAGATAATCTTAGTTTATTTGATTATTTTCCCAAAAATACAAAGGTTATTTTCTTATTTTTTTACATTTAAAGTATTCATTATTTTAATTGTTAAATATAAAATATGTTAGATTATTTTGAGAAAATAATAGTGAAGGAAGAGCTTTTTTATGTGATTAGTAGTTGAAATTTATGTGGGAATTTAATATATTTCTCAACATGTGATTTGGAGTTTGTAGTGGAGAGGATATGAGCTTAAAGGGGTTTGGTGAAAGAAATGCTAGATTCATCTAACATTGACTAATTTTAATTAAATGGAAAAATCACTTTAAAAAATAATTTTTAAGTGGCAAAAATAGCTATAATTTATGATGGATGGTTAGAATAAATTTTTAACTTGTGATATGGAGTAGTTTAATAGATGGTAAGGCTAATAGAGATGTTTTTTTAGAAAAAAGATTAAAATGAATTCAAACCAGACTAATTTGGTCAAATCTAAAAAACATCTTTTAGGGAAGTACTTTATATAGTCTAAATGAAGGGAAATGATATTGGAGGGTTAAATTAAGATGTAAACTTATGATCTAGAGCATTTGATAGAGTTATATGAGGTTTAAGGCATTATGATGGTGTCGAAAGGAAGAATATATAGATGTTCAACTAGCTTGGGTAGTAAACATTATGGACAGTTTTGGAATGAACTTAAAGCTTAGGTTATAGATAATTGAGCTAAGATAATAATTAGAATATATGAGATGATGTGGGGATGATTATAGAGAGATTTTGAAAAGATTAGAGAATACTTAGTTGATAAAATAATTAATCCCACCAACAAAATATTTAGTTAAGCTATCAAGTACTAACTCCAGGAGAAAAAAAAATTCTCCATTTAATTCTTTTTTCATTCAAAAGTTTAACAAATTTACTACATAATTGCCTTATTTATGTGTTACCATCATTCTAAAAAAGAGGGAAATTTTTGAGAGAAAGGTAGATGGCCACTAATAGAAATGTGATAACGACCTTCATCAAATCATTTTATGCTTTGTTATTTCATTAATTATAGACTCGAACATGATCCCAAAATTAAAAAATCAAGTTTTAAAACTTAAATTTAAAATTAAATAATTAATTTTATTTTTTTCTTATTAATTATGCTCTTATGTTGAATCTTAATTAGACACTTAGTCATTTTCATAAGTCTCTCTCTTTGGTTCTTATAATTAAAACTTTAGCTCTATTTAATTATTTTATGTAATGTGATGCATCAACTCTCTTGAGCCCGATTGAACTTTACTCTACAAAATTAAATTTCAAGTCAATGTAAGTCAACCATGCATCTTCTACAAGTGGCATGTTCTTCTAGTCAACAAAAATCTATGATTTTTAGAAAGGTTGTGGGCACTTTCTTAATAATAATATAGTCAACTTCTAAGAAAACATATGAGGGTATCGAATTTTGTTAGTGGTGGGTTTATTTCTTACTTGAGGATTAAACTAATTAAGTGAAGGTTTGTTAAGTTTCATATGATTGAATTTTATTGGTAATAAGGTTTGCTAACTTTATCTTCATAAAATAATCAATATTAATAACTAGATAAACAAGCATATCAATAAGCAAATTATGGTAATAAACATTAGTACCAATTTTTCTAAGATTTATGAAAGAACCATAAGCTTGTGCATGAAATTTCTGATATTTAGTGGTTTCTTGATGCTCAGTAAGGTGGGGTTCATCTTATAGTAAGGAATGAGAGAAAATTAGAAATCAAGTATAAAGTCAATGGTTTATTGAATCTCTCAAATTAATTCATCAAGAAATTCTTCAAGTAATATCCTTAAATTTAGAGAGGAGGGAAAGATACCACAATTTGCATGTGATTCTCATTAGAGAGGTGTGACTTCTTTTTATATATAAGAGGTGAAGGAGAAATTGATTAGAAAATTTCATTTGTAAGATTCCAAAATATAATGTTTAGGGTCAAATAAGAAAAAAAATAATTGTTTTTGAGTTAAGATCAAAATAAATAATAACATTAACAGTAAAATATTATAATAGTTAATTAAAGTTTGATACTTTTCTTCAATGTGGCTTGAGTTGCAAATCAGAGATTGCCTTGTGGTGTGTTATCAAAGTTATCTTCTCTACAAGTTTTACTAGTAAGAATTTAATGATCATATTAATATATTTGAAGATATAAGTATTTTATTTATCATAATAAATAGCATTTATATCATATAATTAAGGTCTTTCTAAGACAATATAGGTTATATCCATAAGAATGACATTGCACCAAATTTGATGCTTGTAGCTATTTTAATGGGAACTAGACATTTATTTGTGATGAGCAGTGACATATGATATACCTAGCTAACATGAAATATTTATGGATGATGTTCAATTTTTATGTTAACTCAAGCTAGTTTGTATTGAAATAATATTCATTACACTTTCTCCTTCTATAATTAATCTATACCTCTTTTTATTGCACACAATATTCATGCTAAAGATGTTCCAATAAAAAAAAAATTAGTAATAATAAAAAAATAATTATTACAATAAAATTTATTAATAATTTAGTAATAATATTGTATACGGTGAAATTTTTTAAAAAAAATTTACTAATACCTTAAAATTCATTAATAATTTATTAGTGATCTGCAATAAGGTTAAAAGCTTTTTAAAACGGCATAAGTAAATCAAGTGTTAAAATTAAATTAGACTGAACTCAAATGAAGAAATCGAATGCTCATTATAAATAGGTTTGAATTCAACAATTAAACTTAGCTATTTATTATAAAAATATGGGATTATCGACACATATTAATTTAATTTTAATATATATAAGTTTTATCCTTCTCATGCAGGGTCATATAGGGAGAACATTGCGCTTTTTGATCACTTGTTATGGACCACTTGTTGATAACTTTGAAGGTTGTCAAAGACGCCCAAGTGATCACGGGATCAATCCTTCCCCTATAAGGCTCCATTTGATAGGCTTTAGACGCGCCACCTCTCTCTCTCTCTCTCTCTCCCTCTGCACACACAGACACACACGCAACACGCGCAAGCTTAAATTATCTGCTCATTAAAAGAAACAATGGAGACGTTAAAAAATGTAGTGGAGGGCTTAATGCTCAAAGAAGTGCATTGTTTTTCTTCACAAAAGGAAAGGATTTTCCACAGATCCGTTTTGTCCTGATTTGCTTATAATTTAATTTGATTCTTCAATTTTTCCCGTAAAACGAGAGCCAGGCACTAATCCGATCGTCTCAAATAATAAGATGAATTTAAAAGAAGTCGGCGTCGTCTTCCTGGTCGATATCTAAGAATGTAGAGGGAGACAGAGCAGGCACGGGAACGGGATCAGAGTCAAGTTCGTCGGCAGAAGAATCGATGGAATACTCTGAAACGTCGCTTGGGACAGAGTCGGTGTTTTTGATGGTGGCAGAAGGAGCGGCGTTGTCGTACGAGCTGGTGGCGTCATGCCGGCAGCTGGAAAGGCATCATCGGATATGGCGGCGGCAGGGTCGCGTGTGGGGACGGTGGCGGTAGGTGCGGGGGTGGGGATGGTGGCGGCGGGGAGGGGAGCGGAGGCGGCGCTGGTGACTGTGATGTCTGCTCTGGAGCTGGCCACGGAGATGGTGGATTCTGCTGCGATGTAGAAGGTTGCGGAGGGTGATGCGGCGGCGCTGCCGGAGCTGTATAGTTCAGCCATGGCGCGGATGGGGTTTGTCCGGCGAGTTTTGCAGAGGTGAGAAAGTACAACACCTGAACACATAAATCAAATTAAAAACATGGGTCTTTTCGGGATTAAGTGCTATTTATACGAAATTATTGTGAATTAAGCATGCAGTTGTAAGTGTGTTGAATAGGAATATGTTATATATATATATATAATTATAAATATACTTTATGTATATTTATTTAAAATATACTTTAATTATATTTTATATTATATTTTAAAATATGTAGATTTGCGAGGTAGCGAGTTGGGTTAGGGGGGCTGATTTTTGCTTGTAAGCTTATGGAGCTTAGCTCACAAACTATTTATAAAACAGAACCTAAATTTGTTCACGAATCATCTTAAGTCACTTACACCTCTATCTCAAAACATTGTTAACTTCAAGTCAAATTGTCCTTTTTCATTTTCAATGTGAGGAGTCAGTATAATCATCTTCCAATACTATCCTTATCAACACCACTAAGCATTGTCATAATAGGATAGGAGACATTCACCATAATTTATGAGTTGTTTGATTGCCTGTATTTGAAATGCAGTGTAAAAGAAATTCAGTGTAAAATGATTACTTTACAGTTGTTTTGGTTCAGAGTTTTACAAATTCATGACTTAGATTTTTTTTGTTTGGTTGAAAAAAATGTAATGTAAAATATCGAAGGTTTGGCGTCGGCGGTGAGAGCGATGACCGGCGATGGCTGGCGCGCGGTGGCGCGCACCGGCGTCGTGGCGGCGCGTCGGCAGCCCGGCCAGCGTCTGGCGGCGGCGTCGGCGGCTGCGGCGGCGGAGCCGGCCAGCGGCGATGACGACGGCTGGCTTTCTCATTCGATGTTGGAATTCGCCAATCTGAAATATCTAAAATAATCTAATGTATTTGAAATACATTATATTACGATTAAATTTTACTTTACTTAAACCAAACATTCAAAAAGCTCAATCATGTATTTGAAATGCGGCAAGAGCATTTGGTTGTCCGAATGCGGTGTAAATACAAAGTGAATATAGTGAATAGAATCTTTTCTGATTGTTTGGTTTACGTAAAGTAAATACATGTAAACTATATTTTCTTTTTTGGTTGACATATGTAAAGTAAAAAATCATTATGTAAATATTTGGTTGAATATGAAAAAATATTTGTTAATCTTTTTATGTAAATTAATTAATTTATTCATTTATTAAAGTATTCAATTAAAAAATAAATATTATCAAATAAAATATAGATAAATTTATAAAAATAAATAAAATCAAATATAAATAAAATTTATTTTGAATATTTAATTATTAGTAATTAATTTACAAATTTTCTAAAATATTAAAATAAAATCAAATACAAATAAAATTTATTTTAATATTTAATTATTAGTAATTAATTTACAAATTTTCTAAGATATTAATTATTAGTGTTATAAATAAATAAAATTTGAATATTATCGGTTTATATTAACATGACCCAAATTTATATATATATATATATATATATATATATATATATAATTTTATTACTATATTAAATATTAATTAATTAATAAGAATTTTTATTAAATAAATTAATCGTCAAGATTTAATATTTATTTATTAAATAATTTTTCTTTAATAAATAATTTATGCTTTAATTATTTTTTTACTAAATAAATAAAAATTTAATTATTATTTTATTTTATTTTATTTATCTTGAATTATTTATCTTCAATTTAAATAAATATAATTATATTTATTAAATCTTAATTAAGCTATAATAATATTTATTTTAATTGAAGTTAAAATTAATATTACCAATTCAGTTCAAAAAAATTTTCGGGCTCCACCTCCCAAAATGAAAAAAAAAAAAGTTTTCCGCCGCATGTTTTTCGCTCCAGCGATGTAAACAAAATCTTCGTTTTGTTTCATTACGAAAATAAGTTAGAAAGGAAATGAAAATACTCTGAAATTTTATATGGTAATTACTTTTACTGGGAACCAAACACAGAAAAAGAAGAATTGTACGTATTTGAATTACATTACACGGTGATTACTCGGAGCCAAATAGCCCCTAAAATGCAGTGCATTCCAACCAAACAGCCTCTTAGATCATTTACATTGCATTGATGGCTTCCTCAAAACTAGGTTAAGGGCAGGATTCTATGATCTCCCTGTAAAAATTATTTTGGTGTCATGTTCATTGGCATCATTGCATTCTACTTTTATGACTTTATGTGCATCATTATTCAAAACAAAGATAATAAATTCTCTTAACTATCATAATTTTTATGCACAGAAGACATCTAAATTAGTTATAATATATTTAAATTACTTTTAATTTAAACTTACGATACAGTTAATTTTAAAGTAATTATTTCTATATTTTCTATTTCTAATGATAAATAAAGATAATTTTTCCAGTACTTCAACGTTCTAGCTATGAAACAACTAAAAAAAAATATTTGATCAAAAGTAAACATTAATTAAAACTTAATCACAATTTATTTATAAATTAACATAACTCCTTTTATTAATAAATTCTATTTACTATCATAATTTTGAATCACAAAGCACATTTAAATTAATTTTATTATATTTTTTAAAATTTTGAAAACAACGATAATTAAATAAAATCGTTCCTCTACTTAAATGTTAAATGTGTATAATATTTGCTCAAAATATAGCATTATTGAAATTAATTATATTTTTTTTAAGAAATTAATATGCATGGATGATAAATGGAAAGAGGGAAGTTTGAAGGCGCGCACCTTCGCCGGCAGCGAGGTTGAAGTAAAGATCAATCATATTTGGGCAGTTGTAGTGGCATTCCGGCGAGCAGAGCTTCTCTGTGAAGCGCTGATCGAGGAGCGCGTCGGAGGAGATTCCGACCATCCGGCGATCGGCGCCGCACGGCCACAGTCGTCGGTCTCCACCCAATCCACCAACCTCTCCACCGCCACCTCTGATTTCCGGCATTGGTATGCTGTCTTTGTCTCTTCTCCCCGCCGAAACCTCTCTACCACGCAACGCTTCCCCGACGACGATACCGCGAAAGCGCACAGCTCCGGCGGGAAGCTCCTCGCAGATCACCTCCCCGCCTGCTTAATTTAAGCCAACCACAACATTATGTTATATGCATGAGAAATGAAATTACGTGTAAATTCAGAATACTAATCTTCGTTTGTACCATCCTTTTTTTTTTTTAGCATGTACCATCCATTCTTATTCAACTCAATATGGAATTTTGATCATTTCTTTCCAGAAATTTAATAAGAATTTACATGAAATTTATTATTTAAATTGAAGATATTTTGTTAGGGAAATAGTTTTCTGAGGATATCTTGATAAGCTGATAGCATTTGTGTGAGGATGAGAAGAAAATTTAAAATGCCGAGTTAGAAGACAAAAGTTGAAATTAGATCATTTTGTAAGGAAAGATTTTGTCCCGGTGTAAATTCTAATTTTTTTTTTCTAATTTTAGTTTTTAATATTGTTTATAATTCTGAGTATTTGTTTCTAAAATTTAGAATATTTGTTTTCCGTTCATCAGATTCTCAGATTATTTTGATTTAACTTTTTTGTTTTTTAATATATGTAAATATAAAAAAATTAGTACAGCAGGATATAGGGGAAACCCAAATTATGGCTTTGATGGGTTACGTACCGAGAGCAGAGGGGACGATGAGGGAGAGAAAGAAGAGGGCCAGCGTGATGAGAGCAGCCATTGTTCGCGGCGGAGGCGGTGGCTGAGTGCCTAAGTGAAGAAGGGTGGACGTCGGAGCTCGAACGGTTGGGAGGAAAGTGGGGGAGGTGAGTTAATAAAATATAAGGAGGAAGAAGCTGACCGATGAATTCGGAGAATTCAATGGTGATGACTGTGTCTAAACTCCAATTTGGATTAGACGGGCGCCTGATTCGTTATTTTTATGTTTCTTAGGTTCAAACACTTTTTTTTACCGATATACCATTAAATTTTTATATTTTTATATGATTAAAAAAATTATGTGAAAATATCCAGATATTAGATATATTAGGATGATCTTTAAAATAATTAGATTTATTTTGAGATTAATATTTTATATGAAGAGTTTACATAATAGTAATCTTAAAATAAATCTAATATTATTTTTAAGTCTAGTCTAATATAAGCAATATCGGGATATTCTATCAGTTTTTCATTATCTATATATTTAATGCCTAAATTTATATACTTAATTATATAATATCATATACTCTAAATGATGTAAAAAATATCACTAATACTAATAATATTAGAGAATCAAAGGATGTGATTAATCTCAATTGATTATTTGCCAAATGACTAGAGTATATATGGTTATCAAACTTGACCTTAACACCTACTATCAACGGGTAATGTGTTAATTGTGGAGTTAAATCTATTTTTTTTTTCTTTTTATTAAATGTAATAGCCACCCAATTTTGAATTAATTCACACTTAAAATTTAAAATTAGTGATTATATGGTCAATTAAAAATATTTTCTCTCCAAATCTATCCTTTCATCTTAGCCTATAAAAGGGAAAGAAATCCATAGGTGAATACATCCCATTTTTTATATTATTTTAAGCTCTTTGTAAATGCAAAATATAGTGAGATCTTAGTGCAGCTGTGAACATAAGAAAGATGCCTAACTATGTAAATCTTCTTGTGTTCTCTTTTCATGTGTGTGAGGTTATATTCTTTATTTGTCTCCCATTCTTTATTTCCTCTTTATCTCCTAACAACTTGTATCAGATCCAGGTTTCGTAAAAAAGAGAAAAAGAGGACTGATGAGAGGAAGGTCTGAATAGATAAGTTCAATGGCAAGGACTTCGGGTTTTGAAAGATACATATAGAAGACTATATATACCATAATAGATGCACAAACCTCTTCTAGGTTAGAAGCTAGAGAAAATGACCAAATTAGAGTAGGAGTTGCTAGATTGCTAAGCACTAGATATGATTCAATATACCATAAGAGATGCACAAACCTCTTATAGGTCATAAACTAGAGAAGATGAGCCAAGAAGAGAGGGAGTTGCCAAATCGCCAAGCACTATGTGTGATTCACCTTATGTTGGAGTGGAATATTTCTTTTAACATTATTAAGGAGAAAATGATGGTCGGCCTTAAGCTCTATCCAATATATATGAGAAGCCATCAACATCATATAAGGTATTTTAATGCATTATTTATTTAGTTAAAAGAAGAAGAATGTGCATTTGCTAACCACATCAATAAGTTAATATTATTATAACTCAATTGAGCTGATATCATATTCGATGATAAGGTCAACACACTAATCTTGGACATACTTACCATTGAGTTAGTTTATACATGCTAGTGAGTAGTTCATCAAGTAGCGACTAAAATTGAATGATGTTTGAGACCTAATGCTAAGTGAGGACATTCATAGAAAATAAACTAGAGAATGCTCTATCTCAGGTTCTACTCTAAGCATTGAGAGTGGAGAGCAGCTAGAGCAGAAGACATAATTAGGAAAGGTTAAAGTCTAGAGGTAAGTCTAAGAATCATAAGGATATTGTCTGTTGAAACTGTCATAAGAAAGAATACTTATCAAGTTAGTTTAAGGCACCTAAAAAGAAGAAGAATCAACAAGTTGAAGAGTCCACAAACTTGCTAATTTAAGATAACTCTAAAGCACTAGCATGTTCTGTCGAGAGTCTTATTGAGTCATGAATTTTTAACTCAGATATGTTATTTCATTTTACCCATTTTCATGAATTGTTAGATAACTATACTGCAGAAAAATCTAACAAATTCAATCTTGCAGATGATGAGCCATTAAGGATCATTAGAAATGAAGAAATCTAGATTAAAATTGAAAAATTGAACAAATTGGATCTTACAATAGGCAAAACATGATAGAAGCCTCAAGAGAAACATGATATCAATGAGCCAGATTGATAGCTATAGATACAGCACATTGTTTGGTAGTGGATCCTAGAAGGTGTATAAAGAAACATTAGTCGTGGCCAGAGAGAAGAAGGTGGGAACATTATACATGACCTCAAAAGATAAAAACCTAATATTAGTTGTTGATAGTGAGACCTCAAAATTATGGCATCAAAGACTTGGCCACATGAGCAAGAAGAGAATGAATGTCATGGCAACAGAGGGGAAGGCTCTTGACTCAAGTCGTGAAGTTGGGCGTGTGAACTATGTTCTTAGATGAGAAAAGTCAATTTTGAAAATTCAAAGACCTCTAAATCTAAAAATCTTGCATTCTACTAATGTATGGGAGCTCGATCGATCCTTTGGTGGGTCATTGTACTACATCACAGTGATTGATGACTCAACAAGAAAGATATGGGTTTATTTAAAAATAAATAAATCATATGTATTTGTTACTTTCAAAAAGTGAAAGGTAGAAGTAAATACTCAAACAGGACTTAAAGTCAAGTGTTTGAAGTACGACAATAGTGGCAAGTACAATAACAATGAATTCAAGGGTTATTGCTCAAAATTCGAATATTGCATGCTAAAGTCTGATCTAAGAATGCCTGAACAAAATAGGGTTATCGAAAGAATGAATAGAACCATAAACATGCGTGCAAGAAGCATGAGGTTGCACTCTAGATTGCCCAAGATATTTTGGATAGATGTAGTCAACACAATAGCCTACTTTGTCAATAGAAGACTGTTTGTCCCATTGGATTTCAAAATCCTTAGAGTATAGTGGATTAGAAAAGGAGTATAACTTTCACATCGAAAAAGATTTAGTTGTGTTTCCTGCATGCATATTGATTGTGAATCCAGAAATAAGTTTGATGCAAAAGGCAGAAAAGTGTTACTTTATTGGCTAATGCTCCAACTATTTTAGTTCCTAATTTTGGGATGACCAAAATAAAAAAAAATTAGAGGAGACAAAGATGTAACATTTGATTAAAAAAAAAGCTATATAAGGATGGATTACAAATAGCTAGGAAGCATGAACAAGTCATCGTTGATGATATCAATATTGATAATACTAATAGAATCCCAGAAGGTTTGTGTATTGATATAGATGCTCTTATACAAAGGGCTCAAGAGTCATCTACTCTTATTACATTGAGAAGATCTACTAGAAATCTGGTAGAGTTTCGTGGAGAAAATCTCACAGTAAATGGAGGAAGAAGAAAATGCTTTAATATCATCCACTCACGAAAGTAGAAGGGATGCAAAGAAGTTCTACTCACCTAAGTAGAACTGTAACAAAGGATCACCAAATCCTCCAGACGACCAACCACCAAACTCCAACTAAAGAGTCTACACTTAAAGTTTCCAAACAAAAATAAAAGTATCTCTTGGGTAATAAGAGTTTATATAAGTATAATACTCCAAGTAATGTATCCTTGGGAGAAACAGTTGAAAATTTAAAAAAAATAGAACCTAATGTTTACGTAGCACCAGGCACCATAGGCCAAAGGTGCTAGAAGACCAATGCTTGGCGGACTATCACCTATAAAAATTAAGACATGAACTTGATTTCACAACTCTCATACACTCTTAAACACATCCACTATAATATAATACAACACATGGGACATCAATATTAAAATGTCATAGCACATATGATCTAATAAAAGTCCTCATAAGTTCAAGGTTTGATTTGAGACCTTGTGATAAGTCCTTTCCTCCTTTGATATGCTATATCAACTCTCTTGGACTCCAAAAAACTCTTCTCCAAAGATTTAAGATATTAACAGTCTTCAAGAAGTTCAAGGAAAAAGCTCTAATATTTTTCTAAAGTCATCCAGGTATCCTCACTTGGTGGCTTATATTTCCATCTAATTAAAATTCTCTGAATGATGTTATCATATTTTAGTGTTTTAGCTTGGATAATGTTCTCCACTTCAAAAATATTGGCTGAATAAGTACCTAAAATAATTTTATCTCCTCCAAAAGCATCATTTTGCAAATTTGGAGATTGAATAACTTCTTTAAAAGATATTAGATCTTACATTGAAAATAGGGATAATAAATATGTGAGTGGGCAATTCAAGAACATAAGCATTAATACCAAACTTTCTAATAATTTTAATTGATTCATATGCTTTCACTTTTAACTTTTTATATTTGGTGGAAGGGAATCTCTTAAGACGGATATGAAACAATACATAATCACATATCTTATATTGCTTAAAATTTTTATCTTTACTCTTTTGCTTAGCATACTTAACATTTTTGTATAATTCTAATTATTTCTTTATGTCTTCATGAAGTCCAAAAAAATCACATACAAATGTGTATGCTAAACTAAAAAATACATTAGTAGGTATATTAACTAGGTCAATATGCATTTTAGGGTTATGTCCATAAACTATCTCGAAAGGTGAATTATGGGTTGATCGAAATGGAACTATTATGCATTAGAATTGTAATATGAAATTCTAATTTCTCAACTAAATATTTTAGTGAATTTTATAATATCATATTGATGAATTTTGTATGTCCATTAGTTTGTGAGTGAAATGCATAAGAGAATTTTAGTGTGCTCCTATTAATTTCATAAGATTTTTCAAAAATAAGATATAAATTTAACATATCTATCAAAAAATATAGTAGATGGAACTCCATGTAACTTAATAATTTCTTTAAGGAACATTCTTGCATATCATTTGATTTTAAACAAGGTATGAAATGTGTCATCTTAGAAAATCTATCTACAACGATAATTATACTATCATGTCCATGTGGAATCCAAGGTAAACTTAATGTCAAATCTATGGATAGGATTTCCCATGGTCTAGAAGGAATAGGTAATGATGTATAATGACCCACCCTTCATTTGAAAATTTTAGCCTGACAATAAGTGTAACACTGGGTTATGATGCGTTCAACATCTTTCCATAGAGATAACCAATAAAATATTTTTTCAACTAGTGTTTGTGTATTTAATTTACCAAAAATATTTTGATATACCTTCTAAATGTAATTCACAGAAAAATAGAAATTCTTTTAGTGATGTTTTATGAATACATATACTCTTACCTTTATAAAGATATCCATCTAGAATGATAAAGAAACTATCAAAAGTTAAAGGCTTGGATTCATATTCTAAGTATATCATATAAGAATCAGAACAAATTTTATATTCTTCTTCTAGAGTTTTAAATCCCGAGATTTAAAATTCGAAGGATGAAACCATTAAAGATATTCTAGCTAGAGTATCTGCAGGTTTATTTTCTATACTAAGTTTATATTTAAGCACAAAAGAAAAGCCTTGAAGGTATTCAACCTACTTAGTATGTTTATAATTTAATTTATTTTGGGAGTTAATAAACTTTAGGGCTTGATGATATGTATTCAGAATAAACTCTTTATATAACAGATAATGTCTCCAATTCTTAAGAGTTTGAATAATCACATAAAACTCTCGATCATATATAGAACATTTTTGTTTAGTGTCATTTAATTTTTCACTGAAGAAAGCAATTAGATAGTTTTTTCACTTAATATTCTACCAATTTTAATACCTTATGCATCACAAGTCATCACAAAAAATTTATTGAAGCCAAAAAGTTTTAAGACAAGTGAAGAGGTCATAAGGATTTTAATTTGTTTCATGACTCTATTAGCATTTGTGGTCCATGAGAACTTTATTTTTTAAGATGTTAGTGATATGAGCTACAATAGTGCTAAAATTTATTATAAACCTCGTATAAAAAGTTGTTAATCCATAAAACTTTTAATTTTCATAAAAGACTTGAGTTGGCCAAACTATAATAAACTTAAATTTTGATGGGTCAACTTTTAATCCATCGACATATATAATGAAACCTAAGAAAATGAGTTTGATAAAGAAAATATTTCTTAATATTTACATATAATTTTCTACTCTTAATTTCTAAGACCTTTCTTAAGTCATGTAGATGTGACCTTTCATCTGGACTATAGCTAAGAATATCACCTAAATAGACTACAAGGAATTGACCAATAAAAAGTTTTAGTTTAGTGTTAATTAATCTCAAAAATGTACTAGGTGTGTTTGAAAGACTAAATCGCATGGCTAACATTCATGAAGACCATCGGAGTTATGAACATTCATTTATCACCTAGTCTAATCCTTATCTAATGGTATCCACTTCTCAAATAAATTGTAAAGAATAAAATGAACTTGATCTAGCATGTCATCCAATCTAGGTATAAAAATATATTTTTTATTGTGATCTTATTTACTATCAATACACATCCTTCAAGTTTCATCTTTCTTAGAGTTAAAAGAGCTCAACGTGAATTAAGACTTTCTTTGATAAAACCCTTCTTTAGGAGTTCATCTACTTGTCATTTTAATTATGAATGCTCTATTGAATTTATCCTATAATGGGGTAAGTTAGGTATTTATGAACCAAGAATTAGGTCTATAGCATGTTGTAGATTCCTTAATGGTGGTAGTACATTAAGTATGTCATTGAGGATTAAATCAATAAATTTAGATAATAGATTTAAAATCATAGTAGGTATGTGGTGATCCTTAATATTATCAGGGACTTTCCAAAGGTGCAAGATGAATAGAGAAGTAAGATCTTTGAATTCCCTAACTAAACATCTAAACCCTAAAGTAGTAGTTTGTATTTTTAGAGATTTGCACATATGAAAATGTATATTGAAAGTACCACTCCTATCACTAGGTGGTAATATCACTATCAACTAGAGTTTCACATTTTTTTTCTTTTGATTAAAATTGGGTTGTAGTTCAGAATTGGGTATGTGAGGGGTGTAGAAAGAATTCTATATAAAGTTATGATTGACCTCTTTATGTTAGGCTTTACGAGGAATAATTTGATTATTTTTTCATTATGTTTGAATAGATAAGAATTTTCACAACCATAATGAATTATATTCAAATCATAAAGCCATGA
Source organism: Cymbidium sinense (assembly GCA_021442155.1). Taxonomy (NCBI): domain Eukaryota; kingdom Viridiplantae; phylum Streptophyta; class Magnoliopsida; order Asparagales; family Orchidaceae; genus Cymbidium; species Cymbidium sinense. Next base: position 174,552,349 of record CM038216.1, on the reverse strand, counting down.
TCTTCATAATTTAATGAGTTGTTTTAGAAGAAGAACATCACACCAAATTTGATCATTATAATTGTCTATCCTAATTTGAATAAGACATCTATTAGTGATAGGTAGGGAAGTGCACTACCTCTATCTATTACTAGCTTACACCTTTTCTTCCTTACATAAGATATACATCAAAAAATTATTTCTTTTTCTCCAATCTTCTTCTTCCCTAAATGAAATCATACACCTCATAACTAACATTAGATTATTTATATTTGGATCCACTTATTCATCTGATAGTGGTGTCTCATCATGTATTTCTTCAACATCATCTTCTTCTTCTATCTCTTCTGATTCATCTTGGAACATGATTTTTGCTCTACATTGATTTTGTATATGACCTTTCTTATGACATTTAAAGCAAAATATCTCTCTCACATTTTTTTTAGAAGTAAATTCAATGATGGTTGTCTTAGAAGGGTTGTTCGATATAAAAGAATTAGGTCTAGGATAGACTTTTGAGATTGAGATATGAGTGAATATTTAGAAAGTATTTAAGCTTTCATCTTGGATGTGGATGCAACATTCTTATGTTTTCTAGGAGTATAGCATAGTGAAAGGCATTCTCTATTCCCTGGGAATTGTGAAGCTCTACCTCATTCCTAATATCTCCTCTTAAACCAATGACAAATTTATTAGTTACTTGCCACTCTTGATTAATGCATTATGTATCTATTAAGTTCTCAAATATATTCATATTTGCTATGAACATATTCTCATATTTAAGAGTAATCAATTGTTCATATAATCATTTATCATGATTTCTAGGATAAAGCATAACCTTTAGATTTTCTTTTATTTCTATCCATGTCATGAGGTTTCTATTGAATCTCTCTTATTTAGCTAAAATATTATTCCAATAGATTTTCTCATGACCTATCAATTTCATTTGGGCAAACATAGTTCATTGATAATCATCGATATGATACTAATCAAAGAAATTATCAATTTGGGTTAACAAATCTAAAAATTAGGATCATGAACACCATCATACTTTTGAACTTCTATATTAACTTATTTCATATGTTCATGTAAGGTTTCATGGACCCTAAAATGGTCTTGTTTGAGGATATTTCTCAAGTTTGACATTCTCACAAGGTAATCATCTCTAGAAAGTTCAATATTTTTCCCTCAATGAGTTCTAAGTCATCCAGACGTGGAATAGTCAATGAGGTTTAATGGCTAGTACTCAAGATTTGAACTTGTGTAGTTAGGTTCATGAAGAGATCTTTTACCCTAGTTAATTTCTCTTCACTTCACATGGTGATCTAATTTATCTACCTAGTTAAGTCTTCTAGTTGGTCCAAACTAATGGATTTGGATAGCATGATGTAAACAAAAGAATGCAAATATGTCACTCTAAATGAGATTTTAAATGTGTTTGTAAAATAGATTTAGCATAATGAGATGCATAATTTTGAAAATAACTAGCCTTCACTAAATATAAAGTAACTACTATAAAATACTACGTAAACATACAAAGAAATAAAATAAGATCTTTAAGGATATGTATTCAATTTTTATGTAAGGTTTGCATATATTGTCTGGCTATTTTAATGAACTCTCCCTTACTCAAGTTGTCACTCAAGTATTATGACTTGTAGTTAGGTTAAATATGAAAAGGCTATGCTTTATAAGTGGATACAATTAGTTGGTAGTAAAATAAATGTTCATAGGATTTTCTACAATATGAATTTAACATGAGTTTTTAAGCAAAATCACTAAATTTGTAAAGAAAATTACACAAAATCCAAAATATAGAACTAACAGTACTTAGATTTGATATGAATTATTTACGAGCACTTTCTCTAAGTCTCTAAACCTTAGGATCCGATACCAAAATTATGGAGTGTCTTGAAGAGGATGTCACAGCAGATGAAGGAAGAAGAAAATGCTTTAAGATCTTCCACTCACTAAAGTGAAAGGGATGTGCAGAAGTTCTACTTATCAAAGTAGAACTATAGTAAAAGACCACCAAATCCTCCGAACAGCTATCCACCAAGCTCCAACCAAAGAGTCTACACTCAAGTTTTCCACACAAAAATAAGTTTATCTCTTCAACTAAGTCAGAATAAGAGTTTATATAAGTACAATATTCCAAGGGATGTGTCCCCTAGGAGAAAACCATTGAAAATTTTGAAAAAGTTAGAACCTGACATTTCACAGCATTGAGGTGCCACAGACTAATACCAAGATGCTACCTTCTCTATCCCCTAAAACTAACTATCATGGAATGCAGTGCCAAGGCACAAGAAGATGAATGCCTAGGTGCGAGATTGACACATATACATATTAATGATCTTACATGATTTCAATCACAACTCTATATACACTTAAACACATCCACTACTACAAAATACAATATATGGGACATCAATATTAAAATATCACAACACATGAGGTCTAATATAAGTTCTCATCAGATCAAGCTTTGGTTTGGGACCTTGTGATACGTCATTTCCTCCTTTAATATGCTATATCACAATCCAAACTCACATAAAAGTATTCTCCATCTTTATATTATCTACTATTGATAGATAATGAGGATCCAATGGACTGATTGGAAGCATTGCAAGAAGGAGATTCAATCCAATGCGAGAAAGCCATAAAATAAGAGATGAACTCTTTGGGGAAAAATAGAACCCGTACATCAAACTTATTACCTAAAGAAAAGAAAATATTATAGAATAAGTCAATGTATAGAGTGAAAGAAGAATCTAATGAGAGTAGAAGATATAAAATTAGACTAATGGTCAATGGATTTCAATAGTTGGAGATCAACTACATAGAGGTGTTCTCACCAGTGGTAAAGATAGCCATCATCAAAATGGTCTTAAGTATTATTGCGGCTAAAGACTTATATCTAGAATAGTTAGATGTAAAGACCATCTTTTTTTTCATGGAGCTCTTGAGGAAGAGATCTATATGGAATAACCAAGAGTTCATTGTTCTAGGAAATAAAATTTAGTATGAAGCTTATATGGGAGCTTAAGCAGCCACCAAGAAAATAATATAAAAAATTTGAAGACTTCATGTGCAAGAATGGACTGACTAGATATTGATGGATCACTACTGCTTCATCAAGAGGTTAAACAAGTCCTACATTATTTTATTGCCTTTTGTTGACAATATGTTTGTTGCAAGAGCAAGCATAATAGAGATTAATAAATTGAAAAATAAACTATCAAAAGAATTTCAACTGAAAAACTTTGGAGTAACAAAGTAAATCTTTAGCATGAGAATTACTCAAGATAAATCTAAAGAGACATTGGAGTTATCCCAAGACATTGAATATTCAATTGATTCAATGTTCAAAATGTGAAGCCAAGAGACACTTCCTTAGGTAATCATTTTATATTATCCAAAGCACAGTCACCAAAATCTGATGAAGAATGAGAATGCATAAAGAAGGTATCATATGCATCTATAGTTAATAATTTGATGTATTATATGGTGTTTACCATACCAAACATAGCTCTTGTAGTAGAGTTGTGAGCAGATTTATGTCTAATGTAGGAGAGAAAAATTAAGAAGTTATGAAGTGGGTCGTAAGATACTTGAAATATACTTTAATTACAACCCTTTATTTTACAAGAAATGAGTTAGTCTTTTAGAGTTATTTAGGTACAAACTTAGAAGGAGATTTAGATGATCATAAGAGCACATCAGGTTATGTGTTCACTCTTGGAGGAACCATAGTGAATTAGCTGCCTAGACTGTAGAAGAGTATCTCTCTATCCACCACTTAAGCCAAATATATGGCACTATTAAAAGTAGTCAAGCAGATGATTTATCTAAAGAATTTTCAAAGAAAATTAAGAAAAGTGCAAGTTGACAACAATCTCTTCAGTGGCAGACAGAACATCATCCATCTAACAAAGAATCTAGTTTAACATGCAAGGATAAAATATTTAAATCTACGGTATCATCACATATGAGGATTGATTATTGATGGAACTACGGTTGGAGAAGATCCATAGAATAAACAATCTTACAGACATGTTGACCAAGGTGGTGATCATCTCAATACTAATTTTATACATGACCTCAATTGGCCTCCATATTTCATAATGATGGAAGCGTTGCACTAAAAATATTGGTGGATTCACATAGAGAATTACATTGAGAAAAGTACTTGGGGATTACAACTTATGTATTAAACACACACACACACACACACACACACACACACACAGATATATATATATATATATGACTCTAAGTGGGGGATTGTTAAATGTGTAGTCAAATCCACATGTTTTTTCTTTTTCTCAAAGTTTGGTAGCCATCAAATTTTGAATTGTTTCATACTTGAAATTCAAAGTTGGCTAAATATTATTTAAAAATATTTTTTCCCCAAACCTACCTCTTCATCTTAGCCTATAAAAGGGGAGGAAATTCATGGGTGGAGGAATCCCATTTTTGTATCTTCTCCTAAGCTCTTTGCAAGAGATAAATATAGTGAGATCTTAGTGCAATCATATACGTAAGCAAGACGTCAAACCACATTAATCTTATTAAATTCTCTTTCTATGTGAGCAAGATTGTGTTCTTTACTTCTTTCCCACTCTTTCTTCCCTCTTTATCTCTCCTAACATAATGCCAAGAGCATTCCTAACATTACTCTTATTAGAATACCTAGGTATTGCAACAATAAAGCTAATGATTTAGCTAACATAGCCAAAGAACTTTTAAACCCAAATGAGAATTCTATCCAAATTATCATTCAAGGTATGCAATTATTATCTCCAATTTATTTTGATACCCTAAGTATTTAATTATAAAAGTCCAAAGTATAGATTAAAATGCTTTTATTGATGAAGATACTAATTAGCATCAGATATTCATTGAATATCTAAGTTAAGGTAGAATTACCTCAAATCACTCTCTTGCATCTTAAATTCAAGAAAGAGCATTATTTTATAACATGATTAATAATTTTTTATATCACTACTTATTTGATCAAATATGATTTCATGATCAAATATGAATTCATTATATAAAGAAAAATGAGGCCCACAAAGTCATAAGTGAAATATATTAGGACATGCAATGCTCTATAGGCAAAAATAAAATTAAAAGTAAAAGATTAGCCTATTACTTGTAAAGTGTCGCCTTTATAAAGAGATGTCATCAATATCAGGTCAACATCCTTATTCCATGTATATTTAAATTTTCTACACCTGAAATTAGCCTTTTAGTCTATTAAACATTTGGGTATGACTATTATAGGTCGAACATGTGCTCCTTCGAAGGAACACATTCATATTAGCTACAATTGATTACTTCATAAAATAGTCAATGGTAGTCCAAATAAGAGAAGTCAAACTTGAGAATGTGTTATAGGTTTTCAAAGATTATATTGTCTATAGACTTAGCATACCTCATCATATCATTTCAAATAACAATGTGACCTTAAAAGCACTAAGATTAATATGATTGCTTGACATTATAACATTGACTAACAATATTCAATGATCTATTATCCTACAACTAACAACTTAGCCAAATATTTTAATAAAATCCTTATTAATCATTTAAAAAATTTATCTACTAACAAACAAGAATGGTATGATAAAATGTCAAAAGCCCCATCGTACAAGATAACCTACATAACTACTACCTAACTCTAAATTGTTTAAATTCTAGGCTTGAAGCAATACCTTTTGGAAGTAAAACTACCTTCATTATGCATAATGACAAGTACTTATTTCAATGACAACCAAAACATGTCTATAAGAATTAGATAATGTTCTTGGATTATAAGCTCAAAAATATTTATAGCTCTATCATGTCCATATGACAAGAGTACATAATAAGATTGTTAAACTAAAAATATTTGATGTTGATAACTTAATATTAGTGTTGTGACAATTAATTGTTACTCACAATTGATGAGGTAGAAACCTTGAACTTTGTTGGAAAGATAGAGTCATAGTAGATATTGACTATGAAAGTGAATCTTACTTATTGGTATACAAGAATGGTACTCACTCAATACCTCTATCAATGGTTGTTATCTTAAGAAACATTATTCTTGACACTTTCTCCTAAAATTTATAGTTGATTACAATGCCCTTAGTTCAATCATCTTTGATGTATCTTGTTTGTCTATATCTCATTTGAATATAGTATAAATAATTATAGCCTTTTAATTATAATAACTATTCTCCTCAATTATTCTACAATCATATTAAATTTAGTCATGCTCTTTTGGCCAAATCTACTTTAGTATAGTCATCTATTTTAATCAGATTATTCTCTCTCATGCTTATGCTCTTTGGGCAAGTTCATTCCTAATATAATCATACTATTTTGGTTAAACTATCTTAATTTTATCATACTCTTTTGACTAGTTTACCCTAAATTGTTCATTCCCTTTTGACCAAGTCTACCCATAATCTAAACATACACTTTTGGCTAGGCTTATCCGTCGATTTAGTGAAAAACTTATCACTAAGTCATTTCTCAGTAAGGTCATACTCTTTTAATCGGGTATCTTTAATTTAAGTGTTTATTTTAAAAAAGCTATTAGAACTTAACCATAGCACTTTTGATTAAGTTATACCCTGACTTACTCATACAACTTTGACTATGTTATTCTATTAACACCTTTGATTTGGGTATAAATTTATCATACTTTTCCACTTTGAGTAGATTATATTTACTTAGACTTGAATTTTTTGATTATATGAAGCTCTTTCGATTATATACAATATTTTTTATCATTTAAATGTTTGTGTCACATTCAACATTTAAATCATAAGCTCAATAGTTAATAGTTTAAAATGTCTCTTATTACATTTGCATATGCATTGGATTAGTCAACATGAAAAAAAAAACATTTTAGCTTCAAGCCTTGACTTATTCATAATAGAATAACTATTATAAGTGAGTGACAATTCTATTGATAATAAGAATCACCATATCATGATCAGACATTAAATGATTGTTCGAGAATTCAAATAATATAAATTATATCATTTTAAATAGTTTTTTTTTCAAATTAGTCAATTATTTTAAGCCATATGTAAGCCTAACACTTAAAATCATTACTTTTAGCTTTTAAAATTTGATAACCATTTATCCATTTTCAAAACCTCTTTCAACCTATTAAAAATATACTTTTAAATTAAATTTAAAAATTCAATAAAGAAAGTAATTGACTTTAGTTTGATTGAATCTCTGAGATAAGCTAGCTTGGTTGCCATTTAGGATAATAAAAGTAAGCCTTATAACGTTGAGACTCTTAGACAATCTTATATGTTATGATAAAGCATAACCCTTTAGTCATTTAATATAGGGTTGGGTGTAGCTAGATTAACATTTTATTAGAGGATCCTTTTGATGTGTGGCTATGACTATAACTTCATGTTATTAATTAGAATGCTCATATTTGGAATAAATCTAGTTTGGCTACTTTTTATACTAAAATAGAAAAGTTCTTCCAATAAGCGCAGATGTGGGGTCATTTAACTTCTATTTTTATGAGCGTCATGCATCAAATATCTAAAAAAATCAAGTCAAGTATTGACAATATGGTGTAATAAATTTCACGTAATTATTTATATAATATAAAATATATTGCTTACTTTATTTATTTTTCAACATTGTTACGATAAAAAAAATACTTTTAAGTTATGAAAGTTATGCATTCACAATAAAGTACAAAACAATTTGACTAAATATATTTTCAATATTTTAAATCTTGCTCTCAATACCTAATGAACCAGGAGTACAAGATAAACCAGAATAAGAGAATCATATATATATATATATATATATATATATATATATATATATATATATATATATATATATATATATATATATATATATATATTTGTACTATACAGTGCCCAATTACCTTTTTCTACTTTTTTGGGATCATTTAGAAAAACCCAATTGCATTGATCTTTTTACATATTCTTTTAACATTGATGGCATCTCTATTTTTTGTATTTTATTTTCATATATGTAGTTTGTAGGTTGTTCATTTTTTTTCATTTTTTTTTTACTACTATGTTTGTTGTCTATGCAAATCACATGAATGCATAAGGCTTTTTTTTTTAAAAAAAAAAAATTATATTAACTTTAACAAATTGAATATCAGCCTTAAAGTCAATTTTTAAAAATAAATAAATAAAATTTTAGGCCAACTTTTTTATTAAAATTATTCTCTTTAAATATCATGGATGAGGTACAAAATAAAGCTTGTCCACAATCAAAACCCTCATACATTAGTTCACATTCATAACATGATTAGTTTCACTAAATATAGTTAATGGTTCTCACTTAAAAATAAATAATTTATGTGCATATCATGTTCCTTATGATAAAGCATTAGATATGGTTTTCATTAATACTTCCAAAAGTCTAGTATGCTACAAAGTAGTTGTCATAATCCAAAAAATATTATAAATCGACCTGTGGTATTTTAATTTGGAGTTGTTTGGACACCACATAGATCTTATGGGGTACTTATTGAAGTGATCAGGTATGACATTAAGGAATGATATATCATCTCAAAAGGTAGAAATATCACCCTACAATAGACCTAATCACCTAATAAGGACTTCTATGACAGATGGGTCTTCGTTTATACCAGAGATCTTTCCTCTACATGAAAAAGTAAAGCAAAGTTTATTTTAAGTCTGGTTATTTTGTTCCCTATGGAAGTAAACTTCCATAGTTAATTACATCCTAGGAAATGGGAATTCCTAAGAAAACTCTTCATTAAAGTAGTCAATAATTATCTCCAAAGATTTTAAGGTTAAACTATCAAAAGATTGGTATTTTGGAAATCAAGTGATAAGGTTCAATTTGGAAGACTTATTTTCATATTCCAAAAGAGGATAAGTAGGGAGCACTCATTATACTAGGAAGCCTATTAAGCTCTCCAATCTACCCTATAATGAGGTTTTATGTATTTAAAAGAAAAAGTTTATTTTTGTTTGAGTTGAAATTATATTAGAATACTAGGGCTTATAATCCATCAACACAATATTATAAAAGTATCTAAGAGGTAAGGACTTATACTTATAGTCTGAAGGAAACAAATAGCCTCGGACCCTAAATCTAGGATGTTTTAGCACAATCTAAGCGCACGACCGAAATCTAAACAAAAAATGAGACATAATGGTTCACCTTCACAAGAGAGGGTAAACTTATCCTGACTCTTCTAGACTTACAACTGCTTAGAGTGGTTGTCAGCTAACACCTCCTATGATTCAAAACCATATAGACCGGTCTTATGTATGTGCAAGATAGTTAGGTTGTCATTTAATTAGGAAAGAGGCTAGAATCTTAAACTTACTCCTTAAGAGATTAGATCATGACTGGCATGAAGACATACTTAGACTAATGCAAACTTTTACAAATTCTTTATATCATTTTGACACATTCATTTGGACAAAGGCTTGAGATAATTATGCATAAATGCATGATGAAATATAGTTATTTGCTAAATCAATGCAAGGAAGTGTTCTCTATTACAAGGGATGCCCTCACAAGTCAACCATTCACCTATCGTGCAAGAGTGGAGACCCTCCGTAATTAAGAATGAAACATGATGATATGCATGATATTAAAATATTCAACATTCAGGTAAGGGATTTTTAAATCTTTTAATTATCTTGATTAAAGCCTAAGCTTTAAAGTGAGGTTATGAGGTATTTTAAAATTCAATTATGAGTTATTAGTAAGGATAGAAAATTAATTTTACCCTAAAGAGCCTACCTGATCTCAAGCACACACATCAAGCTTAAGAAACATATGAAGAACATGCAATTTCTATTGCAGAAGATAAACACGATAATCAAAGATTTATAAATTACCATAAAAGAATAAAAGGTCGATGTGGCTAGGTACTGCCATACACCCCGAAAAATAAAAGAAATTGGGTAGCCGAGCTCTACCCATATACAACCCGGATTATAATAAAATTTTATAATTATAATTGAATAAATGATATGAGGGTCTTCATTCCTCATCTTCTTTTCCTTCTTTGGCTTGATTTGATTTCCTCCAAGGCCTCACAAGGCCTCCCAGGACTTTACCTTCTAGTCATTTCTCATCCTAAGCCCCATATCATTAATCCTAATTCTTATTGCAAAATTACATGTTTATGGAAAATAAAATCTAACTACACTTATAAGATAGATGTTAACTAAATCAACTATATAAACCCAAGCAGCTATATTCCATAATTTGGACTTATCACCCGCATATAAAACCAATGTGGATTATGTAAAGAGGTATAAGCAACCTGCAAGCAAAAGTATTTATATTTATTTTTATTTCAACAACCCCTATAACATAATCCCCTGCAGAAAATATCATTAGGCTAATAGCGGCCTGACATCTAGCCTATGCATAAATAATCCTAACATTCAGTCTAAAATATTACATCATAAAATAAAACACAACATCACAACATACGCCGCCCTAACTTAGAGCTAGAAGTGGTGACTTAGTATTCTAATGTGTGTGATTAAGCGGTGTGTTATGTCGACTAGGTTTTAGAATTATAATTGTCTAAGGTTTGGGATTGTTTAAGTTAAACATGGAGGGTGGTTTCATTTTAAGTTATTAAAAGGATTAGTGGATTTAATTTATATTTTCTTTTAATTCATTTGATATTTATTTATCATCTAATTATTATAAAGAGAATAAATAGGTTTGGCCCTCTTTCATTCCTACCCTAAGTTATTTTCTAAAGGCATGTTATTATGATTTAGCTTATTTTAGTGTATGATTTATTAAATATTTTATCAATCCTAAATTTGGGTTAATCTTAAAGAATCCTATTCAAACATGAGAGGAATCTTAAGATTAAAGAAATTGAATTACTATCACATGGATAATATTGTATGATTCATTTTCATCATCAATAGCATGCATATGATTTTGAACTTAACATACCTATACATGCAATATATTTTTGGCATACTTAAAAGATTGTAAATGCATATATTTTGGTAAAAAGAAGGGGTTCCATTCTTTAGCTAAGTACACATACACATGTGTTAAAGATTTAAGCAAGTACATGCAGTTGTTTAAACCAGGAAAGTGAGATAATCTATGACCTCCTTAATACTTAAAGCCTCCTGTGGATGTCCAAACTATATGCTTGTTATCATAAATACATATGAATGTATACACAACCATGAGAATGAAAATCATGCAAAAGATTACATATTAACAAATTTATTTATTCATGCAAAGTAAAGCTTTATCCAAATTCTAATGTATAAACAAGTGAATGAAAACTAAGTACATGTTGTTGTTTAAAGTGAGGTAATCAAAGACCTCCTTGGGGCTACATAAAGCCTCGTATTCTAGGGATGTCTAGACTATATATTTACTAACATTCAAATACATGTAATCATACACATGAATCATGAAAAATAACACAATGCTTTAACATGTTTAAGCTATAAACAAATGTAAATCACATATAATATTCATAGCCAATATCAATTTAAATTTTCATCATAAGTTTATAATTTTGAAAATAATTTTGGAATTTATCAGTGATAATAACCACACATATAATATGTTTAATTCAACATATGCAACTTACACATAATTAAACTCAATTAATTCTTTTATTTGAAAACATGTATGGATGATATCAAATGACATACAAATTTATGATGATTGAAAAGAATAATTAAACATTACCATATAATGTATCCAATCACATTACTTCCTAAAGATAACCAAGTTAAATAAAATCATTTAAGCTTATTTAATTTTTTATGTTTGAATCATTAAATCCTAAAGAGGAGAAATGATATTGATGTTTTGCATCCCATCATTAGTGACTTAATGTGTTTAAGGAAAAGTAATTAAGTTGATTTTATGGATTGATTAAGTTTGTTCACCTCACTTTTGGAGTGTGGATTCAATCCTCCCATCGTAAGTCTATGGGTCTTCTACACAAAGAGCTCCTCACCATAAGACACTTCTAATGGCTAAGTGAACACTTAATCCAAGCTTAGAGACTTAAGAGGATTAGCCATAGGGTTTAGATCATGCTTTAGGTATTAGGATGGTTTACCTAGTGTATAGTTTAATCCAATTTATGCACTCCTTAGCCAAAACCAAACCTCAAACTCAATTCATTCAAATTAAATCTACAATCAAATCCAAACTCTAATTCCAATTGAATTTAAAATCTAATCAAACTTTCCTAAGCCCTATGATTTAATACTATGGACTTCCAAATTCCAAATCAAACTCAATTGATTTTCTCAAAACTAATTCAACCTTCAATTAACCTAACCAAAATCCACTATCAAATCCAATCAAATTTTAAATCAAGTCAACCTAACATAAGCCCTATGATTTAATACTATGGACTTAGCCAAAATTCCCTTCAAATCAAATCAATTAACTTTCTCATGCATCAATAAATCGTTCAACTATCATTCCAAACCAAATCAAATCAACCAAGCCAAAATCAATCCAATCAAACCTAACCTAACCCATTTGACTTCAAATATTCAAATGATCCAAAACCTAATTATATCCAAATTAGTTTCAACCAAAGCCATGAATCAACCCCAAATCAATATCAAACTCAACTAAACTCAATTCAACCTAAAATCTAACTCAATTAACCCAATTGGTCCATTTGAACAAAAGTGACCAATTTGATCAAATTGAATCAAACTCCAATCCAACTCAAATTAGATTGAACCAACCCTTCAAATCTTCTCCATGATGATTGTTGACCATCTTGGATGGCCTAACTACAACCAATTCAACTCAATCAAGCCAATTGATTATTTAGGTTCATTTGAAAGTGAAGGACCCATTTCAACTTTCAACCTAAAATCAAAAACCTTCTATCATGATATTTGATCATCCTTGATTGGTCAATTGCCATCAATTGGGTCAAATTAAGTCAACTTGGTCATTTAACCAAGTCAACCCATTTAACCTACATTAGCCAAATGAGCCAAATATCATCTTAAGCTAAATTAATTGAAACCAATGATTCACATCAACCTAAGATCAATCCTTGAACATGACTTGACCATCAATTGAGCCAAACCTAACCCAAATGACCCTTTGACCCAAGTTGACCTAATTTGACCTAAAAGACTATATTGGGTCAAATCAAGATCTAACCCAAATTGATTGCAACCAATGGCTCAAGTCTATTTGAAATTGATCATTGAACATGATCAAAGCTTTGATTGAACACAGTTTGACCAGCTGAACCAATTGACCTATTTTGCCCAATTAACCTAAAGAGTAAATTTGGTCAAAATCAAAACCAAATAAAAATTGATTCAAACCAAAACATACAATTATCTTCAACTGACCAATTGAACATGAAACAAGGCCTACCCCAAGCCAATTTGGCTAATTTGGCCAAATTGGTCAACTTGACCTATTTAACCTATATGAACTCAGATGGGTCAAATCCAATCCAAGCCAAATTTAACCAAACTAATTGCACCAAAATATTTCAAATACTCAGTTGAACATGACACAAGCCTTGGTTTGACCCAATTTGATCAATTGGTCAACTTGACCCAACCTAGCCCAATTTGACCTAGCTAAACCCACTCAAGCCAAGTCCAAACACAATGAAATTTGGCATGACCCATCCTTGGCTCACCTTGGGTCAGCCCAAATCAAACCCAACCCAATTTGGACCCAATTTGACCCATTATCCAATGGATAAAGCCTCCTACATAGGACAAAATCCAAAATTTGGGGGCCAACCACTTTCTTTTGCACTTGGCAGCCACCCAAAGCCAAGAGTGTACTCCTACCTAAGTGGCTAACCTGACCCAAAGGGGTTAGGTCAGCCCTTGGTCAACGGGAGGTGAGCTAACCCACCTCCCTTCATTAAATCAACCCAAATGAGATAGAGACATCTCATGGAAGCCCCAACATACCTTCCTCCAACCAAACTGAGCCACTTCACCATATTCATATCCCCTCGGGCCACCTGCGGTGGCCGGACAGTCGAAAATGACAAAAGAGATCAAGGTCATCCGATCCAAGGGAGGAGGGGGTATTAACCCCTCATTTCAATCCAACCCGAGCAATTGAACTCGCTGAGAGCCTAGCACACAAGACAAGCCACCAGAGCACTTTTCCCAAATTCCCCAAGCTTTCCAATGGCCAGAGAAGACAGAACCAAGCCAAACCGAGGCTTAGCTCCAACCATCTCCACCAAAGCTCAACCCTACTTCAATTAACTCTTCCCACACGTTCACCGAGCTCCGGCAAGGTGAAATGAATCCTCCCCCAGGCATTTCAAGCACCAGAAGTACCTCCTAGGCTAACTCTGATGAGCATTGCGATGGCATTTGGTCCATAGAGAAATCGACAGGCAAGCATCACACCATCTTCTCAATAGGGCTTCGCCTCATCAAGGCGAACCAACCTTGGTCAGTTCGCCATCGGTCTTGAGCTCCGACGAGGTACTATTCCATTAAACCGAGTTTTTCCAAAAAAAAATTTAGACCTTTTCAAAGAAAATGTAAATGTTATGCAAATGTAGTAGTTAGATCTCTTAGGATCTCCCTTGTGAAGGAGTGGGATCAATCCCGTGCCAATCCAAGCTCAGGCAAGCTAGAATTGGGTAGAGGAAGGCGGACGGTGTCCGGCTTCCATTGTGCAAGAGACGATAGATCATCCATCATCCATTCCTCATGATTGGAACAGATGGTCATGATCTTCTGATTAGATTTAGTCCAATTTAATCTTAAGGAACCGCAGATTAAGTCGATCTTGGATTGGACAAGCAAAATGATGCCACATGACCGAATAATTTTAAATAACCAATCCAAGAGTGCCACATTAATGCCCCGCGATGATTAGGCTTAATTAAGGCTTAATATTTATATTTAATGGACGAAACTTTGGAAAATCATAACAAATTATAGAAAAATAAAAAATACAAATAAATACTCATTTTTAAGATAAATCAGAGGAGAATTAATTAAAAATATTTTAAATTTATTTTGAACAATAATTAAGGCTTAATTAGGGTTTTAATGTAAAACTAATTAGCTTAATTAAGCCCTAATTACTTGGAAAATTAATTTCAAACTTTGTGTGTTCATTCAATGGGATGACCTCTACCTCCCATGATTTTCTTGAAATTTATTACCCCAGTAATTAGGGAAATTGATGTTTCAAATCTTAATTACCCCTTTAATTAATTTAATAATTTAGTGAGTTAAATAGTAAAAAATTAATTAACTTAAGCTCATCAATCACTATTTAATAGTGAGTGAGGGAGTGAGATTAGACTTCTTTTCTAAATTCATTTCACTTTAAGAGAATTAATTAAGATGGAGATTAATTAAATGCTTAATTAATCAATTAAATGGCTAAATTAAGTTAAATTGAAATGCAAATCACATCGATAGTTAACAATGAAATTAAGGGTTCCTCTTTATGTGTTTAACAATAGATCCCTAAGGAAATTATGATTAACCCTTAAGTGTGAGAAATTCATAAAAGTACCTAATTAGACTCTTTGACTTAATTAATCTTTAATTATGAGCCAATTGCATTAGGTCCTTAGGAGCATTGCAATCTTATTTCCTTACATGTTCATATCATTTGTGGCTCATAATTAGATGATTAGTTAAATTAAAGAGGTATATAAAAGGGTAATTAAATGATTCATTTAATGATTCAACTTAATTAATTCATAAAATCTATCTAATTACCTTTTCTTTAATTCAATTAAGTTTACCAACATGGAAATGGGATTAAAACAACAATTGGTTTCCCTTCCAAGTTCAACTCAAAACCAAATTAATAAAAAAGCTTTGGTTTTTCTTAAACAATTTTATTTAACATGATTGTTCTTAGAAATTAATTTAGTTGAATGAAACACATGCTTATGTTTGGTTATTCTATCCCAATTACTTTAAATGTTGTATGTTGTGAGATTTCATGCATTCATCTTCTCAAATTCAAATCAATTAAATAGAAATTTATTTATGCAAGCTTGTATGTGTTGATTTCACTTAATTATATGTGTGACTATTATCACTAATAAATTCAAATCTATTTTTCAAAGTTTATAAATTGATAATAATAAATATAGTGATAATAGTTATGAATACAAATAGGATTTGCATGTTCTTACTACTTAAGTGTGAAATGAAGTTCTCTTTTTACATTTTATATATGGATTTACATAGTTTTGAATGTTAATAAGTATATAGCCGGACATCTTGAGAATAAGACTTTAAGTAGCCCAAGGAGGTTATTTGATTATCTCACCTCTAGTTAACAATGACACATACTTATTTGATTTCATATAATTTTGCATTAGAATCTTGATAGAGTTTTAATTCATATGCATAAATAATTCAACTAAATGAAAACACAATTTTGTATGATTTTCTTTCTTCTACTAATTTACATTTATATGTATTTAAGAAAGTATGTGTTTAGTCTAGACATCCCGAGAATACAAGATTTTAAGTAGCCCCAAGGATGTCATTTGATTATCTCACTTCCTTGGTTAACAATGGCATGTACTTATATCTTTTATACATGTATGTGTGTATTCAATTAAGGAATTAAAATTCCCTTTTCTATTAAAATTACATGCATCCATAATCATCTGAATCACTACAATATTTGGCATATGAATGTGAAGCTTATTTCCTATATTTTATATATGGATTTACATGGTTTTGAATGTTAATAAGTATATAGTCTAGACATTTCAGAATACAAGACTTTAAGTAACCCCAAGGAGGTCATTTGATTATCCCACTTTCCTAATTAACAATGACACGTACTTATTTGATTTCATTTCTATGTACTTTTGTATCAGAATTTGGATAGAGCTTTAAATAACTTCAATCAAACATATATGCATCCATCATCATTTAAGTGTGCCAAAATACATTGCATATATAGATATGTTAAGGATTGAATCATATGCATGTTATAAGTAATGGAAAGGAATGGTTAAATATGTGCTATGTGATAGTAATTCACTCATGTTAATCTTAAGATGCCTTTCATATTAAATAAAATTATTTAAGGTTCACCTAAACTTAGGATTAATAAAAATATTTAATAAGCAGTTCACTAAAGAGAACTAAGTCATCAAAATATGCTTTAAAAAATGGCTTAAGGTAGGGATGAAGGAGGGTAATCCTCTTTTCTCTCTTTATAACACTTAGATGCTAAGTGTAAGTCAAATGAAACCAAGTAAAATAAAAGTTAAAACTCACAAATCAACTAAACAACCTAAAATGAAACCAACCTTTATGTTAAATTAAATTCTTCCACACTTAAAATATCATAATTATAATGCTTAGTTAAGGAATACCACACAAAGTCTTGGCACACACATTAGAACTAAGTCACCACTTTTAGCTCTAAGTTAGGGCGGTGTATGTTATGATGTACATGTTTCATAGATTAGATGTTAGTTCATGATCTAGCCTAATCATATTTTCTGCATGGGATTGTGCTAAAGTGGTTGCTTGGAACTAAATATAAATGTTCTCTTTGTAGGTTCTTGAAACCCCTAAGCGCAATCCAAGTTAGAATAGGTGGGTTTGCCTATGCGTGCTATGTCCAAATTATAAAGATAACTGCTTGAGATTGTATGTATGTTTAGCTAACCTCTATTTTGCAAGTATAATTAGATTTAATTTATATATATATAAATGTAATTTTTGCGATAATGATAGGATTAGTGATATGGGGATTAGGGTGAGCAGTGGCTAGAGGGCTTTATCCTAGGGTGTGCCTTGTGATGCCTTTGAAACAAATACAACCAAATCAAAGAATGAAAGAATGAAGACATAAATATGGAAGAGTGAAGAATGAAGACCCTCATAGCATGTATTCATTTTAATTGTAAACTTATTCTTTCATATTCTGAGTTGTATAAGGGTAGAGCTCGGCTACCCATCTTTTCTCTTTTCGGGATGTACGGAGGTACCCGACCGCACCAGCCTCTTATTCTTTTGTAGTAGTCTATAAAATTGATTGATGATTTATTTAGATTATGTAATAGGATTGCCTCCTCTTTATAATTTCTTAATGTTTGATGCTTTAATATGTGGCTTAGATATGCTAGGCTCTTAGGATAAAATAAATTTTCTATCCAACTAACAACTCATAATTAAAGTTTTACATAACTCACAACTTCATCATAAAGCCTAGGCTATAATCAAGATAATTAAAAGATTTAGCAACCCCTTAGTTGTATGTTGTATTTCTTACATCATGCATGCATCTTCTATCACTCATGCTAAAAATGACAACCTCCATTCTTAGAATATAAGGACCTCTTAACCCATGAGAGCAACCCCTCATGTGAGCTTCACCCTCCCTTTTGATTTAGGCAATAATTAACTTTCATCATGCATTTAGGAAAAAGAAATCTCAAGCCTTTGTCCAAGTTAATGAGTCAAAATGAAATAAAATATGTAAATATATTCACTTTTAAACTAAGTCATATGTTCATACCACTCATGCTCTAGTCTCTTAGGGAGTGGGTTTAGGACTTTAGTTTCTTTCTAAATTAAATAACAAAGCCTAGTCATCTTGCAGTTACATAAGATTGGACCACATGATTTTGAATCATAGGAGGTGTTAGCCGGCTGCCACTCTAGGCATTTGTAAGTCCAGAAGAGTCAAATAATTTACTCTCTCTTGTGGAAGTAATTCATTATGTCCCCTTTTGCTTATATTTAGGTCAAACTTTAACTTGTGTTAAAGTTCTCTAGCTTTAGGATCTGAGGTTGCTAGTTTGTTCTACAGCATATCCTCACCTCTCAGGCATTCCCATAATCTTGTGTTGATAGATTATAAGCCCTAGCATTCTAATAAAATTCAACTCAAATGAAATAAATCCTCTCACTTTCAAATGTATGAAGCCTCACCATAGGATAGGTTGGAATGCTCACTAGGCTTCCTAGTATCATGAGCATTTCCTACTCATTTTCTTTAGATCTAAAATAAGTCTTCCAATTAAACGATCCCATTTGATTTTCCAAAAATAACTAATCCTTTGATAATCTAAAGTCTTTGGAGAAAATAATCACCTACTTTAATTGAGAGTATTCTTAAGGAATCCATATTCTTTAAGATGTAATTAACTATGGAGGCTTGCCTTCATAGGGAACTTAAGAACCAGGCTTAATATAAACCCTGCTATACTCTTCCATATAAAGTAGGAAAAAAATCTTTCATATATTCAAAGACCCATCAAGTTTTAAGAGTCTTTATTAGGTGATTAGGTCTATTGAAGGGTGATGCTTCTATCTTTCAAGATAGTACATCTTGCCTTAATGTCATACCCGACCACTCTAATGAGTACCTCCTACGATCTGTGTGGTGTTCACCCCACATCCAAAAATAAATACCACAAATTTTTCTGACGACTCCGCTAGGGATATGCTCCTCTATCCATCTCTAGTAGACAATTATTATCTCCAAGCATTGATAAAGGACTTATATTTAATATAAGCCCAATACTATCTTTCTTTCCATTGACACTTTGCTCATTTCATCCTTAAGCAAAAGTGTCCAGCATCCTTTAAGTTTTAGGACCTCACTCTTATGTAGGTCTTAGAAGCCCCATATTAATAGGTAATAATAAAAATTAAAGAAAGAGATGATCAAACATAAATCAAATAGAATTTAAAACCTAGCTTGGTGAGGCAAGGTTCATTTAATACTTAACAAAACTTTGATGAAATCTAAAGTAGAACAAATAAAATCTTTTAGAAAAATTTTCAAAATCTTTTCAAAGAAAAATCATGTGAACTTCACTTAACATAATGAAATTTGCTAAGTAAAGGCTCTCTTTTAAAACTAAAGTTAAGTAAAACAAAATCAAAATCTTTCAAACCCCTTTTTCCAAATGAAATGAATTAAACCTCATTTAGCATAAAATGCTAGAGTGATCCTCTTTTCAAAATCAAAACAACAAACATCTCTTTCAAAAAAAAACATATTCAAACACTTTTTCAAAAATTAATCACCTAACTCTATTTAACATATTTAAATTTGTTAAACGAGGGTCCCCCTTTCAAAATCAAACATACCAAAAATATTTTCTAACAAAACCAACTCCATTTAACATACCTAAATTTGTTAAATGAGTGACTCATTTTCAAAATAAAATTAAATAAATAACATATAATTGAACTCTATTTAACATACCCAAATTTGTTAAATGAGAGTTCCATTTTCAAAACTAAATTAAAATCCAAACATCCAACACACATTTAACTCTATTTAACATACCTAAATTTATTAAATGAGAGTCCAATCTTCAAAATCAAAACAAAGTCACACATCAAGAAATAAACAATCAAACATACAAGTGAATTATATTTAACATACCCAAATTTGTTAAATGAGAGTCTCATTTTCAAAAGCAAAATCAAACATCAACAATAACATCAAACATCAACAACAACATCAAACATACATTTGAACTCTATTTGACATACCTAAATTTCTTAAATAAGAGTCCCCTTTTCAAAAATAAAAAAATGACAAATATCAAACACACATTTGAACCCCATTTAACATACATAAATTTGTTAAATAAGAGTTCTACTTTTCAAATCAAATCAACACATCAACAATCAACAATCAAACCATCAAGATGAAAAGCTTTCAAAATTTTCAAACATATAATTGACAATTTAGCTTACCTAAATTTGCTAAATGAAGGTTCCAAAATCAAAGTCCAAAAAAAAAAAGAAAACAACAAACACATTTTCAAAAGTCTCTCCAAGATAATTGAACCCCATTCAACATACTTAAATTTGTTGAATGTGGGCCCCAAAATCAAAATCACATTCAAAAATACAACTCAAGGCAAAGTCTCTCCTCCAAATTTCTAAATCTATCCAATAAAACCTCATTTAGCATATCTAAAATTGTTAAATGAGGTTCTAATTCAAAAGTTAAATCAAAATTAACAATTTAAGTCAATAATTCAAGGCAATGGTCTAATTCAGTTCTCTCTTCCAACAATGCAGAGATATCAGCCCAGTTCTTTCTTCCCTCCTTCAGTCAGCTTCCGCCATGTCATCTAGCAAGTTGATCTTCTCCTTTGCATCTGGTGTGGATTTGGCCATGGATCAGGCCATACTCACAGATGCCCCTGCCATCAAATTTGGCCTTGGATTCGAGTAATTCAAGGTCACCTGCGAGGGGAAAACCCTCACTACCATCACAGAGAGGTGGTAGAAGAAGCCACTTCTTCGTTATGTGCACTATGGTTTCCTCTCTAAAGAGGAAGGCCATTCCACACCCCATCGCACCGTTGTAGCTATGTCAAGCAGTTAGTCTGCTGCCTTCTTCAGTTAGGCTAGTACCTCCTCGTTGATTCCCCCTGCTCTGAAGGGGAAGGTCATCTTGGCTTCTAAGTTTAAGGTAGGTTCTAGTTCTCATTATGCCCCGCTCATTAAGACTCAGCGTCGCAACAAGAATCGTAAGATCAAGAGGTAGTACAAGCGCTAGGCGAGGAAGATAGATGAGGCCTCTCATGTTGTTGAGGAGGGTTCCCCTCATGAGACCTCTGCATTCTTGGGTGGTAGTAGGTTCCACCCCTCTCGCCTTGAGGGAGAGGATGATTATTGCATGATCCCCAGATCACCTATGCAAGACCGAGCCTAGGGAGGAGGAAGCCCGTCTGGTTTGTTCCTCACCGAGTCGAGAGCCCCTGGATGCTTGAGTGCACTTTACAAGATCTGAGGAGCCTCATCCCTAAAAGTATTAGGGATCAGATACATAGAGAGAGGGCCTCTGAGGCTTGAGTTACTGCCCAAGCGGGCAAGCGAGAGAGGAGGAGGTTTGCTAAATAGTCAACGACCTCTACTTTGATAGATTTCCTTGATCGATGAGTTGTTAAAGCCGATCATTCTGACCGCATAATCCTTATCGATATCGTCAGTCGTAAGAGGAGATCTCTGGGGGAGAGGCAGCTGGTGTCACCAACACTACACCACTCCACTCATCGTCTACCTTTGCCAGTTCAAGATCTAGCATCCATAGTCCCCACAAAGTTCCACAAGCTCCCTTCTAGAGAGAGAGCTTCTCCACCGGTGATCCGGCTATAGCCCAAGGATCCCACTCCATCTACTCCACCCATTGAGGTGCCAAGCTCCCCTGCTCGACCTTCCACTTCAACTATAGTGAAGAAGGAGTGGCGACTCAAGAGCATCATGGTTGATCCACTATCACAGCAGTTGAAGGATGAGAGGGGAGGGGATACCGAGATGGTCCCCATGATAGTTGAGCCAGCTAGGGAGTACATCCCACCAGCTCAGAGTGTTAGTGCATTGAGTCTACACCACTCAATCCAGTAGTCAGTCGCCAGCCAGCCTATGTTCCAATAGAGCAGGGTCGAGTAAACAATCGTTCTTTAGAGAATCATCTAGAAGACTACCGTACTGTAGTTAGATAGATAGTTGGGAACGATCATTCTGATCAGGAAGAGGGCAGGTCAATTTTGACCCCGATGAGGATGACATGTTGGATGACTTAGCCGAAGTCCATATGGTTGACACCCAAGGATCCCTATAGAGAGAACAACATAGCCAAGAAGGTGTTGTAGTTGAGGAAGGTGACACCTCTCACTCAACCCAATAGCTCCTCCAGTGGCTCAAGTAGAAGGATCATGGGATGGAGAAGAGGTAAAGGAGTTAATGGCGTAGTTTTAGCCCAAGCCCAGCCTCTCACAACCTTCCCAGATGGAGGCCAATTGGCCTAAGTTGGTACATACCTTAGATCATCCTAAGTGCACTCCCTTGGATGATGATGTCGGTAGCTTGCATAGGAAGGTCGTCGATAGTACCTCAGTGTAAAAGAAGGACATAATATAAATTGTCAAGTAGTAGGTAAAGGAAGCGTTAGCGTAAGCTCAAGGGAGCTCATATATTTCAAAAGGTAGACCCTACCCGGAGGAATTTGATGTAGTTCAATATCCTAAGGGTTTTGTGCCACCATTCTTCAAGATCTTTGACAGAACCCAAGGGCATATGCACACTTGGTTGCAACACCAGAGTGGTGCACTTCTTTTCTGACTTTTTTTAATTAGCCTATCAAGGGTCATATTTGATTGGTATGGAAAATTGCTTAATAGTTTAGTGAAGACTTTTGCTGAGTTAGAGTATCTCTTTATCAAGAGATTTATCGGAACTCAGCAAAGGGGGACTGTAGATGACCTAGTCGTGGAGAAAAGAAAACCCGACAAGTCCCTTATTGATTATATTCTTAGATGGCGCATCCTGAGTATGAAATGAGACATGATCTGAGCAACATGCCATTGAGATTCTGGTTAAGAATATCCATGGCCCAGTTTCCTTCATGCTTAAGAGCTTCACCATTAAGACATTTGAGAAGCTAATCAGCAAGATAACTAACCTACAAGAGGAAGCCAAGCAATTTCCTTTTTCAGACTAATCATCTAAGCCCAAGCCTTAGAAGATATTTTAGAAGAAGCATGGGCAAGTTGTGTTAGTGGATAAGTGGAAATAGTCAGCCAGAGCACAGTTTGAGAGGCCCATATTTCAGCAGCCTCCACTGCCACCTCCTCTTCCACCACATCGATCGCTATACCAACCACCACTGCAGCAACAATGGCTACCATTGTCGCGACATCAGCCTACTTAGCAATGATATCTATATCTACCGCCAGGTAGCTACTTTCCACCTACTCTTGCTGAAAAATTAAGCAAGCCATACTCTTTCAAGAGGGAGGTAGTCAAGAAGATCTTCAAGAATCTCTTGAAGAAGTCTAATTTCTAGTAACCCGAACCTAAGAGGCTGGAGGAAGTGGACAAAAGTAATGATCCTAGCTATTACCCCTACCACCGCATGTTAGGCCATGTCTCAGAGGACTACATCACTTTCAAGGACTAGCTTGAGCATAGCTACAAGTCAGGAGCTATAGTTATCCCTATAAAAATACTTATTATAATAACCATCTGGTTATGTTAGAGTAATCTTTGGGCATACTTTCAATCCTCTTAAGATAAAAGAAGGTTGGGATATTTTTTATCCCAAACCTCTAAAAAAATCATCTCTAAAATCAAGAAACTTTCTCTACATGTGCCTAAAGCAGCTCAAATCTCCAACCCCAAGGAAGGTTTACTAGTTGCAAAGGATAACTTGAAGAGGGTGGAATCCCATCAGTAGTAGAGCATCACACCTATCCGGATAGATATGTAGCGACCACCACCAAGTCCAACACTCCTTCCATCATTGTAACTTCTACCACCTCTACTAGCTCTTCTTCTAAGGATATGAGCATTGTATCAGAGGATGAGGGCACCAAACCTCTCAGTCCACTTACTTTACTTGATTTATATTATGTACCTCCTCCTAAATTAAAGAAATCAATGAAGAAAGCTGATTCTACTTATATCTTTGTCACTTTTGATACTCTTAGTTTAATTCTAATAGAAATCCCTCTAAGTCTAAATAATAATAATTTAAATAGTTCTGATCCATTCCTCTCTGATTTAGAATCAGATTTTCCTTCTTTGAATCAATCGGGTTCACCTCTTGAGATTGACTTGGAGTCATCTGACTCTAGGGATCCCTTGTGAGAAGTAGGTCGATGGTGAGTAGTAGAACTTTCACAAACTCATCATTTCAAGAAGTCATTGAAGTCAACCTCCACAAAGTGGCAAAGTTCTACCTCCTTATGTAGCACCGTGATAAGGGTAAGCGGGTCATTTGATCTAATGAGCAGATATCCCCTCCACAAGATGCTCCACCTATGGATATGCTTGTGGAGGATTAGTCCAAAGTTGATTATAATGTCTTAGCATATCTTAGAAAGCTGTCAGCTAAGTTAAGAATATATGATGCCCTTGTCTTATCCAAAGAGATGGGGAATCATTAATCAAGGCTTTGCTTGATCCAGAGATATGCTTAGCTCAGTTGGTCGCTATTATAGAAGAAGCGTGCTATTCAAAAAAGATCCTAGAGTTACATTTACAGATGAAGACCTACTTTTAGGAACGATCGAGCACAACAGTCCCCTCTACATTATAGTGGATGTTGGTAGATTCAGGCTATCCAGAGTTCTGGTTGATCCAAGTGCATCAATCAACATTATGAGTTTAAGAACTCTTGCCTACTTGAGGATTAACATCTCTAAACTCCAAATGAAGAGGATGATGTTGAAAGGATTCAATGAACAAGACGAGAGGATCTTAGGCTCCATAATGTAGCCACTAGAGATAGATGATTGGAAGATTGAAGCCAAGTTTCATATAATTGATTCAGATACATCTTTCAATGCTTTGCTTGGGAGACCGTGGATACATGAGAACAACATAGTTTCATCTTCTTTACATTAGTGCATCAAGTTCATGAGAGGTGGAATCGAGTATTATGTCAAAGGAGATCCCAAACCTTTTGTAGTCCATGAGGTCATGATATATGAGGATGTGACCTACTACCTCCCCCAAAACTAAAAAGTCTATTCTCACAAACTTAGTCAAAATCCTCATGTGGGAGAAAAGGAAACATAAAGAAAAGAAAGAAAAAAAATAAAAATGAAAATGAAATTGAAAAGAAAAGGGAGCGAGAAATGGAATTTGGGAATAAAGTAGGGCCTGAGATTAGATTCCACCCACAGTTCGTTACTCCATCCAAACATATGGGAAGAATGACTCGACCTCCACCAGGACAAGGAAGAGGCAAGTCCAGAGGTAGTCCTAGGGGTGGAAGACCTCCATACCTACCACCCACCAGGAGATTTGTCCCAGTTACCAAGAGTACACCTACTATCCATATAAACTTATAATCTAGTTCAGAGGATGAGTTTTATATGGTTAGCACACCAACCAGCTCTTTTCACCAAAGACATCTTGGAGTGATATGGCGATGGACTCCTAAGAAAAGCATAAGTGTGTCCAAGTCCTCTTTATGTGAAACTATTAGGCATAAGTTGGGAACCTTATCTCTAACCCCACTCTCCCCCACAAAGAGTTAAGAGTTAAGGAAGCCCCTAAATCATCCATAGCTATGAAGATTCAGAGGTTATATCCTAGAGCATCATTCTCAAGTCAAGAAGTTCATGTAGAACTTGAGAATGATTCATATAAAGATTTAATAAAACTACCTTTTGATTGGTACTCACCTTGTGTACATAATTTAACAAAGAAAGGATTAATTCCACATTCATGGCCTAAGCACAGGTTGGATTACTTTGAAAGATTATGGAACAACAAATGCAAAAGCTCTCAATTAAAATCAGGACTAAGCTTTATCACAATAGGCCCAGTTGATGATGATGATTATTGCTTAGTCATCACCAATCATTTAGAGTATGATAAGTTCTTTTCAAATCACACTAACTCATATGAGGAGGTGTGCTTAGAAACTTTAGAGGATCTAGATGATTTGCAAGTCAAAGATGCACCACCAGAGTTCGAAGAAGAAAGCAAATCAACCATCGATGAGCTCAAAGAAATCAACTTAGGAAATGAAGAAGATCCACACCTGACATACATCAGTTCTTTATTGAGCGAAACTAAAACAATGATTTAGTTAGGCTACTTATTGAGTTTAAGGATTGCTTTGCATGGAGTTATGAAGAAATGCTCAGATTGGCTCCTGACATAGCGATCCATAAGCTAGTAATAAAGTCTGATGCTAACCCTATCAAGCAAGCTCCTGGACGCATGTGATTAGACATTATATAATAGGTCATTTCTGAAGCCAAGAAACTGATCGATGTTGGTTTCATCTAGGAGAAAAAATATCCTACCTAGTTAGCTAGCATCATCCCAATTAAGAAGAAGAATAGCTAAATTCACATATGCATCAATTTTAAAGATCTAAATAAGGTATGCCAAAAGATGAATTTACTACCAATAACTAATGGTGGACATTGCCTTTTTCATGTAGTCTTCTCCTTCATTGATGGCTCATCTCGATATAACTAGATAAAGATGGCCCATAAATATGAGAAAAATAATGCCTTTAGAACCCTAATCAAAATTTATTGCTATAGGGTTGTGCTTTTTGGCTTTGAAAATGACGGTGACACATACCAATGGGTCATGACTTGAATCTTCGATGAACTCATTCATCATCAAATCGAATACTACATCGATGATCTCGTGGTCAAGAGAAAAAAAAAGGGAGACCATCTCTTTGACTTGAGAGTAATTTTGAATTAAGATAATATAATCTCAAAATGAATCCATTGAAGTGTTCATTCGAGTAGCTTCAGAGAAAATCCTTGGGTTATGTCCAACTGGAATCAATCGATCTAGAAAAGATTAAAGTGATTTTAGAAATGCCACCCCATAAAATTCTAACTCAACTCAAATCATTTCAAGGGGCATATCTAAGACACTTTATATCCAACCTATCAAGAAAATTCCAACCACTTTCAGCACTTGTCAAGAAGGATGCCAAGTTCAAGTGGGATGACAAGTGTTAGCATGCCTTTGAAGATGTCAAGTTGTACATGATGACGCGCTACCGTTTTATCCAAGGCAAGCAACTTACACTCTACACTCGTATTAGATGACTCCTCGATGCTTTGTTGGCCCAAGACAACAACAAAGGGAAAGAAAACATGCTCTACTACCTCAATCGTCGTCTAATCCCTGTTGAAGCAAATTATCTACCCATTGAGAAGCATTGCCTAGCTTTAATCTTTGCATCCTAAAAACTATGACATTATATGCTTTCTCATAAAGTCAACTTGATTTTTAGAATCATCCACTGTAATATCTCATGACATAGCCGAAGCTATTCAGATGATTGGCACAATGGTCCATGATTTTATTGCAGTTTGACATCACTTTCATACCCCTCCGTGCGGTGAAAAGACAAGCACTCACAAATTTCTTAGCAGCACACTCACTTCCTACTGACTCTCCGCTTAGTGATGATTTGCCTGATGAACAAATCATGAACTTAGGGGACACTAACATTTTCTGCTGGGAGATATATTTTGATGGTGTGGTTTCCTCTCAAAGACGAGAAGAACCCCAACCAACTCTTCCAGAAAAGAGAAGGGTAGGAATAGTTTTCCTAACTCGGGACCTCGATATGATGAGATTCTCATACCATCTATCTGATCCTTGCACCAACAACAAAGCTAAAATATGAGGCTCTATGGGTTAGCCATTTTGCTAAGCATCCAGAACATCAACATCTTTGGAGATTTCCAACTAGTGATTAACCAAATCGTTGGGTCCTACAAGATTCTCAAGCCTAGACTCCATCACTACCATAAGTAAATAATGGAGCTATTGGCCCAAATTCCAGAAGTGACCATCTACAAGATTCCTCGAGAAGAAAATACCATAACGGATGCTTTATCCAAGCTTGCCAATAAATTGGTATGTCTGTAAGATGAGTCAACATCAATATAGATCCAAAATAGGCAAGTCCTACCTCTTATTGATAATGAACTCATCAAAAAATACTCTCTTGGGGAGGTTGCCGCCAAAAGGATTTCGGATTGGAGGTAACCATTCATTGATTACCTAAATAAGGGAAAACTACCTTTACATGAAACAAAAGGAACTTTCATACACCCTCGTGGATGGTGTCTTATACCGGCGGTCCTTCGATCACATGTGTTTACATTTTTTAGGCAAGCACAAGCCCATAAGATCATGACTGAGGTGCACTCAGGAATATGTGGAGCTCACCAATCTGATCTCAAGATGAAAGCCAAAATCAAAAGACTTGGATACTATTGGTCGTCAATGATCACATACTACATGGACGTAGCTAGGTGATGCCATCAATGTCAAGTACAATGAGTGGTCCTACACCAACCACCCAACATTCTACATCCAACATTGGCCTCATAGCCATTCGAGTGTTGGGGTACTGACATAGTAGGTCTGATTGATCCTCCTTCTTCCAAGGGTCATCGGTTCAGCTTAGATATTACTGACTACTTTTCCAAGTGGACGGAGGTAATTTTGCTTAAATAGGACAAAGCTCAGCATGTGCTCTAGTTTTTTCAGGAATCATATTGTATATAGATTCGGGGTACCCCACCGGATTATATCCGACAATGGTACTACATTTAAGAGCACCAAGATCAATAATTTTGCCCAGTGACACAGCATAGATTGGAGATACTCTACCATCTATTATCAGAGAGTGAATGGTTTAGTAGAAGCCTTCAACAAAACTCTCATCTAAATACTTAAGAAGACATTTGACGACAACAAATGATAGTGGCATGAGCAATTAGTTGAAGCCTTGTGGGCCTACCACACTACCTATAGAACTCCAACTCAATCTACTCCTTTCTCCTTAGTGTTTGGGTCTGAAGCTGTTCTACCATTAAAAGTTCAACTTCCATCACTAAAGATAGTTATGGGTAGTAAGATCACAAGAGAGCAGAATGCCAAGTTGTAGTTGGAAGAGCTCAAAAGTTTAGAGGAGAGACACCCATAGGCATACCAAAACCTTGAGTTGTTAAAGTTAAAATGATTCAAGCTCCCAACAAGTTAGTCCACCCTAAAGCTTTTCAAGAAAAGAGCTTATTTTAGTTCTAAAGAGAATAATTGTTGCCTGTTGCAAGATGAGAGGCAAGTTTGAACCCACTTGGAAAGACTCTTTTCCCATAGAGAAAGCCTACCAAGAAGGATCATATCAACTTATCAACCATAAAGGAAAGCGCCCGATGATTCCAATCAATGGGCTCTACCTAAAAAAATATTATCCATAAAATCATGTTTAAAAATAATTATCATCAATGAAAATTCCATTTCAAATTTAATCTCATCAAATTGAAAGCATTTTTGTCTACAAATCCCCCATGATGTATTTATGATAGGTGTAAGAGAACCCAAGCGGTATCCTATCCCTCATCAACATAACACAAATACAAATTACGTACAAAATACAAACAAACACATATGTTTTATCTTGGGCTACTTTAGTTGAGATAACACCCCTGCGGCCCTCACTCAGTAGCTGCTCTAGGTCAGGTTGATTCACTACCCTATTAGTGTGTCACCCTAGTGGTCTTTTTGCTTTATAGGATGTAAGTCTCCCACCCTTTCTTCCTAGCTTAACCACTACACACCAATGAGCACCTTATTAATGTGGTAGGTCTTACTATGTGGCCGGTAAGCTACTACCATATTAATTTTATTTAAGAAGATATAAATCTCCTACGCTTTCTTCTTGAACTAGTCATCGTGTACTGACTGGGTTGAGTATATTTAAGGATTAGAGTAAGTCCCCAAGCAGCTCTTTTCTCCTAACTACTTCAAGTTTGGGTCCAGTCCTTCCTCGGACTCCCCGTTTAGTAGTTTCCTAGGTCGATAGTACATGTCTGATGATAATCGTCCGATGATCATTTTCATCAATAAAGATGTAAGTCTCCTACACTTTCTTCCTAGATTGATCATCGCACATGGACGGACACATTGGCTAGTATTCGTTGTGCTGACAGCAACCCACCCAATGGATGACACCACTCATGGCAAATGTAACTCTCTATGCTTTCTCCTTGAGCTAACCACTGTATGCCTATAGGCTTTTTTTCGAGATCAAGATAACCCCTAGCTACTCACTGTAATCACTATTTGGACCATGTCCTTGCGACCCCATCTAGACACTACTTGGGTTACTATTGGAGGAGAGTCCTCCTATCCTAGTAACCACCCTTATGGTTGGAAGGTTTGTACTGCAGATATGCAGACTCTCCCTTTGGATTGATAAATCTGAGATAGGTTCAAGCCGAGATAGCCCATTCTAAGTGTGGTCCATCGCACACCAACATGATCCACCCAAACATATAAATAAATGAAATATATATTCGCTTGTGGATTAGGAGAACACCCCAAATACCTTTTCCCAAGCGTGCATCTATCTTTAGGAATGTCAAAGAAACTCCTCTAAGAATCGACTACTTCTTGAGTTGAGGTAAGATCCCGGCACTCACTTAGTAGTCATCCTAGGTTCAATTGTGTTATCTCACCCCAAAGGATCGCTCCACTTTGAAAGATGTAAGTCTCCATGCTTTCTTCCTAGCACAGTCATTACACACCAAAGGCAACCCTCAGGTCAGTTAGTCTCACCCTTCGGCTGGTAGACTACCCCATTGGATCGATAAATTTGAGATAGGTTCAGACCGACATAGCTCATTCTCAGTGCGGCCCATCACACACTAACAAGGTCCATCAAACCAAATGAAATATAATCAATCATTCTAATTACTCTTGAGTTGAGGTAAGATCCTCAATGGCACTCACTTAGTAGTAACCCTAGGTCGGGTTCAATTTTTTGTACATCCAACAAGTCACTACAGCGACTGTTCTGCTTTGGAAGATGTAAGTCCTAGTGTTTTCTTTCTAACACAGTCATTACACACCGAAAGGTAACCCTCGGTTAGTCTCACCCTTTGGTTGGTAGACTACCCCTTTGGATCGATAAATTTGAGATAGGTCCAGGCCAACATAGTCACTTCTTAGTGCGGCCCATCGCACACCGATAGGGTCCATCAAACCAAAAGAAATCTAATCAATTATTCTGGCTACTCTTGAGTTGAGGTAAGATCCCCAGCGACATTCACTCAGTAGTTGCCCTAAGTCAGGTTTGATTTGTTGTGCTTCTAACAAGTCACACCCGTGACTATTTTTCTTTGGAAGATGTTAGTCCCCTCTTCCTCTTGCACACGAAAGGCAACCCTCGAGATAGTTCTACCGAATCGGTAGACTACCCCTTTAGATTGGTAAATCTAAGATAGGTCAAAGCCCCCACAGCTCCTTCTAAGTGGGTCCATCACACACCGACAAGGTCCACATCACATCTAAACAAAATCAAACAAATTTAACCAAGCTCATATCCCCCGCGGGTATGCCCTCAAAATAAATCAAATCCAATTTAATCTCCCTAATGGAGTCAAATCACATTCTTCTACCCAATGGAGCCCAAATCAACAAACCAATCAAATTCAACCCAACCTTCCAATGGAGTCATAACGAATCAAATCAAAACAAACCCAATCTTGATCCTCAGTGGACTCAAACTTATATTCCCAGTGGATATGCCTCCAAACCAAATCAGACACAAACCAAACTAAATCAAATTTAAAATTATATCCCCAACGGATCTCCCTTCAATAAATCAAACAAATTAAAGAAAATTCTACCTAAATCCCAGTCAGATTATAGATTCGTATCCCCTGCGGATTCCTCCTAAACAAATCAAATATATCAAATCAGATCTCAATCCCTAGCAAATTTTCTCTCTTTTGCCCCTGGAGTAAATCAAACCCAATTCACGTATGACTCCCTAGCAGATCTCTCTTCATGTCCTTGACATGAAATTCTATCAAATCAAATCTTCTTGCCTCTCTTATGCCCTTGGCATGATATGAGTTATAATGCACTAAGATCGTGATTCTATCTACCTCTTGGGTTTAGGTATAGATCATCTCCGTTAGCACTTGCAAATTCATTGGACACTGTTGATCACTTCAATGCTAATACGTGCAGTGTGCCCTTCAGTTACACCACACCTATTGATGGTCCTTTTGTTGACCTCACTTTTTGAGTGAGGATTCAATCTTCCCATCATAAGTCTAGGGGTCTTCTAGACACTAAAAGCTCCTCAGTCATAAGACACTTCTAGTGGCTAAGTTAACACTTAATCTAAACCTAGAGACTTAAGAGGATTAGCCATAGGGTTTAGATCATGCTTTAGGGATTAGGATGGTTTACTTGGTCTTTAGCCTAACCCAATTTATGCCTACCTCCTTAGCCTAAATCAAACCTCAAACTCAATTCATCCAAATCCATAAATCTACAATCAAATCCAAACTCCAATTCCAACTGAATTTTAAATCAAATCAACCTTTCCTAAGCCCTATGATTCAA
Organism: Cymbidium sinense; assembly: GCA_021442155.1. Classification (NCBI taxonomy): domain Eukaryota; kingdom Viridiplantae; phylum Streptophyta; class Magnoliopsida; order Asparagales; family Orchidaceae; genus Cymbidium; species Cymbidium sinense. The sequence goes on along the minus strand of CM038216.1, from coordinate 174,519,440 downwards.
TATTATGGACTTAGCCAAAATTCTTTCAATCCAAATAAAACTCAATTTATTTTCTCAAAACTAATTCAACCCTTCAATCAACCTACCAAAATCTACAATCAAATTTTAAATCAAGTCAACCTAACATAAGCCCTATGATTTAATACTATGGACTTAGCCAAAATTCTCTTCAAACCCAAATCAAATTCAATTGACTTTCTCATGGATCAATAAATCGTTCAACTATCATTCCAATCCAAATCAAATCAACCAAGCCAAAATCAATCCAATCAAACCTAACCTAACCTATTTGACTTCAAATAATTAAATGAGTCAAAACCAAATTGAATCGAAATCAGTTTCAACCAAAGCCATGAATCAACCCCAAATCAATATCCAAACTCAACTAAACTCAATTCAATCAAAAATCTAACTCAATTAACCCAATTAGCCCACTTAACCCAAAGTGACCAATTTGATCAAATTGAACCAAACTCCAATCCAACCCATATTGGATTGAACCAACCCTTCAAATCTTCTCTAATGATTGTTGATCATCTTGGATGGACTAACTACAACCAATTCAACTCAATCAAGCCAATTGACCTATTTAGGCTCACTTGACACAAAGTGATTTAAACGACCTATTTGAGCCAACTTTAACCCAACCTAAATTTTCTATGCCAAAAAATAATAATTACCAGCCCAAAATATCTTTTCATGCCAAAATATTTGATTACTTTTGTAATGGCAATTGGAATGATATTAACTCCTCTTTTTTTAGGTCAAATTTTCTATGGATACAAGCTATTCAATATTCCAAATTCAATTTTTTTTTTATTCTAGACCATGAGAACTATTTGTTTCGATCTGTATCTTTCTACCTGTAATAGGAATTTGTATTTATCCTAACTCCGTTCTCCTATTATCGGTTGACAAGGGACAAGTTCTATTATCTAATTTTTTTATAGATACTAATTCCTTCTTTAGATTTCATATTAAATGAAATGAATTTCATTAATTGAAAAGAAAGTCTTAGAATTCTTTGACTTTCATATTTTAACGATTCTTCGGTGTTACAATGAAAAAAATGAAGGGTTAATTAAAATTTTAATGAGATACACTATTTAAACGGTTCTCACAAACTTGCACAAAATTTCATTGTGTATCAGATGATTTTTTTTTGTGTATTCTTTATGTAGTTTATTTTATTTAATTAGATAGTAATTGGAATGAACCATAACTATGGAACCCGGTTCCTAATATATTGATCCCAAAATAGCATATCCAAATTAGGAGAAATCTTATAGAAGCTACAAATGATTGTTGATCATCTTGGACGGCCTAACTACAACTAATTCAACTCAATCAAGCCAATTTACCTATTTAGGCTTACTTGACCCAAAGAGACCTAAATGACCTATTTGAGCCAACTTCAACCCAACCTAAATTGGATTGTATCAAACCATCCAAAACCTCATATGATGATTGTTGATCATCCTTGATTGGTCAATTGCCATCAATTGGGTCAAACCAAGTCAACTTGGTCATTTAATCAAGTCAACCCATTTAACCTACATGAGCCAAATGAGCCAAATCTCATCATAAGCCAAATTAAAGCAATGATTCACATCATCTAAGATCAATCCTTGAACATGACTTGATCATCAATTGAGCCAAACCTAACAATTAACCCTTTGACCTAAGTTGAATTTGACCAAAAAATCAAATTGGATCAAATCAAGATCTAACCCAAATTGATTGCAACCAATGGCTCAAGTCTATTTCAAATTGATCATTGAACATGATCAAAGCTTTTATTGAACCCAATTTAACCAGTTGAACCCAATTGACCTATTTAGCCCAAATTGACCTAAAGGGTCAATTTGGCCTAAATCAAAACCAAATTAAAATTGATTTGAATCAAAGCCTACAATCATCTTCAACTAACCAATTGAACACAAACCAAGGCCTATCCCAAGCCAATTTGGCCAATTTGGCCAAATTGGTCAACTTGACCTATTTAACCCATATGAACTCAAATGGGTCAAATCTAAATCCAGGCCAAATTGAACCAAACCAATTGCACCAAAATATCCCAAATACTCAGTTAAACTTGACCCAAGCCTTGGTTTGACCAAATTTGATCAATTGGTCAACGTGACCCAACCTAGCCCAATTTTAGCTATTTGGGCAAATTGAGCCAAATTCACTCAAACTAAGTCCAAACCCAATGAAATTTGGTATGACCCATCCTTGGCGCACCTTGGGTCAGACCAAATCAAATCCAACCCGATTTGGACTTGATTTGACCCATTATCCAATGGGTAAAGCCTCCCACATAGGATAAAATCCAAAATTAGGGGGCCAACCACTATCCTTTGCACTTGGCAGCCACCCGAAGCAAAGAATGGACTCCTAGCTAAGTTGCTAACCTGACCCAAAGGGGTTAGGTTAGCCCTTGGTTAAGGGGAGGTGACCTAACCCACCTCTCCTCATTGGCTCAACCAAAATGAGATAGAGACATCTCATGGTAGCCCCAGCAGACCTTCCTCCAACCAAACTAAGCCACCTCACCATATTCCTATCCCCTCCGGCCACCTGCAGCATCCAGATGGCCAAAAATGGTAGAAGAGATCAAGGCCATCCATCCAAGAGGGTATATCCCCCACCCTCATTCCCCATCTAACGAGCAATTAAACTCACTGTGAGCCCTAGCACAATAGGAGGAGTCGCCAAAGCAATCTCCCGAGTTCCCCAAGCTTCCCCATGATCGAAGACGATAGAACCAAGCCAAACTGAGGCTTAGCTCCGACTATCTACACCAAAACTCAACCCTACTTCAATTAACTCCTCCCACACATTCACCGCTCTGGCGAGGTGAAACGAATCCTCCCCCGATCGTTTTGAGTATTGGAAGTACCTCCTAGGCTAACTCCAATGAGCATTGTGGTGGCGTTTGGTCCACATGTCGGATCGCACCATCTTCTCAACAGGGCTTCGCCTCATCAAGGTGAAGCTACCTCGGTCAGTTTCCCACTAGTCTTGAGCTCTGGCAAGTTACTATTCCATTAAACCAAGATTTTCTAATTTTTTTAGACTTTTTCGAAAAGAATGTGAATGTTATGTGAATCTAGCCATTAGATCTCTTAAGATCTCCCGTGTGAAGGTGTGGGATCAATCCCGAGCCAATCTAAGCTCCGACAAACTCGAATTGGTCAGGAAGGCGGACAGTGTCTGTCTTCCATCGTGCGGGAGATGATAGATCATCCGTCATCCGTTCCTTGTGATCAGATGGCGGGGACGAAAATGCATCCGCTGCCACAACGTCGGCACTGACTCGAATAATTTTAAATAATCAATCCCACGGAGCCACGTGGAATGTGCACCACATCAGCGCACCATGTGGCACTGACTGGATTAGGATTAATTAAGGCTTAATAAATGGATTTAATGGCTGAAATTTTGGAAAATCATAATAAATTGTAGAAAAATCAGAAAAATACAAATAAATACTCATTTTAAAGATAAATCAGAGGAAAATTAATTAAAATTATTTCCATTTAGTTTTGAATAGTAATTAAAGTTTAAATGTAAATATGATTATCTTAATTAAGCCTTAATTACTTAGAAAATTAATTTTAACTTTGTGTGTTCATTCAATGGGATGACCTATGCCTCCCATGATTTTTTTTTGGAATTTATTGCTTAGGTAATTAGGGAAATTGATATTTAAAATCTTAATTACCCCTTTAATTAGTTTAATAACTAATTAGTGAGTTAAATAGTAAAAATTAATTAACTTAAGCTCATCAATCACTATTTAATAATGAATGGATGAGGGAGTGATATTAGGACCTCTTTCATAATCTCTTTCATAAATCCATTTCACTTTAAGAGAATTAATTAAGATGGGGATTAATTAAATGCTTAATTAATCAATTAAATGGATAAATTAAATTAAATTGAATTTCAAATCATATCACATAATTAATAATGAAATTAAGGGTTCTTCTTTATTTGTTTAATAATATAAAGATCTCTAAGAAAATTATGATTAACTCTTAAGTGTGGGATATTCATAAAAGTACCTAATTAGACTCTTTGACTTAATTAATCTTTAATTATGAGCCAATTGCATTAGGTCCTTAAGAGCATTGAATCTTATATCCTCACATGTTCATATCATTTGTGGCTCATAATTAGATGATTAGTTAAATTAAAGAGGCATAGGAAAGGGTAATTAAATGATTTGTTTAATGATTCAACATAATTAATTCATAAAATCTATCTAATTACTTTTCTTAAATCAATTAAGTTTATCAACAAGAAAATGGGATTAAAACAACAACTAATTTCCCTCTTCCTCAAGTTCAACTCAAATCCAAAACCAAATTAATAAAAAGCTTTGGTTTTCCTTAAACAATTTATTAACATGATTGTCCTAGAAATTAATTTAGTTCAATGAATCACATGTTTATGTTTGGTTATTCCATCCCAATTACTTTAAATGTTGTATGTCATGTGATTTCATGCATTCATCTTTTCAAATTCAAATCAATTAAATAGAAATTTATTTATGCAAACTTGTATGTATTGATTTAACTTAATTATATGTGTGGCTATTATCACTAATAAATTCAAATCTATTTTTCAAATTTTATAAATTTATAATAATATATGTGGTGATGATAGTTATGAATACATATAGGATTTCCATGTGCTTATAGCTTAAGTATGTGAAATGAAATTCTCTTTCCTATATTTTATATATGGATTTACGTAGTTTTGAATGTTAATAAGTATATAGTCTGGACATCTAGGGAATATGCGACTTTAAGTAGCCCTAAGGAGGTCATTTGATTATCTCACTTCCTTGGTTAACAATGACACGTACTTATTTGATTTTATTTCCACGTATTTTTGTATTAAAATCTGGATAGAGTTTTAATTCATATGCATAAATAATTCAACTAAATGAAAACACAATTTTTCATGATTCTCTTTCTTCTAGTTATTTACACATTTATATGTATTTAAGAAAGCAAGTGTTTAGTCTGGACATCCCGAGAATACGAGCCTTTAAGTAGCCCCAAGGATGTCATTTGATTATCTCACTTCCTTGGTTAACAAGAGCATGTACTTACTTATATATTTTATACATGTATGTGTGTATTCAATTAAAGAATTAGAATCCTCTTTTCTACTAAAATTTCCATATTTGAATCACTACAACATTTGGCATATGAATGTGAAGATTCTTTCCTATATTTTATTATATATGGATTTACATAGTTTTGAATGTTAATAAGTATATAGTATGGGCATCCCGGGAATACGAGGCTTTAAGTAGACCCAAGGAGGTCATTTGATTATCTCACTTTCCTGGTTAACAATGATACGTACATATTTGAATTCATTTCTATGTATTTTTGTATAAGAATTTGGATAGAGCTTTAATTTATATGTATAAATAATTCAATCAAGTAAAATATAACTTTCAAATATATGCATCCATCATCATTTAAGTGTGCCAAAATACATTGCATGTATGATATGCTAAGGATTGAATCATATGAATTTCATAAGTAATGGAAAGGAATGGTTAAACATGTGCTATGTGATAGTAATTCACTCATGTAAATCTTAAGATACTTTTCATATTAAATAGAATTATTTAAGGTTCACCTAAACTTAATATTAATAAAAATATTTAATAAACCATTCACTAAAGAGAACAAAGTCATCAAAATATGCTTTAGAAAATGGCTTAAGGTAAGGATGAAGGAGGGTAATCCTTTTTTCTCTCTTTATAACACTTAGATGCTAAGTGTAACTCAAATGAAACCAAGTAATAAAATATAAAATTTACAAATTAACTAAACAACTTGAAATGAAACCAACCTTTATGTTAAATTAAATTCTTCCACACTTAGAAAAACATAATTCTAATGTTTAGTTAAGGCATACTGCACAAAGTCTTAGCACACATATTAGAACTAAGCCATCACTTCTAGCTTTAAGTCAGGGCAGTGTATGTTACGATGTATATTATGTTTTGTGATGTAATATTATAAACTAGATGTTAAGGTGTATATTTAGGTATTTGGATGTTTAGTGATTAGCCTAATCATATTTTCTACAGGAGATTGTGCTAAAGGTGTTGCTTATAAATAAATATAAATATTCTCTTTGCAGGTTGTTTAAACCCCTAAGCATAATCCAAGTTAGAACAGGTAGGCTTAGTTACCCATGTGCATAATGTTAAGTCTAAACTTCTTGAGATTGTACATATGTTTAGCTAACCTCTATTTTATAGGTGTAGTTAGATTTATTTTTTATATATAAAAATATAGATTTTGCAATAAGGATTAGGATTAGTTTAATGGGAGATTATGATGAACAATGGCTAGAAGGCTTTGTCTTGGAGTGTCTTATGATGCCTTTGAAGCAAATGCAACCAAATCAAAGGATAAAAAAATAAAGACATGAAGATGGAAGAGTGAAGAATGAAGACCCTCATAACATGTATTCATTCTAATTGTAAAATTATTCTTTAATATTCTGAGTTATATAATGATAGAGCTTGACTACCCATCTTTTCTTTTTTCGGGATGTACGGTGGTACCCGACTGAACCGGCTTATTCTTTTGTGGTAGTCTATAAAATTGATTGATGATTTATTTATATTGCACAATAGGATTACCTCTCCTTTATAATTTCTTAATGTTTGATGCTTTAATGTGTGGCCTAGATACGGTAGGCTCTTAAGATAAAATAAATTTTCTACCCAACTAATAACTTATAATTAAAATTTTAAACAACTCATAGCTTCATTATAAAGCCTAGGCTATAATCAAGATAATTAAAAGATTTAGCAATCCCTTAGCTGTATGTTGTATATCTAATATCATGCATCTTCTATCTTGCTAAAAATGAGGGCCTCCGTTCTTACACTATAGGGACCGCTTGCCCCATGAGAGCAACCCCTCATAATGAAGCTTCACTCTCTCCCTTTTGATTTAGCTAATAATTAACTTTCATCATGCATTTAGGCAAAAAGAAATCCCAACCCTTTGTCCAATTGAATGAGTCAAAATGAAATAAAATATGTAAAGATTTGTATTTTTAAACTAAATCATATGCTCATACCACTCATACTCTAGTCACTTAGGGAGTGGGTTTAAGACTTTAGTTTCTTTCCAAATTAAATAGCAAAGCCTAGCCATCTTGTAATTACATAAGGTCGGACCACATGGTTTTGAATCATAGGAGGTGTTAGTCGGTAGCCACTTTATACAGTTGTAAGTCCAAAAGAGTCGGACGGTTTACTCTCGCTTGTGGAAGTAAATCATTATCTCCCTTTTCGCTTAGATTTAGGTCAAACATTAACTTGTGTTAAAGCTCCCTAGATTTAGGATCCGAGGTTGCTAGTTTTCTTTGGGCTACGAGCATAAATCCTCACCTCTTAGGCATCCCACAATCTTGTGTTGATGGATTATAAGCCCTATCATTCTAACAAAATTCAACTCAAATGAAATAAATCCTCTCACTTTCAAATGTATGAAGCCTCACCATAGAATAAGTTGGAATGCTCACTAGGCTTCCTAGTATCATGAGAATTTCCTATTCATTTCCTTTTGGAACTAAAATAAGTTTTCTAATTAAATGAACCCATTTGATTTTTCAAAAATAACTAATCCTTTGATAGTCTAACCTTGAATTTTTGAAATGATAATTACCTACTTTAATCGAGAGTACTCTTAAGGAATACATATTCCTTAAGATGTAATTAACTATGGAGGCTTACCTTCATAGGGAACTTAATAACCTTACTTTACTCTTCCATATAAAGTAGAGGAAAAATCACTAGTATATTCGAAGACCCATGATGCTTTAAGAGTCATTATTAAGTGATTAAGTCCCTTGAAAGGTGATGTTTATATCTTTTGAGATAGTACATCATACCTTAATATCATACCCAACCACTCCAATGAGTACCCCCTACGATCTTCATGGTGTCCACCCCACATCCAAAAGTAAACACCACAAAGTTCAAGCCATTAAGTAATCCATTTAATTTTCCTATACTATGCTTCCTTAATTTAGTTAACTACTTAATCATGAACCTCTGATGATATGTAAGTGAATAATTAAAATTTGCAATGCTCCTAAAGGGACCAAATGCTATTAGGCTTATGCTTAAGTGTGAATTAGATTAAGGTAGAATCTAATTAAATACTTATATGATTTTTTCACACCCATGGGTTAACCATAATTTTCTTAAGGTTCTTTATATTATTAAACACATAAAGAGAAACCCATGAATTCAATTTGAATTATTTGATCTAATTATCATTTTAATTTGATTTAATTTTATCATTAAATTACAAATTAATCCTTAATTAAACCATAAATTAATTAGCCCTCTTATGAAAATATATTTAAGCAAATGACCAAGGAAGATGCCTTAATAATTTTCCCTCATCATTTTCACTATTAACTGTGCTTAACCATCATTAATAATTTAATTTTTATTATTTAGATATTTTAAAAGTTATTAAATTGATTAAGGAGGGTAATTAGGATTAACATTCCAAATTCTCCAAATTACCTAGCCAATAAATCCCAAGAAAATTATGTGAGGCAGAGGACATCCCTAGGAATCAACACATATAATTTGAGATCAATTGGCCAAGTAATTAAGGCTTAATTAAAGTAATTAGAAAAAAATTCAAACTCTAATTAAGAAATGTTCATTAATCAAACCTTATGGGTTTTATTTTTATTAATTTCTCCTCTATTTACCCTTTTCAAAATGGATTTACTCACATTTTAAAGATTTTTTTATAATTAGTTATAAATTTTTAAAGTTTTGGCTAATAAATCACATTTTAATCAGCTAATTAACCTCCTAACTCGTCGGTGCCATGCAGAAGCTGACGTGGCAGCGCTTTCCACGTGGCACCATGAAATAAGTTATTTAAAATGTACCCCGTGGCAGTTGAGTCGGTGACGGCGGACGTGATTTCGTCCCCACCTTCCGATCTCAGATATGATGGCGAAGATTAATCATGTGGTTCCTATTGGATTAAATCGATATTTCTAGCAGACTAAATCATGGTCGTTCATTCTAATCACACGAAACAAATGGCGGATGATCCTTCATCCCCTGAGCATCGAAAAAGGAACCTTCGCCTTCATTCGATCGAACTCGTGGGAAATCAGGTTCTACTCCAAAACATGCGGCGAAGAGATCTAAGCAGATCCTATGGTGAAAATTGCATAAAATCACACTTTCTTTCAAAAAACACCAACACCTAATGGACTTTTTATGGTTTGCTAGAAATTACCTCATCGAAGCTCAAGACCGGCAATCCAACGACTGAGGTAGCTTTATCTTGAAGAGACGAAGCCCTATTGAGAAGCTCTTGAGTTACCTCCCCGCCGATAGCTCTGTGGATCAAATGCCACCTTGAAGCTCATCGATGTTGGTCTTGGAGTGGTCTACAGTGATTGAATCGATTGAGAATCAATTCTTTTTGACTCGATGGAGCTTGAGGAAAGTGTGGGAAAAGTTAATTAAAGTTGGGTGGAGTTTATGTGATGTTGGACGGACGGGGCTCTTGGTTTAGAACGGAGCTTGATCTCACCAGCAATAAGGTGCACTAGGGAATCGAAGAAGGCTATCTTGGGTTTATTGGATTGGTTCATGGGTTTTGACTCAAACTGGGTCACCATGGGTTGGGCTCATTTAGCCTGACCCATGGTGACCCAAGGATGAGTCACGCCAAGTTTGGTTGGGTTTGGGCTTCGTTTGAATGGGTTTGGCTCAATTTGACCCATATGGGTCAAATGGGTTTCAATTAGGCTAGGTTGATCAATTGGTCAAATTGGGTCAAACCAAGAGTTTAGATGTGTTCAAATGATGATTTCAAATGTATTGGTGACATTGATTTGGTTTAATTTGAAGTGAATTTAGATTTGGTTCGTATGGGTCAAATGGGTTAACTTAACCAATTTGATCAAATTGACCAAATTGGCTTAGGGGGAGAGTTGATTTAGGTTCAATAGATCATTTGAGACTGATTGTAGGTGTTGGTTTGAGTTAATTCAAATTTGGAAATGTCTTCGTTCAATTGAATCCTTCAGGTCAATTTGAGTTAAATGGATCAATTAGGTTGGTTTGACCAAATTGGATGCAATTGGATGTTGGATCAGGTTCAATAAATAATTTGTGATTGATTAGAGTTGTTGGTATCAACCAATTTGGTTTAGAATGAGATTTGGCCTAATTTGGCCCTTTAGGTCAACTTGGGTCAAGAGTCCAAGTTAGTTTGGTTTGGCTCAATTGATGGTTGAGTCATGTTCAATACTGAATTTATGCTTGATAGGAATCATTGGTTTCAATTGATTTGGATTGGAATGAAGTTTGGTTCATTTTGGTCCATGGGTTAATTAGGTCAACTTGGGTCAAGTGATCAATTGGCTTGGTTTGACCCAATTGATTGCAATTGGACAATCAAGGATGATCAACAATCATCATAAAAGAGATTGGATGGGTTGATTCTATCCAATTTGGATTGGATTGAAGTTTGAGTCAATTGGATCATTTAGGCCACTTTGGGTCAAATGGACCAAATGGGTTGATTAAGTTAAATTGGGTTAAATTGGGTGTTGTGAAGAGTTTAATGATAGATTTAGAATTGATTGATAGCTTTGATTGCAATTGATTTGGGTTTAATAGGATTTTGGCTCATTTGGACCCTTTAGGTCAAATGGGCTATCTTGGGTTGATTGGATTGGATTGATTTGATTGGTTTGATTGTAAGGCTTGGAAGGATTTGAAATAGAGTATTGAAATGTTGGAATACTTTTTGTGAAAATCAATTGGATTTGATTTTAATTGAATATGCTTGAGTCATAAGATCATGGGATGATTGTAGAATTGATTTGGGTTAATGGTTAAGTTAATTTGGCTTGGAGCTTGGATAGGAAACAAATTCAATTTGGGATTGGTCATTTTAGTTTGAGGTTGGTTTTGGATAAGTGGATAAGCATAGGCTATGGTTTAGGCCACAGGATAGGTAGAATCTCTTTGTCCTAAGGCACATCCTAAGCTTAGGGTATACCTTCCTAACTCCTTAGGCATGGATTTAGTGTTCCCTTAATCACTAGGAGTGTCATATAACTAGGAAATCCTAGTGCTTAGAAGATTCCTAAGTCTAAGATGGGAAGGATGAGTCCTCACTCCAAAAGTGAGGTCAACACTACTTAAATCATTTTGGTTGCATACAACTAAGCTATCTCATTCCTTTTCCTTTTTTAAAATAAGTAGCCTTTGTACAACTAAGGATTATAAGTCCTACATCATTCTATATAAACCACAAAAAAATTTATTTATCTAAGAATCTCAATTTTTTCTCAATTTGAGATCATTAGGCTAACTCTAAATGATATAATTTATGATTGTTGACACAACAACTAACAATTAGGTTTGGTCGACTACCTTCGCAGCTAAGTGATTTCAAATTTGATAATCTAGGATGATAGATCCATAAAATTTTGACTAGGTTATTTCTATTTTTCTTGGATTCCTTGTCGGGTCCCCACTTACTTTCCCCACCTTAAGTCACTAACTACACAACCTGGCTATTTATTGAGTAATAAAATAATAATCTCTTGATCTAAGAAGTTGATCCCCTTACATGATGATATAAGGATTTATATAATAGCTAAGTTGATGATAAATGCTTATTTACCTAAGCTAGCCCAATGTCTTTATCCTTAATAATGCATTCAGTAGACTCTTATAGTTAGCCTAATCTCTTGATCCCTAAACCCTAAACCCTTATAGCTATTATTGTTTCTCACTACCAAGTATCACATCAAGAAGGAAGAATTCCATAAGAAAACATTTTGATTTGGTTGATGGAAAAGCTGATTCCTTATGTGGAGGCCATAAACATACTTTGCGTAGACTAAAAGCTTGAAGATCTTTATCTAATTAATTACTAAACTACAAGTACTCAAAATGCATTCATAAGGCAAGTAGTATTTAGTAACTAGTATTAATACCCTAACATCAAACTACTTAGCAAACTTATTCCATACTAAATGCTACTTTTTTTTTTTTTTTTGCAATGGGTATCCACCTAACACCCCACCCATCTTGTGGGTGGGGATGTCATTGTGACTAATCCCACGGGGGCCTAGCGCCATATTCATCACCACCGTGTCGTTCCTTACTTTCCCCACCTGGGTATAGGCCTACACCACGGAGAAGATTTGAACTCGGTCCGGGGTTCCCTATAACCCACCAACCGAAAAGAGACGGTGAGTTCTAAATGCTACTATTAAGTACAACTAGTTATTATATGTAAGCATTGTTAGTCAGCGACTATTGAGAGCTGTAAATTGGCTACCCACTACTTAATCATACTATAAATGAGGTCTACTCATAATTACTTGGACTAATTGATCTCTACAAAATCACATAAAGTCTTAGATGACAAAGCCTAGCCGAGTTAGCCCTATAGTTTGCTTCAAAAATCAACGCAAAAGAATATATGAAATAAAACAAATTAAATAGAAATTTACATACATACCATATAATTATTATATATTTACATATCTAAATTCTAAAGTTTAATATCTACATATGTATATATAACACTCAAGTTTTAAATATTACATCAAAAATATCACTATTTTTCTCTTTTAAAAGTAAATAGATTTTTTGAGGTAAAATGTTATAAATATATATACCAAACTTCAACAGATAGATATGTAAATACATAGAAATTATATTTAGTCAAGTATCAACTTCTCTTGTACTATAGTAGTCTCTATGTATGTAAATCTTTTTAAATTAATTTTTTTGATTATTCTAATATTTTCTATTAATGACCTTATATTTATGTTTGGAGGAGCAATATTTTTCTTATAGGCTATGAACATGGAGATGGTGGCCCTTACAGTAAGGATTAATCCTTGACTTTTACATATCATAAGATGGCAGATAGAGTGAATGATGGATCTTGAGTTCTCTTGATTAAAATGGAAGAATTCAACGGCATGGTCAATGCTAGCAACTCAATTACAATCTTTAATAGTCAACACTTATTAGTGTGATAAGAAATTTTAAAGCATGTCTTTGAGGTTAGGGCATTTTTTCCTATTCACCCATCATTAAGGCAACATAAGTGTTAAAGTACTTGACAGTTACTAATTTAAAAGAAGTGACGGTGTTGGAAACTCCTCTAATCATATTTATTCTAATAAATGTACTCAATTGAGAGCTAAATTATCTATTTCGATGCTTCTTGTTGACATTGGATTACATCTTGTGGTCAAAATGAAGGGCGATGATGGAGGAGCATTATTTACACTAGTTAGATATTGCTAGAAAATGAGGTAGCGAAAGCACAATCAAGATCAAGAGTAAAGCTTTTTGAAGATACAACATAAGAAGAGATACACTAGAAAAATATGAATATAGAAAAATACATGTCATATTTTATGCGAAAAAAGCCCATAGAAAGAGTAAAAATTATAGGCATATGAGAAGAATGCACAAATCAAAAAGATATTATAAAAGAGAGAAGTAGTGGCAAAAAAAATAAACCCAAAAAAACTCTCTCAAATATCAAAAATAAATCTCACACTTTCACTATAAATGTCACAAAGATGGGATTAAGTTATACCAAATGAAGGGGTATTTATAGAATTCTGCAAGACCCCTTACAAGAAAATACTTAAAAGGAATCACTAAAGTAAGAGCGCATAAATTGCAATCTAAATGCCATAATGAAATCAATCTAACAATAGAGACCCTAAATCATGCGCTTATACTTTCCAAATAAAATAATAGTACATGGATTACAATCTTATGGTTATAATAAAATCAATTCAACAGTAAGGCCATTTAATCTATGTTCATATACTTTCCTACTAAAGTGAGTGGAACCCATAGAAATTTGGGTCACTAATTTAATAATCTCCACCTTCACATGAATTTCTACACTAAAAATATAAGTCTTTGATATAACAATCTCTCTCTTCTTCAATAAAGCTCATATAGAATCAGCAACAAACACCTGGTCAATCTAAACAATGCATAGACTTAGCAATAGAAAGTGAATATCCTTTAAAGCGGTATCATTAGATTAGACCAGATAAACAAAGACTCTTACGTACCAAGAACACTCCCATCATCTAAATCCATCATGTTTCTTGAGAAGCGGTGCTTCTGAGACCTTCAATCTTCTCATGTTTCGCCCATAAGGAGTGCTTTTAAAAAGTTCAATTAAATCTTTCTCCTCTATATACCCAAGATACATGCGCCACAACTGAATACCTCCAACTCTAGTGGAATACATGGCATCTTCAATGATTGTGTGACTCTAAAAGTATACAAACTGACAGACTCTCTCTATCTCATCATCTCAATAAGGTTGCCTCTACTAATACACAAGACTCCAACTTCACAAGTGTAACTATATCCCTTGGCATCAAAGGCACTCAGAAAAATAAAACTTCTCTTTAAATCTAGGATATGACTAACATCACCCAAAGTACTGATGATGTCATCAAATATCTTTACCTTAAATGTACCACCTTACAAGATGTGTTGTTTCCCATGAGCACCTTCACTATAGCTAGAGTTTCATATGTTGAAAATCAACCCCAATGGGGACACATATGAAATGAACAACCTGAATCGAGGATCCAATCCTCACGAGACTTACGACCATCAATACTAGATACAAGAAGATAATCATCACAAAGATTTTTCGTGAAGTCAGCTTCACTAGATATTTTTTTCTTTCTAATTAGACATGGCTTTCTTCTTGTTTTATAACTTGAAGCACTTAGATTTAATATGCCCCTTCTTCTCATAATATCAACAAACTTTATCTCTATTATTAATATTAAATATTGATATTTCACCATTAAAACTTCACTCATGAGTTCTTTCGTGAACAATAAGATTTTCCCCATGCGATTTAGATCCAAAAACTAGAGATTTTAACTTCTCCTTTGAAAGCAATGCCTCGTACACCTCATTTAATGTCAATGAATCTCCACTATAAAAGATAGTGTCTCTGAAGGTCGAATATAAAGAAGGCAGTGAACATAGGAGAATTAATCCTAAATCTTCCTCATTATGCGTGAGTTTCATTGCCTCTAGATCTTAGATGATTCCTTTGAAAATAGTCAAATAATTCTAACAAACGGCGGGAGTAAAGCTGCTGGTTTAAATGAAACTTGTTTATCAAGGTCTTTGTTATGCGTAACTACTCTAATCCCACCAAAAAATTTCAGAACATATTGTAAGATCTAGTTTGAGAGATATAAATAAATAAAATAAAGTATTTTTTGATCAACGCGTTGTTTCTCCTCCAAAGACCAACTTGAAAGCATATGGTCAAACCGCAATAAAGTATTATTCATATCCATTTAAGCAAGAATAGCTTGCATTTTTAATTGCCATGATGAGAATATGGTGCTACGATCCAAAAGTGGAACATCGTATTTCATAGTCGTCATATTCAAAACTTCAAAAGAACAAAATATGATACTCTAATACCACTTCTTAGAAAATGAGACAACGAAAATGCAATCAGGATCAAGAGCAAAGCTTCTTACAGATATAATGTAAGAAGAGGTACATCAAAAACTACTACTACAAAAAATACACACTAAATTTTATATGGAAAACCCCTTAAATGGGTAAAAATCACGGGCAAAGAAGAATAATGCACTAATTAAAAAAAAATACAAAAGATAAAAATTGTGGCACAAAAATAAACCCAAAAATATTCTCTCAAAGACTAAAAATAAATCCAACACTTCCACTAAAATCTCATAAAGAAGGGGTTGAATTTCTTGTATCAAATGAAATGATATTTATAGAATTCTACAAGACTATTTAAGAAGAAATACTTAAAATGAACCAATAAAATAAGAGCACACAGATTATAATCTAAAGGTCAAAATGAAATCAATTCAACAGTAAAATCCCTTAATCCGTGTATTTATACTTTTCTAAAATAAGAGCACATGGATTACAACTTAATGATTATAATAAAATTAATTCAACAATAAAAACTCTTAATCTACGTGCTTATATTTTCTTACTAAGATGAGTGAGATCTATAAAAATTCAGATCATTAATTTAACAGGCATGATGCTCTTAGCTCAAATAAGTGATCTAACTATTTAAATCTACAAGAAGAAAACTTAAGGTCATGACTTCTTTACACCTCCTAATTTATGGAAAGTTAATGTGTACTATCCTATAAATTGAGATAGTGAGCATATTTAGAGTAAGATTTATTTTAAGTAACTTTCTCATTACTTCATTTTTTTTTAAACCATTGTAACTACTACTATCTATTTTTCAGAAATTTTTTGTAAT
This sequence comes from Cymbidium sinense, assembly GCA_021442155.1. Lineage (NCBI taxonomy): Eukaryota > Viridiplantae > Streptophyta > Magnoliopsida > Asparagales > Orchidaceae > Cymbidium > Cymbidium sinense. The sequence continues at coordinate 174,503,037 of CM038216.1, read as the reverse complement.
CAAAAACTGTTTTTCATAATCAAATTTATTAGTGTGATAACCATAAAAAATCAATGTCTTAACTTTCTAAGAAAAAACAATATTTATAATACTCATAATAACTTAAAGATTTTTTACGTTTACCATCAGAAATAACATTCACTTTTACAAAAATACTGAAACTACCCCCAAACAAAACTTTAGCCAAATCAGATTTCCAAGAATTGGTTCTTTTTCACCAACGACACTTGTGTTCAGTGTCCCTCACACAATTCAAAGGTTGATTGATCCTTAGCCAATTTAATTCGATCTTGCACTCAGCCAATACATTTCAGTGCCATCTTATGCTACATCATGCTCTACTACTACATCACAAGAAAAATTTCTTTGTTAAGAATCATTACGTTAAGGAAAAAAAAAACATTATACAAAATCCTTCAGAAAGTTAAAACATCAACATCAGCGAATTCTAAAATAGAAATAATTGTAACAAATCCCACAAGAGAGCTGATTGCTGAAATATCAGCCTGATACGAGCTTAACGAGAATAATTGCAAGGTTCAAAAATATGAGAGGAACTCGAAGGTACTGGGTTGCATAGATGAGTCCAATCACCTGCCCTTTGAGCGACTTAGTTCTGCCTCCTCCCGAGGCTGCAGAGAAGCTCCATCCTCTGGGACTAAGAAAGCGATCCTCACTTAGTATTGCCAGCGCATTTGCAAGAAGCGAAAAGCCCTCCAGCAGCGTCCACAGGCCCATTGTACTACACTTCGCTTAGCCTGCTTTAGAGTAATAAACATATCGTGATGTTTAGTTATGAGCTATTATTTGAAATAATTTAAAGATAATATAGCATTAGTGAAAGAATAAAAGGAACACAGAAGCAAGTCTCATTCATAAGCAAGAAATAAAAAGAAAGCATTAATTAAACACTGGTTTAATTAGACAAGAACAAAAATAGAGTTCATGGATTTATTTCATCAAAGCTTATGATATTTAGCTTTGAAGATGGTCAAATAGAAGAAAATGGATGCTAAAGAGCCCAAGCTTCAAGAGCTAGTTTTCTGAAGGAGCGAAAAAAAAGCTGAATGAAACTTGATTACTTCTGCGAATGTGCTGAAAGTTTGGTCATATTCATCAAAATCAAAAAATTGAACGCTAATTTCAAAAATGCTATTTTGGAAATACTATTTGAGTAATGCTACACTTAAATAAATTTTGAGTTAAGATGAAACATTCTTTTTTTCTCAGGTCCACAATTTATATGGCCTATTAAATAGAGTGAGCATTATATCCATATGAAAATCGAACACAAGAATTTAAAAAAAAAATATTTCAAGAGTTAATTTATTTGGGGAGTTGTAAAAATAATAAAGAATAGTTAGATTTCAGATAAGATTCAGTACAGTAATTATTTTTCTTTTATGTCTGATAAAAAAAATGCATGGAACTAAGAGTTTGCTCGTGTATTGATGGAATCACTAGCTTATATAGGTTCATTAGTTCCTGCATTAGTGTGGATTATCGTATTACAAGTTATAATGCACAAAATGAGCAATACATCAATGTGGACGAATGCATATTGCAAGTGCATCTAAATCCAAATTGTTGGAATTGCATTAAAATTTCCAAAAATGGCTTTCAAAATCTTCTTTTAATCTGTACTGAACATATATTCACCCAGAAAGCTGATTCCACTTTAACGCAAACTAAATGGCGTCTTCAGCATTTGGAAGCTAAATTCTCTTTCTTCTTTTAATATCTCTGCCTGAAACTTCTAAATACACCTCCACTCTCTCATAGATTTGATCAGATTCATGCTTATTACAAGCTTTATATGAATAGCTTTATAAGCAAAAATGAAGTCTTTTTTATTTGAGAATAGGAGAGGGGTCAGATTCAATATATGTTTATGGAGACTTGCTCGTCTCTACTTTGTTTACTTAATACAAGGGCACTCAATTCATGATTGTAGCTCCCATAAATTGTACTCTCATTTTATAGTGGCTTACTTTCTATCTCCTCATCTAAGGGATGTAGAACATGGTCTGGTCCAAGCACATACATTTGATGTTTTAGTTTGTGCTACGAAATTTTGTGTGGCGCTATTATATAATTACTCCCCAGCAAATCAAACCTCCTCTGTGCCAAAAACAGAGATAGTTAGGTGCTTTAATATAACAATGTAGTCAAAGAGTTATTGACACCTAGGAGATAACAAACATGCTCTGACAGAAGTCATCGGGTAGGTATTAAGTTCCTCCCTTTTCTCTTATTGCTAGCTGTGTTTGTTATACTGCTCTATTTAGTCTCTGTTCTATTTCCTCTTGGCATCAAGCTAGTGAACCGTTAGATCTAAAAGTATATGACTAAATTAGCTTATCTAAATTTAGAAATCAGTGAAAATCTAAGGGAATTGTAACCTTGGAAAACAACAAATATATTTGCTATTTTCCTGAAGGTTATCTACATATATTACATAGTGATAATCCTTATCTAAATAGTTTAACAGATATTATTCTCAAATTAGCTAAAGGATTGAAAACTCATAACTTAAAAAATAAAAGAAAGAAATTCTGTGATAAAAACTTTGGAAGAACAGTTGTATTATATAAAGGTTACACAAGAAGAATTAATAAGACAAGTCCAAATATTAAAGTAAGAGAGATATTACCAATCTTATTAATCTAATAAAGGCTAATAAGAGTATGGAAACTGAATCATCTGTAATAGAAATCTTGACTCAGGTCAAACACCAAATCAATTTAAACAAGTTCCAGACTGATCTAGAAATAAATTATATAAAGGAACTTTTACAAAATATTAAAGATCACTTGACTAGGTAATGAATAAAATTAACTATGACGGATCAGAATATCTAGCTGCTGTATCATATTCTGCTAATTATTCATCAGGAGAAAAAGAATAAGGATATTTAGAACCTAAGACTCCTAAAACATATAAACTTCAGATCCAACAAAACAACATTATAATAGCCTTACTTAGCAGTCTCCAATATAGGCTAAGCCATTTGAAAAAATTAGTAGAAAATATAGTCACAGAACTCCCTAAACCAGCTAGGACTATAGAAACAGAACTAAAAAATATAACAAAAAATATAAAAGCTCCATCATAAAATTATAGAATCAATTGATCCACACCTAAACAACCTTTAATTGATCTTGGGTAACTCCTTGGGAGTTCAATAACCCAACGTGAGAGATAATGAAATTATGGTTGGCTCATATGTGTAAAAAAATCATAAAAGTTATTAAGTGTGATCCCTTAAGCTTAATTAACCATTAATCATAAGCCAATTACATTAGGCCCCTTTCATTTCTTAGGAGCATTACAAATTTACTTTTCATGTGGCTGCATATAATATTGGCTTATTATTAATTAGTTAATTAACTTAAGGTAATATAGGTAAGAGTTAATTAATTAATTTAATTCATACCCTAACCTAATTAAAACATAAAATTAACTTAAATATTCTTCATTAAACTAAATTAATTCACACATGGGGAATTGGGCTAAGATTAGTAAACCTCTCTCATATTTCCTAAATCAAATCAAACTGAAAGTTAAAAATGTCTTTAAAGAATTTTGATTCATTTTAATAGCCTTATTCAATATGATTGTCCTTAGGAATTAATTGGGGTGAATGAAATCATATGCGTGCATTCCTTTATTTAACTATTGCTTGCCATATGAAATCATGCATTCATTCCTTTTAAAGTTAATTAAATGAAATGTTTTCTTTTATGTCAAATTGCATGTGTTGACTTAAATTAAAAATATGCGTGACTATTATCACTATTAAATCAAAAGCTATTTTTGAAACCTACAAATCAATTATTATAAATGAAGTAATGTTACTTATAAATATCTATAAGCTTGCATGTGATGATAGTATAAGATGTGTAATATGTGGTTCTCTTTCCTCTCTTAATATGGATTCACATAGGATTGATAAGTGTATAGTTCATTTGAAAAGAACACAACACCTGCCTAAATCTATTTGTATGCATCTCTATGTTAAGACTTAAGAAGAGTTTCATATCACACATGTAAATTATACAACCAAATCAAACATAATTTCTTGCATGATTCCTTATCCATTTGGTTCTTTTTGTATATTCATATGTATTTGAGAAAAGTTGTATATTAGTCTGAACATCATAGGGCTGCGAGGCTTTAAGTAGCCCTAAGTAGGTCTTGTACCTTACGCCCCTGGTATAGAAAATAATGGTGTCTTCCTCACATAAAACTCTTATAAATATGCATGTATAATGTGGCCAATGAATAAAGAATCAAAAATCAAATAAATCAAATAAAACCTTTTGCATAGATTTTCCTATCCTTATAGTTATTCATACATTTACATATATCTAAGAAAAGTTGTATATTAGTTTGGACATCCCTGGGCTGCGAGGCTTTAAGTAGCCCTAAGTAGGTCTTGTACCTTACATGCATTGTGCAGAAAATAATGGTGTCATACTCACTTAAAACTTTTATACATATGAATGTGCATTTAGTTAATGGTTAGAAAATCCCTCTTTTCTATAAAATAAAGGTATGCATTTATAATTCAATCAACAAATAAAATATTTAAATTCCAAATATGCTTTTTTGCATTCATCATCAAAGTATGCTAAGATTTATATTGCATGTATAGGTATGCATAGGATTATTCATATGCATGATATACATGATGAAAAGAAATGAATGAATGTGTGTTAGTGATAGTAATACATTTCAATTAACCTTAAGATGCCTTTCTCTCATTGAATAGGGTTATTTAGAATGAACCTAAACTTAGGGTTAACTAAAACATATAATAAACCATTCACTAAATAAAATTCATTAATTAACTTACCTTAGAAATGACTTAAGGAAGGGATAAAAGAGAGGTTCCCTCTCTTTCTTCTCTTTATAACACTTAGTTGCTAAGAGTAGATTATATGAAACAAAAGAAAATATTAAGTAAAATCTTCAAATCAACTAAACCACTTAAAGAGAAATCAATCCTTTATAAATTAAATCCCTCACACTTAGCAAATCATAACTCTAAAGTCTAGTCAGGACATACTACACAAGCTTTAACACATGCACATTAGATTAAGTCACCATTTCTAGCTTTATGTTAGGGTGATGCATGATTTGATGAATATTTAATTTTATGATATATTATTTTATACTGGATGTTAGGGTGTATGTGCATAGTCTGAATGTTAGACCGATATTAGCCTAATCATATTTTATACAGGGGGTCATGCTTAAGGAGCTACTATAATAAAAATATAAATGCTTTTTGATGTGTAGGTTTCTTATCCCCAAAGTATAGCCCAAGTTAGGATAGGTGGACTTGGTTACCCATGTGTGGGGTGCTAAGTCTAAATTATTCATATAACTACTTGGATTGTATGGAGTGTTTAGCTAACGCTTGTCTTGCAGGTATAGCTAAATTTATTTTCATTCTCTTTTATTATAATTTTTGCATTATAATTAGGATAAGTGTTATGGGGGGTTAGGATGAACATTGGTTATAAGATCAAGTCTTATACACCATGTGATATCTTTGGAGCAAACAACATCCCAATCAAGCCAAAAGAAAGAAAGAAATGGAGCAAATCAAAAAAAAAAAAAAGAAATAAAAGATGAATTGTAAAGAATGGAGGATGAAGAATGAAGACCCCCATAAAACTTATCATTGTATAATTATAATCATTCTTTTATTATACTTAGATGTATAAGGGTAGAGCTAGGCTATCCACATTTCTTTTCAGGTTATACAGTGGTACTCGACCGCATCGACCTCTTATTCTTTTATGATAGCTTTATAAAATTGTTTGATATTTTGTTTAGCTTATGCATTAGAAATAACATGCCTTTTCACAGTTTCTTTATGATTGGTGATTGCTATGTAGCCTAGATGCTATTAGGCTCATAGGATAAAAATAAATTTTCTGTTCCACTAACAACTCATAACTAAAATTTTAAAATAACTCATAACCTCACATAAAAGTCTAGGAATTAAATCAAGATAATAAAAATATTTAACAACCCCTTAACTGGATGATTGTATGTATAATGTCAAATATATCATATTCTTCCACTCTTGTCAAGAGAGGGCTTCCATCTATGCCAGAGAATAAAGGCTTAACCTGTAAGAATGTTTGAAAGAAAGACACCTCTTTCTCTTCTGATTTGGCCCATAATCAATTTCTCATGCATTTAGGCATACAAAATTCTATAGCCTGTGTCAAAATAAAAAGTCCAAAAATCAAATAAAACTTGATAAAATTTGCATTAGATTTAAGTCATTATTGATGTCCTTCATGATCTAGTCTCTTAGGAAGTGAGTTTAAGGACTTAGTTTCTCTTCTGAATAAGTAATAGCCTAACTATCTTGCAAAGCATATGACTTGCTTACATGGATTTAAAGCATAGGAGGAGTTTGCCGAAAACCACTCCAGGCGGTAATAAGTCCAGCAGTCGAGTGGTTTACTCTCTCTTTTAAAGGTAAACTATATACCCACTTTTGCCTTAGATTTAGGTTGTGTTTTAGCTCTCGTCAAAGCTCCCTAGATTTAGGATCTGAGGTTGTTGTTTACCTTTGCGGACTGCAAGCATAAATCCTCACCTCTTAAGCATTTCCACAATCTTGTATTGTGGAATTATAAGTCCTGGATTTCTAATAAAAATTCAACTCAAACAAATAAATCTCCTCAACTTCAAATACATAAAGCCCAACCATATGATAGATTGGAGTGCTCACTAAGTTTCCTAGTATCATGAGCACTCCCTACTCATCTCCTTTGATTTCGATAATCACTCTCCCCTTTTGGTCCATCCTAGTTAATTTTCTAAAATAAAACCAATCCTTTAATAGCCCTATCTTTGAATTCTTTGGAGACAACAATCACCTACTTTAATCAAGAGTATTCTTAAGGAATTCACTTCCCTTAAGATGTAATTAACTATGGAGGCTTGCCTCCATAGGGAGCTTAATGAACCCAATTTAAATAAACCCTGCTTTACTTTTTCATATAAAGCTGGGGAAAAAATATTTGGTATATTCAAAGACCCATCATGCCTTAAGAGTTCTTATTAAGTAATCAGGTCCATTATAGTGTAGTGACTTCTATCTCTCAAGATAGTATAATATTTCTTAATGTAGTACCCAATCACCTTAATATGTACATCATCAGATCTACGTGGTGTCCCCAATACACAACACACATCAAACCAAAATAAACACCAAAGAGGCCAAGTGGGATGAAGTAGGAAATGTCTATTGATATTGAAATGATAATAGAAATTTCAACTATCATATCATTAGGCTTTGAATTTTGGAATTTAATTTAGATTTTTAGTTGATAATTTCTTAAAAATTTAGGGCTTAGATTCAAGAAGCAAAAGATTATAGAAATGTAAGTGTTTTTGACACAAGTCAGATGCTTGACCTAATTTCATTTTAGAAATTATTGGTCATTCCTATCACTTTAGAGAATAGACATATCCTTGACTCTTTTAGACTTACAACTCGCCAAGAGGAGCTGCCAGCTAACACCACTAAAGTGCATTTTAAATTCATGATGCCAAGTCTTATGTATGCAAGATGGCTAGGCTATTATATTTTAGGGAAGTAATATAAGAACTTAGACTCACTCCCTAATCCCTAGGATCATGTAGGGTATGAAATGTACTAATGCATGCATATTTTTCATATTTTTATATATTTTAATTCATGATTTATTTAAGGTCTTGGGTATACATTTTTATGCTTAAATGCCATGCAATTAGAATTAGTTATAGGATAAATAAATAAAAGAAGGTAGATTTCCCCAAGAAGGGGGTCATCCTCATAGGTCAATGCCCCTTATGTGCAATAGGTGAAGTGCCCAAGTCAAAAATTTAGAGCAATATGATTGCATGATTTTCAAGAGTCGATCATTTCTAATTGATTTTAAGTTATTCCGTATGGTTTTAATTTATGTGAGATTTTGAATTTCAATATTTTTGTGTTTGAGTTGATTAGATTTAATTGAGTAGAAAAATTAATTTTTTTTCTATGATCCTACGTCCAAGCATTCATCACAGAAAGCACAACACAGAAAGAAACCTAGAAAAGTAGGTTAATTCTATTACGCACCCAAAATAAATCAAGTCAATTTAATTAAAAGAAAGGCCAATGTGGTTGGGTACTGCTAGGCACCCTAGAAGAAAGAGCAAACGGGTAGCTGAGCTCTACCCTTATACAACCCGGCCAAGAACTATAAGTTTAGATCTATGGGTCTACTTTATAGGATCGTCTCCTTCTTGAGGGGCATCCATTGGGTTTCATAGGGGACAACTACATCTATCTTCTAGTAGGATCAACTCATGTTAATCCTAGACCCTATTGATCCTAACAGTAGTTCTAAGCTCAAATTTATATTTCAAATTCAAAAATGAATCTTAAGCCCTACAAAAAAATGTTAAGAAAATACAAACATCACATACTAGTTATGTTTTCAAACTTACGAGATTAGTATTAGTTGCTTGCCAAGCCCATCTGTCCTATTGGGCTATGCTAAAAGAACTTAACCACACTTGCAAGAAAACAACATTTTTAATTTATTTATGATAGTAATCCTTTCTAGCATAGCCCTATGTAAAAGATAATGTCAGTTCTAAAATGAACGTCCTACCATCAAGCCTAATGGACAAATAATCCTAGACATGCAGTCTAAAATAGTACACCACAAAGACACAAAAAATACATCACAACACAAAGTATGACAAAAAATTACAGAATGACCTAACTTAAGTTTAGGGTCTTTGACTTAATGATCTAGTGTGTGAAAAAAATAGCCTTGTGTGACAAGACTTTGCTAGGCCTTTTTAGTTCAAGTTTCAATTTGTACTTTCAAAGTTTGTTTGATTTATCTTTCGATGATTTCAATTCAAATGATTTAATAATTTTTTATTTTCATTTTTAGGTTCACTTTTATTTTGTTAAAGTGAAGTTTAGGTTTTCAAGAATAAAGAGTAGAATAGATTCCACTTTTTGGTGGAACTCATTCTATTCAACATCTTAATTCCTAATGGAATGAAACTTTCATCTTAAGATGAAGATTCATTCCAAAGGCCTAACTAAGATCCTTAAGCATCTTAATTAATCCTTTTAGATTCATTTAGATGATTACGGTTTAAATTCAAGTTGAATTAATGTTTCAATTCATTTGAGATTTAATTCTTCATTTTATTTCTTTGATTTGATTAAATCTTCTTGATTTAGTTTATTTTTAATTTGATTTTCTTTGATTTGTTTCATTTTATTTGGTTTGAATTGGTTTAACATATATTTTCATTAATATTTTAATTTGAATTATGTTTATGTTTGTTGAATTCATATTCATTTTATCTAGTTTCAATTATGTTAACCTAAGGAACTTAGGTTAGTGTTTTAATCCATTCTTAAGTTACATTGATTATAGATTAAAATTTTATTAATGGTTTGGTTATGAATTTATTGGCCTTAAGATTTAATTAATCTTAACATTCATTATTAGTTTCATTAACCCTTAAGTATGTAAGTGATCATGTATTCTTATTTAGGATGTTGGAGAACCATCCTAAGTGTTCTAGTGTTAATGAGGATTATTTCAAGTTACTTTATGAATTTATGATTTTGTGAATTTTTTAATTTATTATTTGATTTATATTAACCTAGAGATTTGGAAATTCAATAATTCCCAATTCAAGGGTTAATTAGTTTTGAAACTTTTATGATAAGTGGGGTTTCATCCCAATTTCATATTTTTTCATAGTTTCATTTTAATGAGATGCATAATTTAAATGTAATTAAGATTTTAATTATTTTATTAAAACCCAAATTAATTCTAATTTAATGAGGATCAATTGAGGACTTTATTTTTCTTTAATTCTCCTCTAAAAGATGCTTCCCTAGAGGGTTATTCATAATTTTTAGAGGTTTGGCTAATTTATTATGATTTTCTTCAATTTGAGTTAATTATTTAAATTAATTAATTTAATTAATTACTAAATTAGGGCATTTTGTAATTTATTAAATTTCAGTGAGTTTCATTGATTTTTCTAAGTTCATTAGGGTTTGTTATGTTGATTTAAAGTGATTTGATCCATTTTATGTTTTATTTCTTTAATTTTAATTTATTTAATTAAAATTAAAATTAAATTTTATAGTTTGAAATTTGATATGTTTTGAATTACTTATCAATAATTCATAATTTTTTTCTAATGAGCATTTTAACCACAATTTTAGTTCCCCAAAGTTTCATTTCAATTAGATTAATAGTTTGAGATTAATTTGAGTTAAATTGATTTCATTTAAAGTCAAATTAAGCCAAATTTTCCTAAAATTAATTAAGGATTTGGGTTTAATGGATTCTACTCATTAAGATGAATCAATAGAGCCCTCGTTTGTATTTTTTTAAAATTTCTATTACTTTTTGAATTTTAGGAATTTTAAATTATTTTTTAATTAATTAAAATGAGAATTACCATTTTAAAACTGTGGCACTAACGTGACACTATTACCATGTGGCACGATGCCACTAGGCCATGCAAAATCCACGTGGCGACCACGTCAAAAGAGTCACCACGCGGGATGAATCCCAATCGTTTGATCAAAGATCATACGGTCTCGATTCGTTATGCGATTTCCTACAGGGATAGAATCAAACCATGCGGCTAGATCTTGGCCATCCCTTCCAAATAAAATGAACGGACAATGGAGATCACTCCTCGTTCATCTATGACTTGCTCCTCTCCCTTTGCTACTATTCTTCCTCTTGTTCATGGAGGATACTAAGTCCTCCTTTGCTTGGGGGGCTGATCATTTTATTCAAAACCTTGGAACCATCCTCCAAGAGGTGGTCAAAGGTGGCTTGGATAAAATCCAAAGGACTTTGGATGAAGGGAGGAGGAGAAATCCACTAAGTATCTTTTACTTGGTCAAAATCATAACCCATCTCCCTTTGGTTTCATTATAGCTTTTAACATCACCATCACAACCTTCAGGCTAGTATGTTCCTGCACAAATCAAACCAAATTTGAGTTTGAGGTTAAATCCAAATCCATTTGATTTGGATTGGACATTTGAACCCAATTCAAGCATTTGGATTTAAAGTGTTTTGATTTTGATTTAATTCATTTAATTTTGGATTCAATCATCTTTAATTGATGATTGATTAAGTTTTGATTTATTTATTTCATTTAGGATTTGAATTAATTTTGGATGTCATTTCATTTCAACCCATTTAGGCTTAAATGGGTTAAGCTTAATTTCAATTAGGTTCAAATGACCCATTTGACTCAATTAAATTTTTTTTGGACTCCAATTATGTCTAATCACATGTGTGAGATGATTTGGAGTGGTTAATTTCACTTAATTTTAATTTTATTTCAATTTGAACCTATTTGACCCAAATTATGCTTAATGGGTTAAGCTTGGGATCATTTAGGTCAAATGACAAATTTGACCAAATTAAACTCAATGATAAGTTGTATAATGTTTTATTATTATGTTTAAATGATTTTGATCAATCAAATTGAGTTAATTTCAATTTGATTTGGGTTTGAACCAAATAGAACACATTTAGGTTCATTTAGACTGAGTGGTCTAATTAACCTAAGCAAGGCCTAAAAAAATATAAATTATTTTAGATTCATGATTAACATGTTTATTTTATCATTTAGAATATTTGGAATGATTTTATTTGATCAATTTTGGTGGGTTGAACTTTGACTTCATGGGACCCACCTAAAAGTCAAACCTATGTCAAATGGGTTGACTAGATTTCACTTTGATTTAGATTTAGATTCATTAAGTTAATTTAATTTGAATTCATTTTTATTTATTTGGATTTTATTTGATTTAATTCAAATTTGAAATTTAGGTTGAGTCTAGTTAAGCTTATTAGGTTAAATCAAACAAGAAAGATGCACTAGGTCACTATATGTAGTTGTGGTGTTTATTTTTGAGATGTGGGATACCACACAGATTTTAGGGGGTACTTATTGAAGTGATCAGGTATGACATTAAAAAATGATAAACTATCTTAAAATATAGAAATCATCATCTTATAATGGACCTAATCAGCTGATAAGGACTCCTAAGGCATGATGGGTCTTCGAATGTACGAGAGATTTTTCTCCACTTTACATGGAAAAGTAAAGAAGGGTTTATTTTAATCCAGGTTCATTAAGTTCCCTATGGAGGCAAGCCCCCATAGTTAATTACATCCTAAGGAATGGAAATTTCTTAGAAATTCTATCGATTAAAGTAGAAATTAAGGTCACCAAAGATTTCAAGGCTAGACTATCGAAGGATTGCTTTTATTAGAAAATTATGGTGTTTATTTTTAAGATGGGTGTTATGTGTGTGTTTATGTGAGGGGACACTACATAGATCCATGGATGTACTCATTAGGGTGATCAGGTATGGCATTAAGGAATAGTATACCATCTCGAGAAATAGAAGTCACTACCCTATAATGGACTTAATCACCTAATGAGGACTCCTAAGGCATGATGGGTCTTCGAATATACCAGAGATATTTCTCCTACTTTATATGAAAAAGTAAAGTAAGGTTTATTTTAGATCAGGTTCATTAAGTTCCCTATGGAGGCAAGCCCTAGAGTTAATTATATCATGAGGAATGAGATTCCTTAAGAATATTCTTGATTAAGATAAATGATCGTTATCTCCAAAGATTTTAAAGATAGGACTATCAATCAATTAGTTATTTTTAGAAAATCAAGTGGGATTGATCAAAAAGGGGAGAGTTATTATCGAAACTAAGGGGAGATAAGTAGGAGATACTCATGATACTAGAAGCCTAGTGAACATCCGAAACTATCTTATGGTTGGGCTTTATATTTTTGAAATTGAGAAGAATTATATGTTTGAGTTGAATTTTTATTAGAGATCTAGGACTTACAATTCCAAAATACAAGATTGTAGAAATGCCTAAGAGGTGAGGATTTATGCTTATAGAATGAAGAAAATAGCTACCTCAGATCCTAAATTTAGGGAGCTTCGGCGAGGGCCAAAGTGCGACCTAAATCTAAGACAAAAGTGGGTATATGGTTTACCTCAACAAGAGAGGACAAACCACCCGAGGGGTGGCTGGCAACTAACTCCTCCTGAGAGTTAAAATATATGTAGGCAAGTCATATGCTTTGCAAGATGCCAAAGCTATTGTTTACTTAGAAGAGAAATTAGATCCTTAAACTCACTCCCTAAGAGATTAGATCATGAAGGGCTTGAATAATGACCTAAATCTAATGCAAATTTTGTCAAGTTTTATTTTTATTTTTAGACATTTTTATTTGATGCAGGCCATGGGATTTTATATTCCTAATGCATGAGAAAATTAATTATGGGCCAAAATCAAGAAGAAGGAGGTGTGTTTCTGCCATGGCTCTCAAAGGTTAAGCCATTTTCTTTGGCAAAGGTGGAAGCCTCCATTGGCAAGAGTGAGATAATATGATTTATGCATGATATGAGACATACAACATCCAGTTAAGAGGTTGTTAAATCTTTTATTATCTTGATTTATGTCTTAGGCTCTAGGTGAGGTTATGAATTGTTTAATTTTAATTTTGAATTGATTAAATGAATAGAAAATTTATTTTTCTCTAAGAGCCTAATCACATCCAAGCCATTCAACAATCATCAAACAATTAATAAACTAGGAAAATCATGTCATCCTAATTGCACAATAATAAACATAACATCAATCAATTGATAAAATTAGCATAAAAGGATAAGAGGCCGGTGCAGTCGGGTACTGCCATATAACCCAAAAAGAAATGTGGGTAGCCGAGCTCTATCCTTATATCACCCGAATTACAAATGAATGATTATAATTAAAAGGAATTCATGTTATTGGGGTCTTCATTCTTAATTCTTCATTTCTTCATTTCTTCATTTTGATTTGCTTCTTTTCTTTCCTCCTTTTGGCTTGATTAGAATATGGTCGCTCCAAAAGCATAACATGGTACATAAGACTTGATCTTATAATCAATGTTCATCCAAATCCCCCATAACATTCATTCCAAATCTTAATTACAAAATTTACATCAAAATGGGAAAGGTAAATCTAACTAAACCTGTAAAATAAAGGTTAGCTAAACACACCACACAACCAAAACAATTATATGAATAATTTGGACTTAGCACCCCACAAATGGGTAACTAAGTCCACCTGTCTTAATTTGGACTATGCTTAGGGGCTAAGCAACCTGCACAGCAAAAGTATTTATATTATTTTTATTTTTAATATAGTGGCTCCTTAAGCACAATCCCCTACAAAAGACATGATTAGGCTAAGATCGCCCTATCATCCAGTCTACGCACATACACCCTAACATCTAGTCTAAAATATTACACCATAAAATAAAACCATGCATCAAACCATGCACCCCCTAATCTAAAGCTAGAAATGGTGACTTAGTTTAATGTGTGTGCCATTTAACGCTTGTGTGGCATGTCTTAGCTAGGCTTTAAGGTTGAAATTTTCTAAGTGTGAAAGATTCAATTTAGATGGTAGTTTCATTTCAAGTGATTTAATTGATTTTTCAATTTTGGTTGGTGATTTGATTTGGTTTGAATGAACCTACACTTAGAAACTAAATGTTATAAAGAGAAGAAAAGAGAGGAGAGCTCTCTTTCATCCCTACATTAAAGCATTTCTAAGGTAGATTGATTAATGAATTTCTTTTTGTGAATAGTTTATTATGTGTTTTAATTGATCCTGAGTTTGGGTTCTCTTTAAATAGTTCTAGTCAATAAGAAATGCATCTTAGGATTAGTTAGGGTCGATTATTATCACATAACACACACCCATTCATTTCTTTCCATCATGTATACCATGCATATGAACAATCCTAAGCATAAATATACATGCAATGCAAATCTTAGCATACTTTGATGATGAATGTAAAGAGATGTGATTTGAAAATTTGGATATTCTATTTGTTAAATGGATCATTAATGAATGGCTTTATTATGTAGAAAAGAGAGATTTATCATCCATTAGCTAAATGCACATCCATATATATAAAAGTTATAAGTGAGTATGGCACCATTGTTTTCTACACAAGGGGCGTAAGGTACAAGACGTACTTAAGGCTACTTAAAGCCTCGCAGTCCCGAGATGTCTAGACTGATATACCACTTTTCTTAGATACATGTAGATGTACAAAAAGAACCAAATGGATAAGGAATCATGCAAGAGATTATGTTTGATTTGGTTGTATGATTTACATGTGTAAGAGATACATAGGAATAGGTTTAGGCAAGTGTTGTGTTCTTTTCAAATGAACTATGCACTTACAATTCCTATGTGAATCCATGTTAAGAGAAAGAAAGAGAACTTCATAATACACATCTTGTGCTATAATCACATGCAAGCTTATAAATATTTATAACTAGCATCACTTCATTCATAATCTTTGATTTATAAGTTTTAAAAGATAATTTTTTGTTTAATAATGATGATAGCCACTCATATTCTTAATTTTAGCCAATACATGCAATTTTCCATAAAAGGAAACATTTTATTTAATTAATTTTTAAAAGAGATGAATGCATGATTTCATATGGAAAATCATATTTAGCATGATTAGAAAGAAATAAAGGGTTGTAAGCATATGACTTCATTCACCCTAATTAATTCCTAAGGATAATCATATAAAATAAGATCATTTAAAATGAATCAAAATTCTTTAAGGAGATTGTTATCTTTGAATTTTATTTAACTTAGAAAATATGAGAAGAGTTTGCTAGTCCTAACCCATTTCCCCCATGTGTGAATTGGGTTAGTTTAATTTAGAACAATTAGGTCGATTTTATATTTTGATTAAGTTAATGTATGAATTAAATCCATTAATTATCCCTTACCTATACCACTTTAATATAATTATCCAAGTAATTATGAGCCAACATATGCTATGCAACCACATTGAAATTAAATCAGCAATGCACCTAAGAAATGAAGGGGCTTAATGCAATTGGCTCACAATTATTGGTTAATTAAGACACAGGGTTTGATTAAGTACTTTTATAACCCTCTTACACATGTAGTTAGATTATAATTTCCTTTGAAATTCTCTTAGATTATTGAACACCTAAGAATCTACCCAAGAATTGAATGATTATGTTTTGGAATAATTTGGTTTTGAATTTGATTAATTAAATTATTCAATGTGGTGATTAAGCCATTAATTAGTTGTAAATTGATTAAGTGTTATCCAAGTTAAATAAACTTAGGGGAAAAGATAGGAAGAGAGGTCCTAATCTCATTCCTTATGTCCATGCACTGTTTCATAATGATTAGTCAACTTAATTAATGGATTCATTACTGTTTAACATGTTAATTAATCATTTAATTAATTAAGATAGGGATTAAGAATGAAATAAGAAATTCCCCAAATTAACCAAGCAATAAACTCCAAAAAAATCATGGAAGGCAGAGGTCATTCCAATAATAAATCTCAAAAAGTTTGGAATTAATTATTGGAGTAATTAGAGAGTCATTAGCTGAATTACATTTCTAATAAAACCCAAATTGAGTTAAAATCACTATTTAAAATTAATTGATTTTAATTTTATATTATTCTACTCTGAATTACCTTTAGAATGAGTATTTATTGATATTTTTTGGATTTTCTATAATTAGTTATGAATTTTGGAAGTTTCACCATTAAAATTGGATTAATTAAGTTTAATTAAACTCCTAATCCTGTCGGGCCACATGGCAGCTGACATGACATGCTTTCCACGTGGCATGATGAGATTGGTTATTTAAGTTATCACATTCATCGGTTGAGTTAGCTGGCAGCGGACGTGTCTTCTCTGCGGGCCGTCTGACCAAATATCAGACGACCAAGATTAATCTTGCAGATTAGACTTAGAATCACAATGGATCTAGCATGATCTAATCACAACCATCCATTCCAATCATGCATAATGGATGATGTAAGATCCTTCTCCTTCATGAGCGATGAGAGACGAACATCCTTCATCTTTCCTCGTTCAATTCGAGCTCACTTGAGCTCGGATTGGGATCAAAATGATCCCATACCTTTGGAAGGAGGGGATGCATATCCAATGGTCAAGATTACATGGGATGACAATTCCATTCGAATAGGACAATTAAAAAAATTTTATAGCTACAATTTCAAGCAATTACCT
Source organism: Cymbidium sinense (assembly GCA_021442155.1). Classification (NCBI taxonomy): domain Eukaryota; kingdom Viridiplantae; phylum Streptophyta; class Magnoliopsida; order Asparagales; family Orchidaceae; genus Cymbidium; species Cymbidium sinense. The sequence goes on along the minus strand of CM038216.1, from coordinate 174,485,828 downwards.
AGCCGGAGGCTATCATTGGTGCATCCAACGGAGGAGGGAGCTTCGTCTAGTAGAGATGAAGCCCTGTTAAAAAAATCCTATCTTGATTTGAAGTGGTTTGCTCGATCGACCAAGCTCCTCTTCAATGGTGATCAGTCTTGATCGAAGTGGCACTTCACGTTGCTTAGAGGCTTAGGAAATGGTTTGATTGAGCTCAACGAGGTGTGGTGAGAGTGTGGGTAGAAGGAATTTGGGTTTGGTGAAGTGAGAAGGGAGTATCATTCGAAATGGACTTGCCCTATTTCAGCTTTGCACGTAGAGGAATAATGTCGATCAAGGGAGCTTTGGGAGACCATGGGAAAGGTCTAGGAGGGTTTAAAAATGCTTCTAAAGCTCTGAGGAATCAAATTGCTTATGGTTAAAGTGACAATGAGGGGGAGTATATCTCCCCTTCCTTGGATCGGATGGTAGAAGGCTAATTTACCATTTTGGCTCAATGTGTTGGGTTGGTTGGTTGATTTTAGTTGCAAAACATATCCCACATGGGTCATTTTGGGTAGAGGAGTGAGGGAGAGTGGCTACCCATGTGCTTGGTGAGTGGATTTAGTGAGTCAAGTGTCCAAAAAGATTTGTGAGGTCAGTTTGGCCTTGCTTTGGGTCATGGCTGACACAAGCTCATTAGGTCATGTTCACCACCCTCCTTGGTGGCCATGTGGACCAACAGAAGCATGCTAAGTGGCCTTGGGAAAGAAATTACCAAATTCAAGTGAATTTGGTCATGGGATACCCTTTGACCCAAGGGCAAACTGGTTATTTGGCTATGAGTTTGATTTGGGTATATTTGAAATGATTCAAAAATGGGTTGGGCCAAATTTCAAGTGATTTGGAGTTCATTTGATTTTAACTGATTCAATTTGACCTATTTTGGTCAAGTTGGATCAAATTGGGTTAGATTGACCAATTGGTCAAATTGGGTCAAACCATGGGTTAGGTCAAGTTCAAATGATCATTTGGAGCCTATGGGTATCATTAGTTTGGTTTTATTTGGTTTAGATTTGGTTTTGGTTCATTTAGATTCATTTTGGTCAAATGGGTCAAGTTGACTAATTTGACCCATTTGACCTAATTGGGTTAGGGTTGGTTTAGCTTGGTCATTTGAAATATATTGCAAGCTTTGGTTTCAATCAATTTTGATTTGGTTTGATTTCATGTTGATTTGAGCTTTTGGGTTAAGTTAAGTTCATGATCAATTGGGCTAGGTTGGGGCTAATTGGTCAATTGAGGCTTTGGTCAAGTTCAACAATCAATTTGGAATGAATTTTTCCCATTAGTTATAATCAATTTAGCTTAGATCAAGATTTGACCCATTTTGGCTTTCTAGGTCAATTTGGGTCAACTTTGGTCAAATGGCCAATTGGGCTTGGTTTGGCTTAATCGGTGGTTTGGTCATGTTCAATCATTGATTATGAATGGGTTTGAGTCAATGATTTTAATCAATTTGGCATATGGTGGATTTTGGCTAGTTTGGGTTTCATTTGGGATAAATGTTGACTAAGCAAAGGTTAGGCTTGACTTGGTTTAACCCAATTTGAGTGATTAATCATTCTAGGATGATTGTTGATCACAATGTGAGGCTTAGATGGGATTAGTTCAATCCAATTTGGGTTGGATTGAAATTTGGCTCAAAAAGGTCCTTTAGGTCACTTTGGGTCAAGTGAGCCTAAATGGGTCAATTGGCTTGATCAAGGATTGATTCAAGTTTGGTTGAACTCACATATGGACTTATGAAAGAAATATAAATCCAATTACAAGTGGTTTGGAGTCAAATGGGTTTTGATTCATTTGATAATTTTAAGTCAAAAGGATGAACATGGGTTTGACTTGGGTTAGTTTGATTTTGGCTTAGTGATTGTAGTTTATATTTATATTTGAGCATGTGATTGAAGGAGTGATTGTTTGAAGAGAAAATCCAAGGGTTTGGATAGATTTGAGAATGATTTGTCTAAATCCAAGAAATTAGCTTAAAGGATATAAATTGGGTTTGGATTTGAGTTTTGAATTTATATTTATTTGATTTTGTCCCTTTAAATTTATATTTCATTTATATTTGTGAATTTAAATGGGAATATAAATGATCATTGAGAGAATCATGTGAATTAGGAGTGATTTGATTGTGAATTTGGCTAAGGTAGGTCAAAAAGTTTGGAAAAAAGGGTTTTGGTTTGGTTTGATTTAGACTCATTTGATTTGGATGATTTGGATGCCATATCATTTATAGTTGTGACTACAAATGATGGAATAAGTGATTTATAAAAAAGTCACTTGGCTTTGGGTTGATTTGAAGGGTTTGGCTAAGCTTATGGATGTGATTCATAAGGCTTAGGAAGGTTTTGGATTTGGAGTTGATTTTGGATTTGAATCATTTAGGATTGGAATTGAATTTAGAGTTGATTTCAGATTTGAAACATTTAGGATTGGAATTGAATTTGGAGTTAATTTTGGATTTGAATAACTCAATTGAGTTAGAATTGATTTGAAATTTGAGAAAATCAATTGAGTTGGAATTGATTTGAGATTTGATAAAATCAATCGAGTTGAAATTAATTTGAGATTTTATAAAATCAATTAAGTTGGAATTGATTTGAAATTTGATTTGTATAGGTTTGAAGGAGTGTGCATGGGCTGGATTTGAGCTATAGGGTAAGTGGTTGCCTTAAATCCCTAATGCATAGCCTAATCCCATTATAAACCCTTCTAAGTCTCTAGGGTTAGGTTAAGTGTTCACCTACTCACTACAAGTGTCTTAAGACTAAGGAACTCTTAGTGTCTAGAGGAGTCCTAAGTCTAAGATGGAGAAGTTGAGAGCTCACTCCAAAAGTGAGGTCTTGGCGCCCAATAGGTGTGGTGTGACTGACAAGGCATATCGTACATATTCGTGTTGACCAAGATGATTAATAACGTCCAAATGATCACAAGCACTAACAAAAATGATCTACTCCTAAACCTGAGGTGCAGATAGAATCAAGATCTTAGTACAATGCAACTCTACTCATGTTAAATACATAAGAGAGCGAAGGAGGAATCTACTAGAGATTGAGTATGTGAGCCTTCCACTAGGGGAAAAGGTTCAAGTTATCCACTAGGGATAAGAGGTTGTGCAATCTGCTGTGGATTATAATTTAGTCCACTAGGGATACACATGTGAACCTTCCACTAAGGGAAAAGGTTCGGGTTGGATTGAATTGACTCCACTGGGGAAATTGGAAAGATTTGTGTCTCACTAGGAGAAGTTGATTGATTTGACCATTTTAATTTAGCTCCACTAGGGAGGTTGGAAAGCTTTGCATCTCACTGGTAAGAAGCTGATAGATTTGATTATTTAATTTGACTCCACTGGGGAGGTTGGAAAGCTTTGTTTCAAATTTCAAAATTTTGAATTTTGAGATGGACCCTATCGGTTTACGATGGACTGCACTGAGTAGGGGCCATGTCGGCCTTCGCCTACTTTAGATTTACCAATCCAAATGGGTAGTCTACCAACCACATAGTAAGACTATCCAACCAAAGGGGTTATCTTTTGATGTGCAGTAGCTGTACTAGAAAGAAAGCGTAGCAGACTTACACCCTCCAAAGTAGGGATCAGTCACTAGGGTGATCTATTGGTGGCGCAACGAATCGAGCCCAACCTTAGGTTGACTATTGAGTGAATGCCACTGAGGGATTTAGATCAGCTCAAAGATAGTCAATATTAATTTCATTTTACTTATATTTGATGGATCCCATCAATTTACGATGGATTTCACTGAGTAGGGGACGTGTCGGGCTTGACCTATCTTAGATTTACCGGTCTAAAAAGGTAGTTTTTCGGCCAAAGGGGAGAACTATCCAACCAAAGGGGTGCCTTTCAATTTGTAGCGGGGAGTTCAAGGATGAAAGTATTGGGACTCACATCTCTCCTAAACAGAAGACCATTGGGGCAACACATTAGCAAGGTAACATGTCAACCCGACCTAGGGCTGCCCGTCAATTTACGACAGTCATGCTAGAAAGAATGAGTAGTAGACTTATATCTTCCAAAGTAAAATGATCATCAGGGCAACTTATTTGTGAAAAAATAAATTGAACCTGACCTAAGGGTGACTACTGAGGGAGTGCCGACCCGGGGACTTATCTCCACTAAAGTGTAGTCAGGCAATTCCTATAGAGAGTTTTGCTGACACTACCCTAAAGATAGGATGCCTGCTTGAGAAGGGGGCTACTGGAGACTTGAATTCCTAATCCACAAGTGAATAAATTTATTTATTTATTTGTTTGTTTAGCATGGGCCCTGTTGGTTTGCGAGGGATTACACCGAGAATGAGCTAATATCAGCCTAGACTTATCTCAACTTTATTGGTCCAAGGGAGAATCTATGCATCTGCTGAAGAAATTATCCAACCATAGGGGTGGTTATAAGGAAATGAAGACTATCCAATCCAAGAGTAGCTTAGGTAGTGTCTAAACGGGGTCACAAAGGATGTGACCCAAGTAGAGTGCCCACAGGGGAGGGGCCGCTAAGGGCTTTATCCTGATCCTTGAAGAAGAAAATGTCTATAGGTATTCGGTGGTCAACTCAAGGAGAAAGTGCAAGGACTCATATCTGCCAAGAGTGGTGTATTCACTGGATGAGTCACTGTCAGCATAGCGAACATCAACCAACCTAAGGTGCATGTCGATTTGCAACAATCAGTGTAGGAAAAAAGCATCGAGGACTCACATCCTCCTATAGCAAAATTGATTGCTGGGATAGGCTGTCTTTGGCTCAACAGGTGCTATCCGACCTAGGGTGGCTACTGAGTGAATGCCACTGGGGGACTTATATTAAATCAAAAGTGGTCAAGTGGAAAGGATCTGCTGGGGACATACCCTGAGCCTCAAATATACTTGACCTAGTAAGTGCATGATGGCTAGTTCAAGAAGAAGGTGTATAGGCTTACATCCTCTTAAATAAAGTTAACATGAGGTAGCTTACTGGCTGCGTAGTGAGGCCTACAAAAATAGCAAGGCACTCGTTGGTTTGCAATGGTCAAGTCAGGAAGAAAGCATGGGGACTCACATCTGCCAAACAAGTGACCACTAGGGTGACACACTAGCAAGGTAGCATGTCAGCCTGACCTATAGCAGCTAATGAGTGAGTGCCACAGGGGGCTTGCTCCCACATTAAAAATAGCCTGAGATAAAATATATGTGTTTATTTTAAAGGAGGATAGGATGCCACCTAGGTTCTTTTACACTTATATTAAAACACGTTAAAGAGTTACTGAAATGGTGCCACAAATGGCAGTTCTGATCCCACCAAGAAAGGATGCTACTTGGGTTCTCTTACACCTAACTTAACTGTGCTAGTTGAAATAGGATGTCTCTTGGGTTCTCTTACACCTACTCTAGTAGCATTGGAGAATCGTGTTCAATTTGTTTTCATGTGGTGAAAGAAGGATAGGATGCCTCTTGGGTTCTCTTACACCTACTCTAAACACGTCGTGACATATTTGCAAACAAGCAAACAATGCTTCGAATGAAGAGAATGTTTTGATGAATTGGAATGGAATTTTTTAAGATAATTAGTTTCAAACATGATTTTATAGATAGTATTTTTTTTCAAATAGAGGTCATTGATTGGAAGCATCAGGTGTTCCCCTTTATAATTAATAATTTGATTAGATCCTCCTTAGTAGGCCTTCGTTATGACAAAAGGGCCTTCCCAAGTGGGTACAAACTTGCCTCCCATCTTTCGACGGGCAACAATCGATCTCCTTAGAACTAAAATAAGCTCTCCTACTTGAAAAGCTCTAGGGCGGACTAGCTTGTTGTGAGCTTGAATCATCTTGACTTTATACAACTCGAGATTTTGGCATGCCCATAGGCGTTTGTCCTCCAAACTTTTGAGCCTTCTAACCACAACCTGGTGTTCTACTCTGTAGTGATTTTACTACCCTGTGGTGAAATTTTTTAAGGATTTCTTAAAAGAAGAAAATGGCATACTTCCATCTTCACTCTATGCGGGATAAAATGAAGCCATAAATTTACTTCTTTTTATGCATATTTGACACCACATAGATCCACAGATATTCTCATTGAGGGTGATCGGGTACGACATTGAGGAGAGGTGTACTATCTCAAAAGATAGAAGCCACCACCCTACAATGGACTGAATCAGGTCAACAAGGACTCTTAAGGATAATGGGTCTGCATGTGTACCAAATATTCTTTTCCTACGTTACATGAAATAGTAAAGTAGGCTGGGTTCGTTAAGTTCCCTACAGGGGCAAGCCCCCATAGTTATTTATATCCTAAGGAATGAGATTCCTTAGGAATACACTTAATTAAGATAAATGATCATTGTGTCCAAAGATTTCAATAGGTAGGACTATCAATCGATTAGTTCATTTTATATGATCAAATGAGATTAATCAAAGAGAGGGAGTTATTCTCGAAGCCAAAGGAAGATGAGTAGGGGATGTTTAAGATATTAGGATGCCTAGTAAATATCCTAGACTATCTTATGGTTGAGATTTATATTTTTGAAATTGAATTATTTATTTGAGTTGAATTTTATTAGAGGTTTAGGGCTTATAATTTCACAATACGAGATTATGGAAATGCCTAAGAGATGAGGACTTATGCTTATGGTCCATAGAAGGGAGAAGCAACCTTAGAACCTAAACCTAGGGAGCTTTGGCGAGGGCCAAAAAGCACGACCTAAATATAAGGAAAAAATGGGCATTTGGTTTGCCTCCAAAAGAGAGGACAAACCACCTGACTGCTTGGACTTATAACTGCCTGGGGGTGACTGCCAACTAACTCATCCTATGATTTTAAATTCATGTAGGCAAGTCATATGCTTTATGCAAGATAGCAAGGTTGTTATTTATTTAAAAAGAGACTAAGTTCTTAAACTCACTCTCTAAGAGACTAGATCATGTAAGGGCATGAAAAATGACCTAGATCTAATGCAAAACATATTACATGCTATTTTCATTTTTGGACAATCATTTGACTCAAGCTTATAGGATTCATATGCCTAATGCATAAGAAGTAGGATTATTGGCCAAAATCAATGAGAAGGGAGTAGGTGTGTTTCCACCATAGCTCTCAAAGGTCAAGCCAAGTTTCTCTGACAAAGGTGGAAGCCCTCCAATCAAGAGTGTAACAATATGTTTTTATACATGATGTTATATAAGAAATACTCATCCAGCTAAAGGGTTGTTAATTCTTTTATCTTGATTTTAACTTAGGCTTTAAATGACGTTATGAATTGTTTATTTTAATTTTGAGTTGATTAATTTGGTAGAAGATTTATTTTTTTTCTAAGAGCCTAATCATCATCTAGGCCATACATCAAGCAAGGAAGAAACTAGGAAAACATGCTATCTTAATGCACAATATAAACAAAACATCAAACATTTTATAAAGCTAACGCAAAAGAATAAAAGGCCATTTATGGTCAGGCACCACCGCACAAAACCAAAAACAAATTGGGTAGCCAAGCTCTACCCTTATATAACTCGGATTACAAAATAAATTAATATATAATTAAGTAAGGAAATTCATGCTATGGGGATCTTCATTTCTTCTCTTCTTCTTTCTTCTTTCTTCTTTCTTCTTTCTTCTTCCTTCTTTTAAGTTCCTTCTTTTGGTTCCTTCTTTTGGATGGTTGGAAGGTTGTTGCTCCAAAGGCTTCACATGGTACATAAGATGTAATCTTATGACCAATGGTCATCCTAATCCCATAACAAATATTCCAAGATCCTAATTATAAAATACATGAAAAGGAAAACTAAATGTAACTAACACCTGCAAAATAAAGATTACCTAAACAAATCATACAAGTCCTAAGCATGCATATTAGACTTAGCACCCCACACATGGGTGACCAAGTTCACCTGGCCTATTGGATTATGCTTAGGGGTATAAGCACTTGCACAATAAAAGTAGTTATATTTTTATTACAACGCCCCTTAAGTATAATCCCCTACAAAAAATAATGATTAGACTAGATAATCTTATCATTCATTCAATGCACATTCACCCTAGCATCCACACTAGAAATAATACATCATAAAATAAAAGGAAACATCAATCCATGCACCGTCCTAACCTAAAGCTAGAAGTGGTGACTTAACCTAAGGTGTGTGCCTTAAAAGGTTTGTGTGGTATGTTTAGCTAGGGCTTTAAGGTTTAGATTTTCGAAGTATGAAGATGTCCAACTAAGAGAGTGGTTTTCTTTAATTTGTTTAGTTGATTTGGGTTGATTTTATTTGATGAATTGTTTAGGCTTGAATGAACCTACAATTAATTAATAAGTATTGTAAAGAGAGAGAAAAGAGAAGAGAAACTTCTCTTTCCTTCCCTACCTTAAGTAATTTCTAAAGTTGATTCATATTTAGTTTTGTTTAGTGAATGTTTTATTATGTGTTTTAATTAATCCTAAGTTTAGATTTCCCCTAAACAAACTCATTCAAAAAGAAAGGCATTTTAAGATTAAATAAAGTGAATTAAGCTCACAAAACACACATCACTTCATTTTCATTCCCAACTTGTATAACATGCATATGAATGAATCTTTAGCATATCTATACATGCAAATGAAAATGTTTAGCATACTTTATGATGAATGCTAAGTGAGTTACTTAAGAAAATTTGAATGCGTTATGATGCAGGATTTTCATAAGGTAGAAAAGAGGTTTTCTTATCCATTTTTCACATGCACACATGTATGTATGAAAGGCATAAGTGAGTATGGTGCCATTGTTAATCAGGGGTGTAAGGTACAAGACTTACTTAGGGATACTTAAAGCCTCACAACCTCAGGGTTGTCCAGACTAACATACAAATTTCCTTAAATATAAGCATATGTACAAAAGAAATGAAAGGAAAAGAAAGATGCAAAAAATTTATATTGGTTGATTTATTTTGTTTATGCAATTTATATGTATAAATGTCAGTTTCCTTCTTAAGTAATAGTATAGGAATGAATATAAAGGGGGTTTGGCAAGTGTTATGTTCTTTTCAAATGAACTATACACTTTGCCAAATTCTATTCAAAACCATGCTAAAAGAAAAGAGAAAGAAGGCTACACTTTGCATATCTAAATATTTATATCCACTTGCAAGCCTATAAATAATTATGAGTAGCACACTTTCAATTTTAGGTACTTGATTTATAGATTTTGCAAATAGTTTTGAATTTAATAGTGATAATAGCCACTCATATTTTTTTACTTTAGCCAAAACATACAATTTGACATAAAGAAAACATTTCATTTTGAATTTGATTTTTGAAAAGCATGAATGAATGAAATCCATATGACATACATATTTAGCATGTTAGGAAAGAACTAAAGTGATGAAAACATGTAAACAAATTCACCCTAATTAATTCCTAAAGGCAATCTTATGAAATAATAAAGTTTAAAAAATAAATTAAGTTATTTTTAGAGAAGGTTTGATTTTATTTTGAGTTTGATTTAATTTGAGAAATGTGAGGTGAGTTTGTTGTTTCTAACTCATTCCCACATATGTTTATTATTTTAGTTTAATTTCTAGGTGATTAGATCAATTTTATGCTTTGGTTAGGTTAAGGTATAAATTAAGTGTGTTAATTACACCTTACCTACACCACCTTAACATACTTAATCAATAATTATGAGCCAATGAGATGACATAAAACCACACAAGAAATGTAAATCAATAATTCACCTAGAAAAAAAAAAGGTCCTAATGCATTTGGGTCACGATTAATGATTAATTAAACAAAGGAGTTTAATTGTAAGTAATTTCATAACATCTCTCACACATGTGGGTTGAGTTTTTGATTTTCTTAAAGTACTTAGGCTCTTGAGGACCTAAGCATCTACCCAAGATAGATTAATTGAGTTCTAAAAAGTTTTAGAATTTTATGAAATTAATTAAGGGGGTAATTAATGAATTAACCCTTAATTAAGGTTGGATTAAGAAAGAAAAGGGGGTTTAGGGAATATCTTAAGGAAAGCATCCTAAAATTATCCCCTAAGCCTCATATTCACTTAATAAAAACTTAATTGACTCAATCAGAGGGTTAAACCACTAATTATGCCCTTAATTAAGCTTAATTACATTAAGGGAGTGATTAAGAAATGAGCTAGCAATTTTCTTAATTAAGTCACCAATAAATCCTAAGAAAATTAGGGCAGGCAGGAATCATCCCACTAATTAAGCACAAGAAGTTTGGGATTAATCAGTGGAGTATATAAAGGGTAATTAGCAAAATAACATTCCTAATAAAATTCCAATTTAGAGAAAAGTACTATTCAAAATTTATTGAAATTATTTTTAGAATATTTTATGTTTAATTATCTATCCAATACAATTTATTTCATAATTTTTTGATTTTTCTAGGCTTAGATATGAATTTAGGATGTTTCTATAATTAATTAGAACATTTAATAGCCTAATTAAGTATTTAATCTCGTCGGTGCCACATGGGCCATTGACGTGGCATGCACTTTCCATGTGGCGCGATGAGATTGGATAATAAAGTTATCACATTGGGCGTCACGACGCTATGCGCTTTATCCTCCGTCTGATCGTCTGACCAACAGATTAAAGAAGCGGATCAAATGGGTTAAAATGTGGATGCTATGTGTTTTAATCACGATCGTCCAACCAAAATCCCCAGATGGACGGCCCATGATTCTTCCCTATAAATCCCTATGAAGGATGGACACCGTCCATCTTCAAGGGGATTATCTGAGCTCGATTGAGCATGGATTGATCCCAAAATTTGACCACACCATCTAAGCACAAAGACAATCAGATCTAATGGCTAGAATTCCATGGGATTAAAGTTCCCTTTACAAAGCTCCAAACCATATTGAAATTAAGCTTAATTTAATGGCTAACCTCACTAGAGGTGATCACCGGTGCTCGATTCCCTTGGAGAAGCTTTGTCTAGTGGAGACGAAACTTTGCTGAGAGTTTGAGGTGTTGAAATTGGGTAGATTCTTCTATGAACCAACTCCTCTTGCACTTGAGCTTGGTCTTGATCAAATTAGATCCTCCTTTGCCTTTGGAGCTTGGGAAAGAGCTTAGGTGAACTCGACTTGGTCCTCTGATGAAGCTTGAAGAAGGAATTGGGTTGATGTTTAGTGTGGAGTAAGTTGGATTTTCACTTGAGCTCCCCTATTTTTGGTTTAGAGAAATCCAAAAATGGGATATTCAAATGGGCTCTAAGAAGCTTAGGATCACTTGGCAATGGCTCCTCTAGCTTCTCTTAGCCCAATCGAGTATGAGAGTGTGAACATTGAATTGAATTAGGGGGAGTATATCTCCCCCTTGAAGGATTGGATGGCTGTGAAGGTGCTTGCCATTAGGGCTGCAAATGAACTGAGCTGAGCCGAACAAGTATGTGTTCAAGCTTGAGCTTGTTTAATATTATCGAGTTTGAACTTGATTCGAGATTTTAAGAATAGTGTTCAAGCTTGAGCTTGTTTACCATTATCGAGCACGAGCTCGATTCAAGTTTGTTCATGAGCTCGGTTCAAATTGGATTATCGAGCTTATTAACGAGTAGCTCATTTAATAAAATAAACGTGCTTTAATCAAGCCTTAATCGAGCTTGTTCACTAGCAGCTTATTGAGAAATATATATGAGTTGTATAAAATAAAGTTTATTAAGTATAAAAAAATAATAATTTGAATAATATTGTTCACAAACAAGCCTTAATCGAGCCGTAATCGAGCCATAATCAAGCTTTTTAGCGAGCTTGTTCACGTGCTTTAAATTATAATGTTCATGAACATAAATGAACTGAATGACAAGATGTTCAAGATTGTTCATTTAGTAATCAAGTATTTAAAAAAGTGTTCAAGCTCATTTCATTAGTTAATCAAATGAACATGAATGAGCTCTAATCGAGCCGAAGCACGACTAGCTTCTCGAACACTTGGTTCATTTGCAGCCCTACTTATCATTTTGATCTAATTGAGCTTAGGAAATTGGTTTGTTAGGCTGTTAGAGGTGTCCTTAAATTCAATTTTGGCCAGAGGATGAGGTGGCCAGGTGCTTTAATTGAGTGGAGGGAGGATTCCATGTGGCCAATTTCAAAGGAGGTGGTCGATTTTGGGTTTGGGTTGGGTTTGGTTGACCCAAACCCATTGGGTCATGTGCACTAGGTCCATTAGTGACTAATTGGTCCACTAAGAGGATGCCAAGTGTCCATGAAAAGAATTGACCAAATTCCAAGTGGATTTGATTTTGGGTTACCCTATGGCCTAGGGGTAAAATGGTCATTTGACCTTGATTTTAGTTTGGGCATGTTTAGTATGTTTGAAAAATAGGTTAGGCCAAGTTTCATTGAATTTGGAATTGGTTTGATATGATTTTGCTCATGTTAACCCATTTAGGTCAAAATGGGTCAACTTAAGTCAAGTTGACCAATTGGTCAAATTAGTTCAAACCAAGGGTTGGGTCAAGTTCATATGACCATTTGAAATATTTTGGTGGCTTTGCTTTGATTCAATTTTGTTTAGGCTTGAATTTAGTTTAATTGAGTTCATTTAGGTCAAATGGGTCAAGTTGACCAAATTAACCCATTTCACCTATTTGAGTTAGGTCATGGGTTGGTTCATGTTTGGTTGGTCATATGAAATGGATTGGTATCTTTATTTCCAATCAATTTGGTTCATGCTTGAGTTTGGCTCAATATTACCCTTTAGGTCAAGTTGGGTTCATGGTCAATTGGGCTAGGTTAGGTCTAGTTGGCCAATTTGAGGCTTTGGTCAAGTTCAATAAGTGATTTGGAATAAACTTGACCCATTAGTTTCAATCAATTTGTCTTAGATCAAGTTTTGACATATTTTGACTTTTTTAGGTCAAGTTGGGTCAACTTTGGTCAAGTGGCCAATTGAGCTAGGTTAGGCTCAAATATTGACTTGGTCAAGTTCAAACATTGATCATGAATGAACTTAGATCATTGGTTTCAATAAATTTAGCCTATGGTGGATTTTGGGTATGTTGGGATTCATTTTGGCTAAGTGTTGACTTGGTCAACCCTTAGGTTTGACTTGGTTTGATCTAATTTGAGTGATTGATCATCTCATGATGATTGTTGATCATGATGAGAGGCTTAGATGGGCTTAGTTCAATCCAATTTAGTTAGGATTGGAATTTGGCTCATAATGGTACTTTAGGTCACTTTGGGTCAAGTGAACCTAAGTGGGTCAAATGGTTTGGTCAAAGCTTGATTTGAGTTTGATTGAACTCACATATGGACTTATGATTGAAATATAAATCTATTTGCAAGTGGTTTGAAGTCAAATGGGTTTTGATTCATTTGACAATTTCAAGTTCAAAGGGTGAACATGAGTTTGATTTAGGTTTGATTTTTGAATTTAGTTTTGGTTTGTTGATTGAAGTTTATGTTTATATTTGAATTCATGATTGAAGGATTAATTGAATCATGAAGAAAAATCAAGGGTTTGGCTTGATTTGAAATTGATTTGGCTAAGTTCAAGATTTTGGCTTGAAAGGCTTAGGTTGAATTTTGATTGAATTTGAGTTTGATTTTTAGAGTTGGTTTAGGTTGTTTGAATTTATATTTCATTTATATATGTGAATATAAATGAGAATATAAATGGTTTATGAGAAAATTTCATGAGTTTGAAGTGATTTGAACATGATCTAAGCTAAGTCCTTAAGAGAAAATCAAAGTGACTTAAGAAAGATTTGCGATTTGAATTTGAATTTGTAATTTAATTTAATTGATTTGAATTTATATTTTATTTATATATGTGATTATAAATGAGAATATAAATGAGTTATAGAAAATTTCATGAGTTTGAATTGATTTGAACATGATTTAGGCTAAGTCATTAAGAGAGGATTAAAGGACTTAGGCAAGATTTGGAATTTCAATTATGGGCTTTAATCATAAGTTTCAATCATGGGTTACAATCATGAGTTTCAATCATGGGTTTCAATCATGTGGCATTGATTTGAGTTTGGAGAAAATCAATTAGGCTGGAATTGATTTAAGTTTGATGTTGATTTGATTTGGAGTTTGACTTGAAGGAAGGATGTAAGAAATATGGTTCAAGCTATAGGGTAAGCACATTTTCTTAACACCCCTAAGGCTTGACCTAATCCTATGGCTAACTCTTCTAAATCCTGAAGGCTAGATTGAGTGTCCACCTAATCACTAGATGTGTCTTAGGACTAAGGATCTCTTAAAGTCTAAGAGGAGTCCTATGTCTAAGATGAAGGGGTTGAAAGCTCATCCTAAAAATGAGGTCAACATACCCATTGCTATCCTTAGTGATGGGAGATGAACTTCTAATGGTAGAATGGCTTTGGACTCATACACTAAGGAGAATGGGGTAGATTTGGTTGGAGTTCTATATGTGGTACGGTATGCCCATAAGCTTCAACTAGCTGGTCATGCCACTGTCACTTGTTTTCGTCAAGTGTCTTCTTTAGTATCTGGATGAGAGTTTTGTTGAATGCTTCTGCTAGACCATTCACCCTAGGATAGTAGATAGTGGAGTATCTCCAATCTATACCATGTCTCCTCATGATGCTATTGATCTTGGTGCTTTTTAATGCACTACCATTATCGGATATAATTTATTGAGGGACCCTGAACCTATATAGGATATGAATCCTGAAAAACTGGAACACCTGCTGAGCTGTGACCTCTCTAAGTGGGATTGCCTCTGCCCACTTGGAAAAGTAGTGGGTAGCAACTAGGATGAATCGATAACCTTTAGAAAAAAGAGGATCAATTGGACCCACTATGTCAGTACCCCAACACTCGAATGGCCATGAGGCCAATGTAGGGTGTAGAATGTTGAGTGGTTGGTGCAAGACTATACTGTGTACCTTACACTGATGGCATCTCCTAGCTACATGTAGGCAGTCTGTAATCATCAAAGGCTAGTAGTATCCTAGTCTCTTGATCTTTTCCTTTATCTTCGGACCGGATTGATGCGCTCCGCATAAACCTGAATGCACCTTAGTCATGATCTTACGGGCTTCATTTTTGTCTAAACAGTGTAACCACATTTGATCGAAAGACCATCAAAATAAGGTGCCATCCATGAGAGCATATGAGAGAGCTCTCTGCTTCATCTGATGGGCTTGTGATTTCTCTTGAGGTAGTTTTTCTCTAGTCAATTAATCTATGAATGGTTGCCTCTAATCCATCTCCTCGTCTTTATTGGCAACGGCAACCTCCCCTTCAAGAGAGAATCTCTCGATGAGTTCAGCATCAATAAGGGATAAGACTTGTCTATTTTAGACCCTTATTGGAATGAACTCATCTTCTAGGCATGCCAACTCCTTTGCAAGTTTGGCCAAAAAATCTACTACTGCATTCTCTCCTCGAGGAATCTTGTAGATGGAGATCTTAGGGATTTGGGCCAACAGCTTCATGGTGTAATCATGGTAGTGATGAAGCTTAGGCTTTAGAACCTTATAGGATCCAGTAATCTGGTTGATGACCAGCTAAGAATTCTCGTAGATATTGATGCTTTTGACACACACTGTAATAGCTAACTCTAGATCGGCAATCAAAGCCTCATACTTAGCTTCATTGTTGGTGCATGGATTGGAGAGATAGTATGAGAATCTCATCATATTACGGTCTAGAGTTAAAAGAATGATTCCTACCCCTGGCTTTCCTGAGAGAGTAGATTGTGGTTTTTCTCCTTTTTGAAAGGAAGACGCACCATCAAAATACATTTCCCAACAAGGAATGCTAGTATCCCCTAAGTTCATGATTTGTTCGTCAGGGAGATCATCACTAAGCGGAGAGTCAGCAGGAAGTGGGTGTGCTGCTAGAAAATCCGCCAATGCTTATCCTTTCACCGCTCGGAGGGGTACGAATGTGATGTCAAACTGTGATAAAATCATGGACCAACATGCCAACCATCCAAATAACATCAGTCGTGTCATGAGATATTATAGTGGATTGATTCTTGAAATCAAGTTTACCTTGTGAAAGAGCATGTAATGTCGTAGCTTTTGGGATGTGAAGATTGGACCTAGGCAGTGTTTCTCAATAGTGGGTAGTTTGCTTTAGTAGGGATCAGACGATGGCTGAGGTATCAGAGAGCATTCTCCTTCCCTTCATCATTAGTTTGGGCAAACAAAGTGTCAAGGGAGTCATCCAATGCAGCAGTGTAAAGGATAAGTGGCTTGCCCGAGATAGGGAATGCTAGAATTGGTAGCTTCACTAAATACAGTTTGATGTCTTCAAAAGCATGTTGGCACTTGTCATCCAACTTGAACTTAGCATCTTTTTTAACAAGTGCTGAAAATGGCTTGCATCTTTATGATAGATTGGAGATAAAGCGCCTTAGATACGCCAACCACCCTTAGAATGATCTGAGTTAAGTTAGACTTTTAGGGAGTGGCATTTCTAAGATAGCTTTAATCTTTTCTAGGTCTATCTCTATTTCTCTGTGTCGGACAACAAATCCAAGGAACTTTCCTGAAGCTACTCTGAATGCACACTTCAAGGGGTTCATTTTGAGATTGAATTATTTTAACCATTTGAAAACTACTCTCAAGTCAAAGAGGTGGTCTCCTTTTTTTTTACTTTTTCCAACTAGATCATCAATGTAGCATTCTACTTGATGATGAATGAGTTCATCAAAAAATCTGAGTCATGGCCCGTTGGTAAGTAGCACCAGCATTTTTAAGGCAGAAGGGCATGATTTTATAACAATAGATTCTGACTGGGGTTCAAAAAGCAATATTCCTCTCATCCTCAGGGGCCATCTTAATTTGGTTGTAGCTAGATGACCCATCCATGAAGGAGAATATTGAATGCGATGAGGCAATATCCACCATTAACTTTGGTATAAGAAGTGGAAATTCATCCTTAGGACATGCCTTATTGAAGTCCCTAAAATCGATGCATATGCAAATTTGTCCATTCTTTTTCTTAATTAGGGCAACACTGGTTAACTAGGCAGGGTATTTTTCTTCTCTGATAAAGCCAGCATTGATCAATTTCTTGACTTCAGAAATGACATGTTGTTTGATTTCTAATCGCATGCATCTAGGAGCTTGCTTGATAGAGTTAGTGTTAGGGTCTATTACTAGTTTATGGACTGCTACATCAGGAAATAATCTGGGCACCTCTTCATAGCTCCATGTAAAATAGTCTTTAAACTCAATCAATAGCCTAACTAAGTCATTGGTTTCTTCTTCATTTAACAAAGAACTGATGTATGTGGAGCATGGATCTTCTTCTATCCTGAGGTTGATTTCTTTGAGCTTGTTGATGGTTAAATTGATTTCTTCTTCAAATTTTGGAGGTGCATCTTTGATTTGAAGATCATCAAGATCATCTGAAGTCTTTAAATACACCTCCTCATAAGAGTTAGTATGGTTTGAGAAGATCCTATCAGACTCCAGATGATTGGTGACAACTAAGTAGTAATCATCATCGTCGGTTGGACCCACTGTAGCAAATCCTAATCTTGGTCTTGATTGTGCATCTCTGCCATTGTTGTCCCATAGCTTCTCAAAATACTTTGACCTATGCCTGGATAATGTGTAAGGAATCAAAACTTTTTTTGCAAGATTATGAACACAAGACAAGTACCAATCAAAAGGTAATTTCATTAATTCTTTATATGAATCATCCTCAAGTTCTACATCTTCTTCTAGACTTGAGGATGATGATCCCAATAGAAATCTCTTTGGATTTACATCCATGAAAGATCTAGGGGATTTTTTAAGTACCAAACCATCAACTTTTTGAGAAGAAAGTGGGGTTAGAGCTAAGGTTCCCAACTATTGCCTAATGGTTTTACATAATCCTGATTCGAATACATTTATGCTTTGTTAGAGGCCTAGTCTTCATCATTGTCTGGCTCGAGTGTCACCTCTAATGAGACAAACTGAGATGGGTTGGCTGGAATGCTAATCACATGAGACTCATCCTTTGAGCTTGATTCTAAGTCTATGTGAATACCAGTAGTACTCCTGTGAACTAGAATATAGCCCATGTTGGCTGACCGCCAACCTGGGGGTCTTCCACCTCTAGAACTACCTTTATATCTACATTTGCCTCTACCTGGTGGAGGTCAAATCATCCTACCCATATGTCTATTTGGTGGAACAAATTGTGGGTGGAATGTAACATGCGGCTATACCTCTTCCTCGGTGTCCCTTTCTCGCTCACTTGTATTTTCTTTTTTCTTTTCTTTTTTTTCTTTTTCTCCTTTTTCTTTTTCTTTTGTATTTAAATTTTGGCCAAGTTCATGAGAATAAGAGTTTAGATTTTGAGGAAGATAATAGGTCGCATCCTCATATATCTTGACCTATCTGATTGAGAATGGCTTTTCATCTCCTTTGACATAGTATTCGATTCCATCTCTTCGAAACTTGATGCACTGATGAAGAGACGATGGAACCATCTTATTCTGGTGTATCCAAGGCCTACTGAACAAAGCAGTGAATGATGTATTTGAATCAATTATATAGAATTTGGCTTCAGTCTTCCAGTGGCTTATTTCCAAAGGTAACACTATGGAGCCTAAAGCCTTCTCGCCCTATTCATTGAATCCTCTCAACATCATCATATCACCTCGGAGTTTAGAGATGTCAATCCCCAAATAGGCAAAAGTTTTTAGGCTCATAATGTTCACTGATGCACATGGATGAACCAACACCCTAGAAAATATGAATCTGCCCATATCCACTATGATGTAGAGGTGACGGTTATGCTCCATATCCCCTAGAAGAAGGTCTTCATCGATGAATGTGACTCCCTCAGCTTCTCTTGAATAATGTGCCACCTCTCCAACAGCGGTCAGTTGAGTTAAGCATATTTATGGATCAAGAAAGGCCTTGATTAATGATTCTCTCATCCCATTGGATAAGACAAGGGCATCATATATGCTTAGTTTAGCTGGAAACTTTCTTAGGAGAGCGAGGACATTGTAATCAACTTTGGGCTGATCCTCCATAAGCATATCCATGGGTGGAGCATTCTGTGGAGGGACTATTTGCTCGCTGGTACCAATGACTTATTTTCCCTTATCTTGAGGTGCTGCCTTATAAGGTAGAACCTTGCCACTATGGAGGTTAACTTCGGTGATCTCTTATGGCGGGTTAGTGGAAGATTCTACCTGCTCGTCAGGCATACCTACAGCTTCTCCTATAGGGCCCTAAGAATCAGATGATTCTAAGTCTATCTCAAGAGGTGAACCCGTATTATTCAGAAAAGGAAAGTCCATATCTAAATCAAAAAAAGAATGATTAGAGTTATTATAATTATTAAGACTTAAAGAGTTTTTTAAATGAGTGGAATCAGATAACCCATCAGAAGTGGCACAGATGTAATTCAAACTAGCTTTATTCCTCAATTTCTTAGATTTAAATGGAGGTACATGGTAGAAATCTAGTAAGTGGGGTGAGGGATTTGATGCCCTCATCCACCGATACAAGATGTCTACTAGAAGAAGAACTAGTTGAAGTAGGAATGTCGACTGAAGTAGTAGCTGCAACGATGGAATGGAGGCTGGACTCGATTGATGGTTGCGCTACTTAGCTATCCCAGGCAAGTAATGGCTACTGCTACTGCTGTTAAGCTCCCACTTTGCCCAAGTTGTCTTCGATAACTTATAAACCTTTCTTGATGTTGGAGGTTCGAGCTACCTCAGGCACCTATAAGGAAAATTTTTTGATTTTAGAAATAATCATTTTAGAGGTTTGGCATAAAGAGATATTCCAACCTTCTTTTATTTTGAGAGGATCACATGTATCCCCAAGGATTACCCTAACAGAATTGGATGATTATTCTACTAAATATTCCTTGGGGATAACTATAGCACCTGATTTGTAGCTATGCTCAAGCCAGCCCTTAAATGTAAAGCAATCCTCCAAAACATGGTCTAGTGTGCGATGGTAGGGGCAAAAGTTAGGATCATTACTCCTACCCACTTCCTCTAGCTTCCTAGGCCTGGGTAGTTGAAAATCAGGTTTTTTTAAGAGGTTCTTAAAAAATTTTTTGACTACCTCCCTCTTAAATGAATAAGGTTTGTTTAATTTATCCAAAAGAGTAAATGGGTGATAGCTACTTGGGGGCGGGTATGTATACCACTATTGAGAGTATGGCTGAGGAGAAGGTGACAAAGAGCATAGAGGCTGCTACAACAGTCGATAAGATGGCCGAGGCAGTGGTAAAGGAGGTGGAACTGAAGGCTATTGAGCTCGAGGTCTTTCACACTAATATCTGGCTGGTTTCTTTCCCTTATCCAATGTTGCTACTGCCCCTGGCTTCTTTTCATAGGCTTTCTGTAGCTTTTTCTTTAAGGATTGATCTTGAAAAGAAAACTGTTTAGCCTCTCCTTATAGACTAGCCATCTTGTTGATTAATTTCTCAAATGTCTTAATGGTGAACCCTTTAAGCATGAAGACAACTAGACCATGAATATTCTTTAATATAATTTCAATAGCATGTTGTTCAGATAACTGTGATTTACATTTCATGTTTAAATTATGTCATCTAAGAATATAATCAATAAGGGACTCACCGGGGTTTTGTTAAGCTACAACAAGATCACCCACAGTTATCCTTTGTTGAGCTTAAGCAAACCTCGTAACAAAGAGTTGCTCCAACTCAGCAAAAGTCTTCACTGAATCATTGGGGAGTTTAGCATACTAATTAAAAGCTATGCTCGCTAGACTGCTAACAAAGAGACAGAACAAAAGTGCATCACTGCCACCAACGTTGTAATAACTAGCACTAAAGTGTGCTATATGTTGGTGAGGGTTCCCACTGCCATCAAAGCTTTTGAAAGAAGGAGGCACAAAACCCTTAGGATATTGGATAGCATCAAATTCCTCTGGGTAGAGTATACCCTTTGCAACTGATGAACCACCTCAGGCTTACGCCAACACTTCCTTTACTTATTTTTCTACCATGAGTTTGATGTCTTTCTATTGTATGGAGGTACTATCCACTACCTTTCTATACAAGCTAGTACTGCCTTGCTCTATTAGAGGCAAACTCTTGGGTTGATCCAAGACATACAATAACTCAGGCTGACCAGTCTCCAAAAATAGTAGGATGTATTGCTGGAGCTTGATTCTGAAGTACTAGAACTACCGCTAACAAATCTTCAACTCTCTTTCACATCCTATCAATCTGCTTATATTTTTGCTTGAGTTATTGAAGGAGGTGTTGGGTCGAATAGGCTATATCTTTATGTTCGGCCGCAATACCTTCCGAACAATTATGATCCTAAAAGAGGGAACCTCTGGTATCAACCATGTGTACCTCTGCTGAGTCTTCCAATAAATCATTCTCGTCAGGGTCAAAGCTAACCTTTTTTTCTTCTAGGTTAGACCAATCATACCCTAGGATTCCTTCTTTTCAGTAAAACACTATTCAAAGATATCATCCAAGGAGCGGTCTAACTGTGTTGGCACAAATACTCGCGACTAACTGGTGTTTGGATCATGCTCGTCAATTAAGATACATCTGACCTCCCCTTCTACTAGAGTGCTAACCCTGTGATGGATATGCTCACTGGAGGACACATGCTCATGACTGTTAACTCCTATGGGTGGAGTGCTGCCCTAGGGGGATCTATCGCCATGGGGATAATAGAACTGTCCCTTCTCCTTCTACCGCTGCTATATCCATAATCGGTTAAGCTGATGGTGGTGGTGGTATGACTATGATATTGTGAGGTCTCCACTCCTTCACTACAACTAAAGTGGGAGGTTGAGCAGGAGAACTTGCCCTCACCTCAGTTGGTGGCGTAAATGAAATCGGATCCCATGGCCATAGCCGGATCACCAGCGGGGCTTTCTTCTTCCCTGATGTTGCTCTCATGGCTTTAGGTGGAATTGTAGAATATGGAACTTAAACTGGCGAAAGCGGACGTGGAGTGGAGTGGTGTGGTGGAGACAACACCAACTGCCTCTATACGGGGGCTCTCCTCCTATGATGGGTGGTACCAGTCAACACAATACTATCAATGTGACCAACACTAATAGCATTCCGGTCAGGAAAATCTACGCGGGTTGAGGCTGTTAACTGTCTGGTATATCTTCACCTCTCTCTGCTAGTAATGTGAACTTATACTCGGGCCTCTCTGGTCCTCTCCTCATAGATCTGCTAGCCTACACTGCGAGAAATAACTGATCACAAATCAAATTAGGCACTGGACTCTGATCGTCCATAAGCCCTAAGGCCAGCATATGACTTTCTCCTATCTCTGACAGGTGTCTCATAATGAACCGGAGGTGGAGGTGATACTGCAATCCTCCTGACATCTTCCTCTCCTTCAAAAATGGAAATAGGATGGAACTTATTCTAGTAAGCAAAGGAGAAACCATCCTGGGTGACCCCTCTTCTACAATGTGAGATAATGTCTCCATCTCCTTAGCAATGTGAATGTGGTGCTGCTTGATCTTGTGACTCTTATTGCGGTGCTAGGTTCAGCTAGGTGGAGCAATAAGTGAGTTAGACCCTACCTTAATGGTAGGGGAGACTATCCCTGAAGCCAGGGTAGCCTTCCTTGTTAGAGTAGGCTAATGAGTGGGTACTAGCCTATACTAGGGCAGTGATGGGAACAGCTAACTATATGGGCACTAGAATTGTAGCTGTTGCGGGAACCTCTACCTCCTTCCTCTTCAGTGAGGGAAACTCAGAATCTGAGGGCATCTCAATATGGATGACTCATTTTTTCCCAGCCACCACATTCTTGCTAACAATGGTGAGGGTCATCCCCTCACAAGCAATCTTAGCTCCCTTAAATCTTCGGCCAAAATGTATTAAATGAGCAAAATCAGTTTGGGGGAGGCCAGCCCGATCCAAGGCCAAATCCATCCCGAAGGGGAAGGAGAACACATACTTATGTGAATCCATATGTACTGTACTGCACTTGAGAAACGCTAACTAGATTAAGTTGAAACTAAACTGGGACTCTGCAATTATTGAAAATAAACTCAAATAAAAATTTTTGTCTTGGTATTCTTCCTTGATTTAGAGTTTGAACCCACACTCAACAATGTGAATACATTAAGTGGGGCTCATTGAATTTTAGAAGAGATTTTTGAATAATTTGGAGGAGAGATTTTGAGTTCATTTGAGTTTAGAATCCACTTTCAACAAACTTGTGTATGTTGAATGGGTTCAAATATTTTGGAGAAACTTTTGATGCTTCCATTAGTTCATATTTGAATTTGATTTTATGTTTGGGGACCCGTTATTTAATAAATTTGAGTATGCTAAATAGAGGGTCAGTTGATTTTGTTTTTAGATTTGATTTTAGATTTGGGATTACTCATTTAGCAAATTTGGGTATGATAAATGAGATGCTTGAAAATAATTTTCTTTTTGCTTATTTGCCCATGATGTATATCATGTGTGAATTTAGAAATGGAATCTTTACTTAACAAATTTGTGTATGCTAAATAAAGCCCAAATGTGTTTGATGTTTATTTTGGTTTTGAAAATGAGATCTTTACTTAGCAAATTTGTGTATGTTAAATAAAGCCCAAATGTGTTTGACTTTGAAAATGGGATCTTTATTTAGCAAATTTGTGTATGCTAAATAAAGCACAAATATGTTTGATTTTAAAAATGGGATCTTTACTCAGTAAATTTGTGTATTCTAAATAAAGCCCAAATGTGTTTGATTTTTGTTTTGATTTTGAAAATGGGATCTTTACTTAGAAAATTTGTGTATCCTAAATAAAGCCCAAATGTGTTTGATTTTTTGTTTTTTTATTTGTATTACTATTCAACGAATATAGTGTGTTAAATAGAATCCAATTTATTTTCAATTTTCTTTTTGAAAAATGAAACTCTCATTTAACAAATTTGGGCATGTCAAATGAAATTCCAATGTATTTTGATTTTCATGATTTTTTGCAAAGGAGATTTCCATTTAACAAATTTGGGTATGTAAAATGGAAGTCAATCATATTTTATTTTTCAAAGATGAAATTTTTGTGTGTGATTATTGATTTTTGAAAAGAAGGATGTTCCAACTTAACACATGTGGAATGTGTTGAGTGGAGTTTCAAATGGTGTTATTTTATTTGAAAATGAAACCTCCATTCAACACATTTGGATATATTGAATGAAGATGCTTTTTTTTTTAAATTTGTGCTTTTTGAAAGAAAGAAACTCCAACTCTAATATAAATGGAATATATTGGGTGGAGTTTCAATTTTTTGATATGATTTTATTTGGAAATGAAATCTTCATTCAATAAATATGGGTAT
Source organism: Cymbidium sinense (assembly GCA_021442155.1). Classification (NCBI taxonomy): domain Eukaryota; kingdom Viridiplantae; phylum Streptophyta; class Magnoliopsida; order Asparagales; family Orchidaceae; genus Cymbidium; species Cymbidium sinense. Next base: position 174,461,572 of record CM038216.1, on the reverse strand, counting down.
ATTGAATGAGGATTCTTATTTTCAAATATGTGCTTTGAAAATGAAGAAACTCCAACTTCAACACATGTGAGATATAATGAGTGGAGTTTCAACTTTATGCTATGATTTTATTTGGAAGTGAGATCTTCATTCAATAAATTTGGGTATATTGAATGAAGATGTTCATTTTCAAATATGTGTTTTTCTGAAAGATGATTTTGATTTTGGTTTTGAAAAGAACCTACATGTAATAATCTCGAGGATTGTTAGATGGGTGTGAGTTATATATTCTGTGAAATACTTTGTGCAAGTATTTTATTATGTGAACTTTGGGAAAGTGATTTTGAAAAGTGATATTTTTATAAAGGATTTATTTTTCTCATTTGTGGAGTGAACCTTACCTTACAATAGAGATGGTAAGGAGGTTGAAAAAAAAGGTCTTTAGTTATCTCTTTTTGGTTAAACTTTATTTTCACCTGTTGGGGGACCCAATAGGGATTTTAAGACCTACATGGAGTGAGATCCTAAAACCTAAAGGATGTTGGCTAGCTTAGCTTAAGAATTAAATGAGTTAAGTGCCAATGGAAAAGAAGGATTTTCTTGGACTCATATGAAATATAAATTCACTATCGATACTTGAAAATAATGATCATTTATCGAAGATGGAGGGAGGAACTCTCCCGAGCGGAGTTTCCAAAAAAATCTGTGGTGTTTATTTTTGATATGGGTGTTATGTGTGTGTTTATGTGAGTGGACACCACGAAGATCCGCAGATGTACTCATTAGGGTGATCGGGTATGACATTAAGGAATAGTGTACCATCTTGAGAGATAGAAGCCACTACCCTATAATAGACCTAATCACCTAATGAGGACTCCTAAGGCATGATTGGTCTTCGAATGTACCAGAGATCTTTCCCCTACTTTACATGAAAATGTAAAGTAGGGTTTATTTTAGGCCAGGCTTGTTAAGTTCCCTATAGAGGCAAGCCCCATAGTTAATTACATCTTAAGGAATGAGATTCCTTAAGAATACTCTCGATTAAGATAAATGATCACTGTCTCCAAAGATTTCAAAGATAAGACTATTAATCAATTGGTTATTTTTAGAAAATTAAGTAGGATTGATCAAAAAGGGGAGAGTTATTATCAAAACCAAAGGGAGATAAGTAGGAGACACTCATGATACTAGAAATCCTAGTGAGCATCCCAAACTATCCTATGATTGGGCTTAATATTTTTGAAATTGAGAAGAATTATATGTTTGAGTTGAATTTTTATTACAGATCTAGGACTTACAATTCCACAATACAAGATTGTAAAAATGCCTAAGAGGTGAGGATTTATACTTGTAGCATGAAGAAAATAACTACCTTAGATCCTAAATCTAGAGAGCTTCAGTGAAGGCCAAAGAGAGACCTAAATCTGAGGCAAAAGTGGGTATATGGTTTACCTCCACAAGAGAGGACAAATCACCCAGCTGTTAGATTTACAATCGCCTGGGGTGGCTATCAACTAACTCCTCCTATGATTTTAAATACATGTAGGCAAGTCATATGCTTTGCCATATGGCTATTGTTGTTTACTTAGAAGAGAAACTAGGTCTTTAAACTCACTCCCAAAGAGATTAGATCATGAAAGGCATGAACAATGACCTAAATCTAATGCAAATTTTGTAAAGTTTTATTTTGATTTTTGGACATTTTTATTTGATGCAGGCCATGAGATTTTATATGCCTAATGCATGAGAAAATCAGTTATGGGCCTAAATCAGGAAGAAGGAGGTGGTCTTCCACCATGGCTCTCAAAGGTCATGCCATTTTGTCTGGAAAAGGTGGAAGCCCTTGATTGGCAAGAGTGAGACAATATGGTTTATGCATGATATGAGACATACAACCTCCAGCTAAGAGGTTGTTAAACCTTTTATTATCTTGATTTATGTCCTAGGCTTTATGTGATGTTAGGGTGGATTATTATCTCATAACACACACCCATTCATTTCTTTCCATCATGTATACCATGCATATGAATAATCCTAAGCATACATATACATGCAATGCAAATCTTAGCACACTTTGATGATGAATGTAAAGAGATGTGATTTGAAAATTTAGATATTTCATTTGTTAAATGGATCATCAATGCATGTCTTTATTACATAGAAAAGAGGGATTTCTCATCCATTAGCTACATGCACATCCATATGTATAAAAGTTATAGGTGAGTACGGTGCCATTATTTTCTACACAAAGGGTGTAAAGCATAAGTCCTACTTAGCATTACTTAAAGCCTCGCAGTCCCAAGATATCCAGACTGGTATACCACTTTTCTTAGATACATGTAGATGTACAAAAATAACCAAATGGATAGAGAATCATGTAAGAGATTATGTTTGATTTGGTTAAATGATTTACATGTGTAATATAAAAGTCCTTCCTAAATATTAATATAGAGATACATAGGAATAGGTTTAGGCAAGTGTTGTGTTCTTTTCAAATGAACTATACACCTACAAATCCTATGTGAATCTATGTTAAGAGAAAGAAAGAGAACTTCATAATACACATCTTGTGCTATAATCACATGCAAGCTTATAAATATTTACAACTAGCATCACTTTGTTCATAATCTTTGATTTATACGTTTTAAAAGATAGTTTTTTGTTTAATAGTGATAATAGTCACTCATATTCTTAATTTTAGCCAACACTTACAATTTTTCATAAAAGGAAATATTTGATTTAATTAATTTTTAAAAGAGATGAATGCATGATTTCATATGGAAAATAATGTTTAGCATGATTGGAAAGAAATAAAGGAATGTAAGCATATGACTTCATTCACCCTAATTAATTCCAAAAGATAATCATATAAAATAAGATCTTTTAAAATGAATCAAAATTCTTTAAGGAGATTATTATCTTTGAATTTGATTTAACTTCAGAAATATGAGAAAAGTTTTCTAGTCCTAACCCATTTCCCCCATATGTGAATTGGTTTGGTTTAATTTAGAACAATTAGGTTGATTTTATGTTATGATTAGGTTAAGGTATGAATTAAATCCATTAATTACCCCTTACCTATACTATTTTAACATAATTATCCAAGTAATTATGAGCCAACATATGATATGCAACCACATGGAAATTAAATAAGCAATGCACCTTAGAAATGAAGGGGCCTAATACAATTGGCTCATAATTACTGGTTAATTAAGCTAAAGGGTTTGATTAAGTACTTTCATAACTCTCCTACATGTATTGTTTGATTATAATTTCCTTTAGAATTCTCTTAGGTTATTGAACACCTAAGAATACCATAGAATTCAATGATTAAGATCAGACACATCTTCTCTGCGGACCGTCCGATCTAAGATCAGATGGACAAGATTAATTCTGAAATTTAGGCTTAGAATCACGTTGGATCTAGTGTGATCTGATCATAACCGTCCATTCCAATCATGCGGAACGGACAACGTTTGATCCTTCTCCTCTGCGAGCGATGAGAGATGAAGACTGTTCATCTTTTCTCATTCAATTCGAGCTCACCCGAGCTCATATTGGGATCAAAATGATCTCATACCTTCAAAAGGAGGGGGAATGCATATTCAATGGTCAAGATTGCATGGGATGATAATTCCTTTCAAAAAGGACCAACTAAAAATTTCCTATAGCTATGGTTTCAAGCAATTACCTCGTTGTAGGCTATCACATGTGCTTTCAACGGAGGAGGTAGCTTCGTCTAGTAGAGACGAAGCCCTATTGAAGAAATCTGGTCTTGATTTGAAGTGGTTTTCTCAGTTGACCAAGTTCCTCTTCAATGGCGATCGATCTTGATTGAAGTGGCACTTCTCGTTGCTTAGAGGCTTGGGAAATGGTTTGATCGAGCCCGATGAGGTGTGGTGAGAGTGTGGATAAAAGGAATTTTCATTTGGTGAACTGAGGAGGGAGTATCATTCGGAATGGACTTGCCCTATTTCAGCTTTTCATGCAGAGGAAGAATGTCGATCGAGGGAGCTTTGGGAGAGCTTGGGAAAGCTCTGGGAGGGTTCAAAATTGCTTCTAGAACTTTGGGGAATTAAATTGTTTGTGGTTTGAGTGAGAATGAGAGGGGGAGTATATCTCCCCATCCCTAGATCAGACGGTGGAAGGCTGATTTGCCATTTTAGCTCAATGGGTTGGATTGGATTATTGATTTTAGTTGTAAAACATCCCACATGGGTTTTTTTTTTGGCAGATGAGTGAGGGAGAGTGGCTGCCCATGTGCTTGGTGAGTGGATTTGGTGAGCCAAGTGTTCAAAGATGATTAGGGAGGTCAGTTTGGCCTTGCTTTGCTTCATGGCTGACCCAAGCTCATTGGGTCATGTTCACCACCCTCCTTGGTGCCCATCAATAGAAGGATGTCAAGTGGCCTTGGGAAATAAATGACCAAATTCTAGTGAATTTGGTCATGGAATACCCTTTGACCCAAGGGCAAAGTAGTCATTTGGCTATGAGTTTGATTTGGAAAGATTGAAATGGTTCAGAAATGGGTTGGGCCAAATTTTAAGTGATTTGGAGTTCATTTGATTTGAATTAGTTCAATTTGACCTATTTGGGTCAAGTTGGATCAAATTGGGTTTGATTGACCAATTGGTCAAATTGGGTCAAACCATGGGTTATGTCAAGTTCAAATGATCATTTGGAGCCTATGGGTATCATTGGGTTGGTTTAATTTAGTTTATATTTTATTTTGGCTCATTTAGATTCATTTAGGTCAAATGGGTCAAGTTGATCAATTTGCCCCATTTGACACAATTGTGTTAGGTCATGGTTTGGTTTAGGCTTGGTTGATCATTTGAAATGTATTGCAAGCTTTGGTTTCAATCAATTTTGATTTGATTTGATTATAAGTTGGTTTGGCCTTTTGGGACAAGTTGGGTTCATGATCAATTGGGCTAGGTTGGGTCTAATTGGTCAATTGAAGCTTTGGTCAAGTTCAACAATCAATTTGGAATGAATTTGACCCATTGTTATAATCAATTTGGCTTAGATCAAGATTTGACCCATTTTTTCTTTTTAGGTCAATTTGGGTCAACTTAGGTCAAATGGCCAATTGGGCTTGGTTTGGCTCAATTGGTGGTTTGGTCATGTTCAATCATTGATTATGAACAGGTTTAGGTCAATAGTTTTAATCAATTTGATATATGATGGATTTTGGATAGTATGGGTTTCATTTGGGTTAAATGTTGACTTAGTCAAAGGATAAGCTTGACTTAGTCTGACCCAATTTGAGTGATTGATCATTCTATAATGATTATTGATCATAGTTCAATCCAATTTGGGTTGGATTAGAATTTGGCTCAAAAAGGTCCTTTAGGTCACTTTGGGTCAAGTGAGCCTAAATGGGTCAATTGGCTTGATCAAAGATTTATTCAAGTTAGGTTGAACTCACATATGGACATACGATGTAAATAAAAATCTAATTGCAAGTGGTTTGGAGTCAAATATGTTTTGGTTCATTTGACAATTTTAAGTCAAAAGGATGAACATGGGTTTGACTTGGGTTAGTTTGATTATGGCTTGGTGATTATAGTTTATGTTTATATTTGGGCATGTGATTGAAGGAGTGATTGTTTGAAGAGAAAATCCAAGGGTTTGGATTGATTTTAGAATGATTTGGCTAAATCCAAGAAATTTGCTTAAATGATATAAATTAGGTTTGGATTTGAGTTTTGAATTTATATTGATTTGATTTTAGCCATTTAAATTTATATTTCATTTATATTTGTGAATATAAATGGGAATATAAATGATCCTTGAGAGAATTATGTGAACTAGGAGTGATTTGATTGTGAATTTGGCTAAGGTAGGTCAAAAAGTTTGGAAAAAAGGGTTTTGATTTGGTTTGATTTATATTCATTTGATTTGGATGATTTGGATGCCAATTTCATTTATAGTTGTGACTACAAATGATGGAATTAGTGATTTATAAAGAAACCACTTAGATTTGGGTTGATTTAAAGGGTTTAGCTAAGCTTATTGATGTGATTCATAAGGCTTAGGAAGGTTTTAGATTTGGAGTTGATTTTGGATTTGAATCATTTAGGAATGGAATTGAATTTGGAGTTGATTTTGGATTTGAATCATTTAGTATTGGAATTTAATTTGGAGTTGATTTTGGATTTGAATAACTCAATTGAGTTGAAATTGATTTAAAATTTGAGAAAATTAATTGAGTTGGAATTGATTTGAGATTTGATAAATTAATTGAGTTGAAATTGATATGAGATTTGATCAAATCAATTGAGTTGAAATTGATTTCAGATTTGATTTGGATTGGTTTGAAGGAGTGTGCATGGGCTAGATTTCAACTATAGGGTAGGTGGTTTCCTTAAATCCCTAATGCATAGCCTAATCCTATGATAAACCCTTCTAAGTCTCTACGGTTAGGTTAAGTGTTCACCTAATCACTAGAAGTGTCTCAAGACTAAGGAACTCTTAGTGTCTAGAGGAGTGCTAAGTCTAAGATGGAGAAGTTGTGAGCTCACTCCAAAAGTGAGGTCAACAAAAATCAAATGTGATTCTTCAAGGAGAAGACTTATTATCGAAGCCAAAGGGAATGAGTATAAAATGTTCATGATACTAAGAAACCTAGTGAGCATTCGAATCTATCCTATGGTTGGGCTTTATATGTTTGAAGTTGAAGAGATTAATTTTATTGAAGTTGACATTTTATTAGAAAGCTAGGACTTATAATCCAACAACACAAGGTTGTGAAAATATCTAAGAGGTGAGGATTTATACTAATAGCCCGAACGAAATAGCTATCTCAGACCTTAAATCTAGAGAGCTTTAGCATAAGCTAAAGCATGACATAAATCAAAGCGAAGATGGACATAATGGTTTACCTCCATAAGAGAGGATAAATCATCTCAACTTCTAGACTTATAACCACTTGGAGTGGCTGCTAGCTAACTCCCCATGCGCTTAAAAACTATGTTGACAAGTCATATGATTTCGCAAGATAGTTAGGTTGTTATTTATTTAGAAAGATATTAGAGTTCTTAAACTCACTCTTTAAGAGATTATAGCATGAGTTGTATGAATAATTACTTAATATAATGTAAAATCTTTTCAAAATTTATTCCAATTTTGACAATTCATTTTCGACAAAGGCTTTAGAATTTTGATGCCTATATGCATGATGAAGTAGAGTTGTTGGCCAAATTAAGAGAGAAAGAGAGTGAAGCTCCGTTAGTAAGGGTTGCTCTCATAGGTCAAGAGGTCCTTATGTGTGTAAGGATGGAGGCCCTCATTTTACAAGAGTGATTCAAGATGCATGCATGATGTGAAACATACAGCATTCAGCTAAGGAGTTGCTAAATTTTTTAATTATTTTATTTATATCCTAAGCTTTATGGTGAGGTTATGAGTTATAGAAAATTTTAATTATGAGTGATTAATTGTATAGAAAATTTATTTTACCCTAAGAGCCTAATTGTATCGAGGCCACATACTCAAACATCAATCATAAAGAAATTATGAAAAGCATGCATTTTCTAATACGCAATGTAAACATAACATCAAATAATTTTATAAAACTAGTGCAAAAGAATAAGAGGTCGGTGCGGTCAGGTGCCGCCATACAACCCAAAAAAGAAAACATGGGTAGCCGAGCTCTACCCTTATACAACCCAAAAATGAAGGAATAATTACAATTATAATGAATGAATGTTATGAGCGGTCTTCATATCTTCATTCTTCATGTCTTCATTTCTTTCCTCCTTGCTTCTTTGATTTGGTAGGTTTCAAGACATCACATGACACCCCAGGACAAAGCCTTCTAACCAATGGTCATCCTAAACCCCTATAGCACTAATCATAATTCCTAATGCATAATTACATTAATAATAGATAAAGTAAATCTAACTACACCTGTAAAATAGAGGTGAGCTAAACATGCATATAATCCAAGCAGTTATATTTATAATTTAGACATAACACCCTACACATGGGTAACTAAGCCCACCTATCCTAACTTGGATTATGCTTAGGGGCTTAAGCAACCTACAAAGAGAGTAGTTATATTTATTTTTATGCGGCCCCTTAAGCATAATCCTCTGCAGAAAATATGCTTAGGCTAATCACGGCCTACCATCCAGTCTACAAAGCATACACCCTGACATCCAGTCTAAAATATTACATCACAAAATGAAACATACATCACATCATATATTGTCCTCACATAAAGCTAGAAGTGGTGACTTAACTCTAGTGTGTGTGTTGAAGCTTGTGTGGTATGTCCCAACTAGGCTTTAAAGTTGTAATTTTTTAAGTGTGGAAAGATTTAATTTTTATATAAGGGGTGGTTTCACATTAAGTTGTTTAATTAATTTTCAAATTTTAATTTGTGATTTGATTTTTCTTATATGATCCTATACTTAGCAACTAAGTGTTATATAGAGAAGAAAAGAGGATTTCCCTCTTTATCCCTACCTTAAGCCATTCCTAAAGCATGTTAATTTGACTTAATTCTCTTTTAGTGAATGATTTATCACACAAATTTTTTTAAATTAATCTTAAATTTGGGTTCTCTTTGAAGCATTTCATTCAATATGAAAGGCTTCTTAAGATTAACTTAATTGAATTACTATCATATGACATATATCAAGTTATTTATTTCCATCACATGTAGCATGCATATGACTTAATCCTAAACATAGCTATATGTATAATATATTTTTGCACACTTAGATGATGAATGTAGATATGTATATTTGTATAAAAGGAGATTTTCATTCATTAGCTAAATGCACATACAAGTGTATAAAAGCTTTAAGCAGATACTTCTCCATTGTTAAACCAGGGGAGTGAGGTAAAGACCTACTTGGGGCTACTTAAAGCCTCGCATCCCCAGAATGTCCAGACTAAATATATCCACTATTCTTGAATACACATGAATGTACAAATGACTACAAGAATGGAAAATCATGCAAAATTTGTAGTTCTTTCAATTGAATTATTTATACATGTGAGCTAAAGTTGAAAATAAGATTTTCATTCATTAGCTAAATGCACATACAAGTCTATAAAAGTTTTAAGTGGATACGTCTCCATTGTTAAACTTAGGGAGTGAGGTAAAGATCTCCTTGGGGCTACTTAAAGCTTTGCATCCATGGAATGTCCAAACTAGATATACCCACAATTTTTGAATACACATGAATGTTCAAATGACTACAAGAATAGAAAATCATGTAAAAGTTGTAGTTCTTTCAATTGAATTATTTATACATGTGAGCTAAAGTTTTACCTAAATTCTAACATAGAAATAAATTCAAACAAATGTTGTGTCCTTTTCAAATGAACTATACATTTTTTATCGTCCAAAATTTATATAAATCCATGTAAAGTAAAGAAAGAGAACTTCATATCACATGTTCTAAGCTATAGACACATGCAAGCTTATAGATATTTATAACTATTATCACTCCGAATATTATAGATCCACCATATTATCACACTTTTTAAAAATAACTTTGATTTAATAGTGATAATAGCCACACATATTATAAATTTAATTCAATACATGCAAGTTAATCATAAAAAAAAATTTATTTGATTTATTTTTTGAAAGACATGAATGAATGATTCAATTGACATACAACATTTAACATGATTGGAAAGGAATAAGCAACATAAAACACATGAATTCATTCAACCAAATTAATTCCTAAGGACAATCATATCAAATACAATCATTTAAAATAAACCAAAGTTTATTATTAAGTTAGTTTTGGATGTTCAATTTGATTTAAAGAAGAGAGGAGATTTAATCATTTGTTGCTCCTAACCCATTCACATATTGGTTAATTAATTTGGTTTAATGAAAAGAAGTTAAGTTGATTTTATGAGTTAATTATGTTGTAATATGCATTAAGTACATTAATTAATCTTTTCCTATGCAACTTTAGCATAATTATCCAAGTAATTATGAGCCAACATGATATGCACATACTTTGAAAATAAAAATAATAATGATCCAATGAAAATAAAAGTAGCCTAATGAACTTGGCTCATAATTATTAGTTAGTTAAGCTAAAGGTTTTAATTAAGTATTCTTATAACCCTCCCACATATATAGGTTAGTTATAATTTTCCTAAAATTCTCTTAGGTTATTGAACACCTAAAAGTCTACCCAATACTTAAGTGATTAAGTTCTGGAATGATTTGGATCTTAGTTTCATTGATTAAGTGATTTAATTAATTAATTAAGCCATAATTAACTTGATTAATTAAATGAACTTGAAGGAATAGATTAAGAAGGAGGTCTCAATCTTATCCTATAGGCTCATTCACTGTTGCTCAAAGGATTACTCACTTAATTAATTAATTCATTAATGTTCATGTGATTAAATAATCATTCATTGGTTTAGGAGAGTAATTAATGTTAATTAATTAATTTTCCCAATTAAGCAAGCAATAAATCCCAAGAAAATTGGGAGAGGCAGAGATCATCCCCTTAGATCTCAAGAAGTTTGGGACTAATTCCATGGTAAATTAAGGAATAATTAAGTTAATTAAATTTATAATTAAACCTAAATTAAGCCTTAGTTATTATTCAAAATTAATTAGAAATATTTTTATTAAAGTCTCCTCTGAAATATCTTTAAAATGAGTATTTATTTGCATTTTTTTAGATATTTATATAATTTATTATGATTTTTCAAAGTTTCAGCTGATTTAAATAATTTTTATAAAGCATATTAATTTATTTTATTAAAATAGACTATGTGAACTTCAAAATTCAATATCTTTTAATCTAGAAATACATTTGAATTGAAAATTTTATGGTATGTAGATCTTAACTTCAATTTCAATCTCTGAAAATTTCAACTCAATTCAATTTATAATTTTAGAATAATTAATGAAATTTTATTTTCACTCAAACTTAAAAATTAAGCTCAAAATATTCAGTGAAATTTAGAGATTTTGAATTTGTTGGATTCCTCTCAGAAATACAAATCCAACGAGCCCCTATTTATAATTTTTGATTGAGTATTTTATTTTCTATAAATTTTCAAAATTTTAGGAGCTTAATTAATTTTTAAAATCAGACAATCCCTAATTTCTCACTTAACCCGGTCGGCCGATGTGCAGATTGTGCGACTAACGAGGAAACTTGCTTCCACATGGCAACGACAGATTGACTGCATAATTCTACGTGGCGTGCGGTTCCATGCGGGGTCGCATCAGCGGACGAACGAGAAAATGCATGCAGGAGGGGAGCGCAGGTTCCGATCGTACGGTCCAGATCAAATTTGTGTGATCCGAAGGCCTAAATCACGTGATCTGGGCTTAAGTCCCAGCTGTCCATTTCCCTCAATGCGGGATAAAATGGCAGCTAGGTTACATCCTACGAGCAGACGCTAGTGACGTTCAAAATAGTGAAAAATAAGCAGATTTTCCTGAGTTTTATGAAAATTGAATGAAATTTTATTAGATTGGGATTGATTTCTTGTCGATTCTCACCGAAAAATTTCTATTTTTGTAGTAGGATTATATAAAATAAAAAATGCAAGGATTTTCTAAGAGAAATTCCTAAAATTACGTAAAAATTGTCACAAATAAAAGAACCTAAGGCCAGCTATAGTTTCTGAAAATTACCTCGCCTTGGATTATTTCTGTTGGCGGTGTTGATCCGAGCATGTTCCTGGATGCAAGAAGAAGCTTTGGGATGGACTTAGGCTCTTGCTTCACCTTAGAATGATGTATCCACCAATGGTCGCTGCTTCCTCACCAGAATTCGCCTAGTTTTGGTGTTTTTATCTTAAAAGTAGTGGGAAGTGGTTACTGGTTGCTTTGGGGAGCTCTTAGAGAGTGAATAATGGTAGGAGAAGATCTTTGAGGCTTCTATTTTCTATCTTTTTGTGATGGCTGAAAATCATCATTAATGGTGATGGGGAGATGATTGGGAGGTGATGGTTGATTGGGGACTTTGGATTCTAGCTTCCAAGTCTTCTTTTGGGGTTGTGAAGTCAATCTCCATTGAATGCAAGTGATGGGGAGGATTGAATGAGGGGATTGTGTGAGATTAGGTGGGATCCTATATTGGGGAGGATCCACGAGAGATTTGATTAGGTTTGGGCTAATTTTGGGCTGATCCCAAGTGGGTTTGGGTTGGGTTTGATTAGCTCCCAAGATGCCATGGGTTGGTTTCAAAGGATTTGGCTCAATTTGGGTCATTTGGGTCATTTGGGTCATATTGGGCCATATTAGGTAAGGTTGAATAATTGATTAAATTGAGTCAAACCAAGGCTTAGGTTAGATTCAAATGATGATTTGAAATATTTTAGTATGATCAATTGGCCTAGAATTGATTTTGGCTCATTTGGAATGAAATGGGTCAAATGGGTCAAGTTGACCAATTTGACCAAAATTGGCCAAATTGGATTAGATTATGGGTTGATTCATGTTCAATTGGCTAATTGAAGATGAATGTAGTCTTTGGTTTGAATCAATTTAGATTTAGGCCAAATTGACTCTTTTAGGTCAATTTGGGCTAAGTGGGTCAATTAGGCTAGGTTGGGTCTAATTGATCAAATTGGAGCTTTGGTCAAGTTCAACAATAAATTTGGAATGAACTTGAGCCATTGGTTGCAATCAATTTTGGCTGGATCATGACTTGACCCAATTTGACTCTTTAGACCAATTTGGGTTGACTTGGGTTAAAGGGCCAATTGGGTTTGGTTTGGCTCAATTGATGGCCAAGTCATGTTCAAACGTTGATCATGGGTTGATGTGAATCAATGGTTTCAACCAATTTGGTGTACGATGAGTTTTTGCTAGTTTTAGTTCATTTGGGCTAAAGGGTTGACTTGGTCAAATGACCAAGTTGACTTGGTTTGACTCAATTCATGGCAATTTGTCATCCTAGGGTGATTAATGGTCATGGTATGAGGCTTGGATGAGCTTTGTTTAATCCAATTTGGGTTGGATTAGAACTTGGGTCAAAAGAGTTTTTTAGGTCACTTTGGGTCAAGTGAGCCTAAGCAAGTCAATTGGCTTGGTTTGACTTAATTTAAGTTAAGTTGAACTTATATATGAGCCTAAGATTGAAATATAAATTACAATGCAATCAATTTTGATTCTAATGGATTTTGGTTCATTTGAAATTTTCAAGTCAAAAGGGCTAAGTTGAGCTTGACTTGGGTTGGCTTGAATTTGGTTTGATGATTGTAGGTTTTAATTATATTTGGGTAGACGATTGGATGAATGATTGATTTAAGAGAAAATCTATTAGTTTTGACTTGATTTGGGTAGGATTTGGCTAAGTCCAATGAATTGGGTTAAAAGGGCTTAGATTGGGATTTCATTTGATTTTGGATTTAATTTTTGGCATTTGAATGTATATTTTATTTATATTTGAGAAGATAATCAAAGGAACAATTGATTTATTAGATAATCAATTGAGTTTGAAGTGATTTGAATACAAATTTGGCTAAGCTCATGAAGGTAGGTTCAAAGGGCTTAGAAGGAGATTTGATTTAGTATGATTTAGTTTTGATTATTTGAGTGTAGATTTTGTTTATATTTGTGAAGACGATTGAATATATGAAGCTCATGAAGGTAGGTTCAAAGGGCTTAGAAGGGGATTTAATTTAGTTTAATTTAGTTTGATTTAGTTTTGATTATTTAAGTGTAGATTTTGTTTATATTTATGACGATGATTGAAGATATGATTGATTCATGAAAAAATCAATTGAAATTGGATTGAATTAGGTGAAAATTTGGCTAATTTCATGAAATCAAATCACATGGCTTAAAAAAGATTTCAAGTTTGGATTTGATCATTGGCTTCAATCATTTGGAGTTGGATTTGAATTGGAATTTGATTGTTTGATTGAAGGATCGAATTGATATTTAAGAAAATCAATTAAGTTTGTGTGGATTGAATTTGGCTAAGGCTAAGTCCATAAGATAAAATCATAGGACTTAGGAAGAATTTTGAATTTGGATTTGATTATAGATTTTAATCATGTGATTTAGAATTTGGATTTAGATTTGGAATTTGAATTTAAATTTGAGGTTCGATTTGAGATTTAGATTTTGATTGGATTTAAGAAGGTGCACATGGATTGGATTTAAGCTATAGGATAGGTGATTTTCTTAAGTCCTAAGGCATATCCTAATCCTGTGATTAACCCTTCTAAGTCTCTAGGCTTAGGTTAAGTGTTCACCTAATCACTAGAAGTGCCTTATGGCTAAGGAGCTCTAAGTGTCTAGAAGATTTAAGTCTAAGAAGAGGAGGTTAAGAGCTCACTCCAAAAGTGAGGTCAACAGTAGTGTTATAAGCACTTTAATTAGGAGGTTCTTAATCTAAGATTAGATATCATAATTACTAATTTTAGAAGTGATGTTAACCTCTTCCAAAAATGAGGTCAAAATAATTAGGTTGCAGAGTGAATCTCATGGTATCAGGATATATTAACGGGCATAGATATTTTTGAGGATTCATGTGCTCGATCATCATGCATCTTATCTGTCGATTCAGAGCTTCCATCTAGTCATGATCCTGTTGATTGGGTAATTATTCTAAATCTAAGACACAATCATGATGTTCTTTTAGAAAGGATTGCAAACCATCTTAGCTTTGGAGATCAAGATGTGCTTCAACCAGTTGCAGATATAGCTCTATCTACAGGCATAATCAGACTTTTGAGTTATCACATATTACACCATGAGGTAGAAGATTTAAACTCAAGGTTAGTGTTTGGCATAATTTTGTTGATTGTCAGTGGTTTTATATACTAGACACATCATCATCTACAGATGCATGGTGACATCTTCAGGAGGACTGACATATATCATGCAGTATATGCATCACTTTTTTATTATAGTTATCTCTCATTTACTTGGATCCAGAGTATAACAGAGCATTAGGATAGGATCACCAATACTAGCTGGATTGGTCCACATGAGATGACGATTACTTTGGCTGACATGCAGGATATAATAGGTCTCCTTGTCATAGGCATTCCCTATGAGGAGTGTGTGCCTCCAGACCATGAGATGTTCTAGTATCAGCCAGATGATCTATGTAGGGAAGGCCATCATGTATATTTCTTAAGTTTTTATTATGCTCTAGATTATTACTATAGATTATTCAAAGAGCAGAGATTAAGTTGTAGGCAATGAGGCACAGCTACTATCGACACATGGTCTGAGAGTTTCATTGATGCAGTATTATGTTCACCTTACTTTGCATGATTAGAGGATCTGTTTGATATGGGATCTCATTCAGCTAAAAAGTCATTCAGTGCCAGATTTGAGCTGAAAGGAATAGTCAATTTTTGAGGAATCTTAGCATGGGACGTGGATGAAGAGCAATCTTTAGTGGATTTTATTTCCACCTAGCTATGATTTTCATATTTCCAAGGTATGATAGTATTTTTCATCTTTCCACTCTCTTAATGGCTAGCTTACTTGCTCGGGGTGAAAGGATAGCACTAGCGCCACTATCATTAGCCTACCTATACCATGGATTGGGCAGAGTGAGCATGATGACTGACTCACGATGCTATGATGTAGTTGCTCATTGGCACTACTTGTATGGATGAATTCATATACATATATCATGAGCTTTTTGTTGTCTTAATATGCCATCCTATTTCAGAAAGCAGCATTTCATCATGATCATGTAGTTAAGCAGGGCTATAGTTTCCTTAAATAGAGATCAGATCCATACCTTCATGTTTGCTCCATCACACATGATAGATAGCTTTTAAATTATCCACAAATCAGTTTTTATAGCTTGCCTAATCAAAGCTTAGGACAGAGATTCATAGACTCTCTTACATACAAAGAGGTACCTTTGTTATTATCAAAGCCAAGATGCAGAGTCATAGTAAAATATCTCATCGAGTTAAGACCTGTTTGGCTTTGTTACAAATGTCATGAGTCTGTGATATTGCAGGGATACAATTATAATAGAGTGGCTAAACAATATAGTTTCACTCTGGCTATGCCTATATACGAACTACCATAGATAGTAGGCATAATAGATACTCACTCCCTAGGGACACTCCCACTATGCGTTTGATTAATAGCAGCTTCCATAGCACGAGCTTTCTTACTTCGTCTAGGAACTGATTTGGGTTTCTATGCAGCTTCATAGGAGACTTACATAGGAGTTAGTCACCTATGGCTACTATGGATCCATCATACATACTTTTTCTTCTTAGAGCTAGGCTTCCATATATATAGTCTTAGATTAGAGAGAGACAGACAAGTACGACATTTGCATTCCCCCCAACACATAACTCATGCTCCTAATAGATCATTAGATGAGTCGGGCAGTAATAGGAAGCAACAACAAAAAGCTTCATCAGCTCCAGAGAGAGATGATAGAGATATTTATAGCCCCATGATAGTTGGTCATGATCTAAGAGTAGCAAGGATATATGAGCTTACTTATATTTCAGTTCTATCAGTTGTAGCTAAGTCACTCACAAGACAGATGGGTTGTGATGTAACATCGATATTATCAACAGACACTAGTGTTGTTTCCCTAGTGTCTACTCAGCATGTTAGCAATAAGCTTATGCATGATGAAGAATACCCACACATAGAATAATCTAGCACTCCGATGATTAGCTATAAGCTACTCTTGTCAGTTTTGACTTGGGTGATAATGAGCACCACTCGGAGTGATTCCTCAGATAATGATTCTTGTGTAGAGAGTCATCATATCCCTAGCTAGAAAGATATGACTCAGAGGCTATTTAGTCAGGAGATTTCATGTATCGCTTCCAGAATACACCACAAGCCTTCAGACTTATTACATGATGACTCTTCAAAAAGCCTATGCCATATAATGACATCATTACATCATCTACTTCTAAGTGTTGATCTAGTAGTCTTGCCTAAGCTTTATAGCTTTTGCATGGAAGCAAACTCTCTATTGGATTGTGCTGTCACTTTGGGTCTCAAAGCAAGAGAGCTATAAATTTGGGAATCCCTATGTAGAGATGTTGATTTTGGGAAATTCTTATTACGCAGTACTTATCAGAAAGTTTTGTCTGATATAATCACTATTGTAGAGACCTCACTCAACACCACTTCACATCAAGTCTCTCTAGTTGGCCAAGACCTCGAGCATAATCTCAAAGCTTTGATATCCTATCAGAGATAACTATCTAGAGCATAGATTGAGCTCCTTGACATATCTATCAAATTAAGGGAATTATAGATGAGGGGACAGTGTCTATTATAAAGAAGAACAATGATCAGATAGGCTATCACAGACCAACACCTAAGTAACTGAACTTGAGTAGGTCCTTTCCTCATTGGTCCATGACCAAGAGGTTGTCATTCAGAATCTTCATGAAGCTAGAGAGAGGTAGTCTATTATGACTTATAGGGCTCATATAGCCTCTATAAGTATTAGAAATATTCAAACTAATCACCTATTGTTGTAACCTCTACTATGTCATTATCTTACAAAATAAATGAAAATGATTAAAGATCATGTTCCTATCTATTTATTATGCTACATAAAAATCACAAATAAATAAAAAAAGTAATAAATGCATCATGTCCAATCGACATGACACATTCATTAGGGGAAATTTTATTTGCATCTAAGAGAAATAAAATAAAATGAATGAAAAAATGACAAAAATTTACACATCTCGGCTTCTGGGCACTACGATGTTGTAATCACAATGCCTAGGCCCTATTGCCTCCTTAAAAAAATATAGAAGCTCAAACTACCCTCAATGGTTGCCCGATTAAACAACACAGTGTTGTGATTCTGTGATACTAGCACCGAGGCACTATCACAAATCCTCAATTTTTTTTAAATCAAGAAATTCATCATCCCTGCTCTAGCAATAATAACCTTCTAGGGGGAGCAGGGGGAATGATTATAACTGTAAAAAATTGTCCCCTTGGAAAGAATGGCTTATAAAAAGGGGAGAGCAGCCCTCCTCTAGTCTCTCTCTCTCTCTCTCTCTCTCTCTCTCTCTCCCCTTCTCCCACTCACTCTCTCTAGTTTCTTGCTACATTCTTGATTTTGATGATCTATGCTTTCTAAAGGCATGTTCTCCACGGCCATAAAAATGATCTCCCATCTATTCCAAGTAAATGATTTTCGGAATAATTTTTCTTTTAAATAATTTTTTTCTTGAAAATTAAATTTAACCAAAATTTTACCATCGATCTTGGATCAGGTGAAAAATAAAAGTGCACATCTCCCTCAATTTACGATCCAGAGTAAAAAAGAATGCTCCCTAAGGCTTAAAATATTCTAAAATGTTGAATGTGGAAGCCCTCCATCGTTGAACTTGGTTCTAGTGTGAGAAGAATACCCTCCCTCCATCAATCTTAGATACATAACAAGAGAGAAGAGTGTGTTTGCACTAAAATATGTATAAATTTAGCACTATTAAGCTGTTATGTTGTCAAATTTTTATAAAACAATTATTAAAATCTTAAAGAATTTGATTCAATATAGACGTTTTTGTTCAGCAATGCCATAATGCCAAGGCCCAGCGTCGAAGTGCTAAGCTTTCGAAAATGAAATCTTGAATGCTCTGTCTAGAGCATCGAGGCACCCCAATACTAAACTCTTGGACATAGTGCAATTCTATTAGCAGCGAGGTGTTGTTATATCATGCCACAGCACTATGCTTTGGTGTCCCCTATCTCTTATATTGTGCCGCAACACTATCTTTTTAGCACAGAGGTGCTATATCTTACATAATTGAACTTGGTTCCAGTATGAAATGAAACTCTCCCTCCATCGATTTTGGATTCAAAATAAGAGAGAAGAATGTTAAGACATTAATAAAATTGTCAAAACTTGCACTGCTAAAGCATTATGCTGCTAAAATTTTGAATCTTAGATATCAGTAAAGCAGCAACGTGGCATTGTAGGCCTAGCGCCAAGGCGTTGTGTCCTAAAAAAAATTAAGCTTAGGCAGGCATCTCATAGTACCATGGCGCTAGTATCTCAGTGCCGATGTGTTGTGCTCCCAAAATTGAAACCCAAGTAATAATATTAAGATGTTTATAGCATAATCCAAAGTATATCAATAATGCTGAGATGCTAAGTCTTCGAGAAATTAAACTTTGGCGGGCATCTCATAACGCCATGGAACCGGTACCCTAGCATCAAGGCACTATGTTTCTACACTCAAATGATAATATTAAGACATTCATGGTGTAATCCAAATCATGCCCATAATGTCGTGGCTTTACAAATATAGCATCGAGACACTGAGCTCTTGGGTTTATGAATAAATTATTTCTGCTTAAAAATGCTGAGACGCTAGTCTATTAGTGTTGAGGCAATAGTCTATCAGTGCTAAGTCATTGAGCCCTATTCTTGAGCAGAAAATTTTTATTTTAAAAAATTTTAAATCCTAGAGCATTACATAATAATAAACATAAGGGAATAGAAATAAAGAAGACATATCTTTATTAAATGAGAAATTTATTACAAAAAAAGTATTATAGTAAAAATTAGAAAGAAAAGAGAAAAATACAAAAAAGAGGAGGAAACTAATAGTCATAATCATCCTCCTCCTCCATTGTTCCTGGCTCCGACGAGGTAGGTATATAAGGGTAATATTAAGGTGTCGAAGGAAAAGAAGCTTAATCTGGATCCCCAAAATCACAATTTTCAAACATATGGACTAGTGTCGTATTGAACTGGGCCATATAAGAAAATTAGTTTTGATATTGATCCATATGATAACCAAATTTTTTATTTAAAGCCTATTGTTTACGACCACTCGCATCTACCTCCTTCCTTAAATCTAAGACTTGCTCGTTTAAGAATTGAGAAGATTAAGGTAGAGGTCATGAGGCGCGTGAGCTCTCCCCCACTTCAAACTTCGAGCCAAATCCTTCAATAAGCCTTTTCATTAGAAGAGAATTTTCAATAAGAACTTCTTCATTGGGCTCCCCTAACGCACTTGCCGCAGTGCATAAACCATAGATAAGAGAGGGATAACCATACCCTACTATAGTATTGTCCCTAAGCATATTATAAATAGAATTACAAATAATTTTCTATATATCAATTGTATATCTCTTATGAATTATAAAACTCAAAATGGCCCTAACCTTGGTTATCTCAGTGGTATTAACAGTGTGCATTAGATTGGTAGAAATGTAATAGTACCAAGCCTTAGGTTCTGCCATTAGGCTATCGACAAAAAAGTTAATGATCCCTTTCTCCCATCATTTTCACTAGACATTGACATTTCTACCAATGAGAAAACCAAGATATTTATCAAAATTTGGGTTTTCATTATAATAAGAAAGATATTGATTGTAAGCCAAATTTGGCAATTTGTAATATGCATTTATGACAATGCTATTGAAACTTACTAGTTTTTTTCTGAATAAAAACTTTATTATTTTGGAGCTCCTTCGCATTGATGAAAAACCTCTCACACCATAGGGATGATATAGAAGTTGCTTTCGTATGCTAGCTTAGCATAGCCGCATTCTTTGATCAACCTTTCTACTCTCTTACTCAGGTTATAGAAGCTTCTTTCTAGGATGAGATACTTATGAGTGAGGTCGTGTTGATATCTCTCTTCAGCCTCTATACTAACGAATCTTCTAGATTCACTTGAAGTCACCCTCGTCTTATTGATGAGCTTCTTGAGCAACATGATTACTTTCTTAGAAGGAGAGTAAGCTAAGAGAATGGGAGAGAGCTCTAAGAAATAGAAAATGCATAATGAAAAATGAGCAGCCCTAAGAGTCTATTTATAAACCTAGCAGAGCGTAGTGGCGCTACAATGCCAGCATCGAGGCACTAACCTCTTGAGTTCTAAAATGATAACATAGCATTGTAGCACTGACATGCGCCTGGACCCTGGTCATCTAGCCAAGTCAGTTACTGTGCCATTCAAAAAGAACCATCATTATCATTAATTTCATAACCGAAAACATGTCAAGCATTGATGTAGTACCGTAGCACTCTGATGTAGCACCACAACACTGATCAAAAAGGTTATCCTTTCCATTTAAAGCTCCTGTCCATCTACCAGCTTTTCTGAATCAATCTTTGGCTAGCGTTGAGATGCCTTATGATCAGCGCCTAAGAACTAGTCAATTGGTCAACATAAATACCTACCCTAAAATGCTATAGTACTAGTCACTCAATGTCATGGTGCTAATTTAATAGCACCATAACGCTGTCAAGCATCAAGGCACTTTGTTCCAAGCATTGTGGTGCTGCCCTAATAAACATATTTTTTTATGTTGTGGTGTTTAATAAAAATGGACCTAAATTGCTCACATATACCCCGACACATGTATAAAAATCTAAAGCAAAATGTGTGATGATGTTGCATTGGTTAATTTCCCGATTTGGATTTATTATTAGGTCCTGGTTAACAAAACTTAATCATTCCCTGATGATGGCCGCATTGACTGTAAAATTCATATGGAGGTGATATATTTAAAATGAATGAAGTTCATCATTCAAGAGAAATTAAAATAATCATTCACCCATCAATCATTATCTATCATGAATGATAATATAAGAAAATTTTTGCTCACAAATAGCTGATATTAAATTAAATATATTTATGTTCATATTCAAATAATCTCATGCTAGTAAAGATGTGGCTTGTGTCATATGTTTGCATGGTTTTGTCATCAGACAACACCACATGAAATACAAATATGACCAAAACCCATTGATCAGATGGCTTGGCTTATATATAGCTCAACTATATTCCGGTCACAAGAATAGTCTGTATCTTTCCTAATGGATTTGCTCCTTGAGCCATGAGTTATGAAATATATTTAATAGGCAAAATCCTTCTCTTAGCTAAGATTGACTTAAATTTATTACCTTAGAAAAATATCACCTCAAGTTTACAAGTACACCATAGATGATGCAACCCATGGGTGCTGATAAGGATTCTTTGGTCATGGAATATTTTTTCAAGCTAAGTAGACCAGGGACCACAACAGCCTGGAATGACGGAACCATGATATCTTGATCAGGGGTGTCATCATCCCCCCAATATACACTTTAAGTTAAATGGCAGTCATTTATGCTATATCACACATACCATTAGACACCAAATCATATCAAGAAGATATGATTATTTTCAATCTTAATCGAGAGTGTTCCCTTACTATGGTAAGAGGGGTAATTAACTATGAAGGCTTGCGTTCATATGAAGTATAACCCAGATCTAAATAAACCCTAACGTAATGTTAAGAAAAATCTGATTGAATATATATCAATCTACCTCATGAGATAACATACTCCTACCCATCTCAATAAAGATGGAGGTGAGCATCCTCAAATGTGTTTTTTTTAGTGATCAATAATATCAAAATAAAAAATTTTGGGTTCATCATATTTATAAACATTGAGATGTCAATTTCAATTATAAACAGGTAAGAAACAAAGAATGTTTGGTTTCTTAAATGATCTTATGAAATTTTCAATTATGATTCTAAGTGATTGATTTAGATTCATTTAGACTCAAATTAATGCATTCTTCATGTTGTTTGGTTCATCATATCAAAATATTTATTTCAACCAAATATTTGTTAAAATTAGAGCTCCCAGTGCCAATTTAAAAAGTGCATGGATACATTTGTGGCTTTTGAATTTTTAATTTTGCATTAAGATCCTTACTTGATAAGATGAATTTTCTTGTGACAAATCATTTGCATAAAAGATTATAAATTAACTGAGTACTACATTATTCAATTCTATTCATTTATTTTTCTTTTGAGCTCCAGTTGAGATTGAAAAAAATCAGAGTTTTAAAATTTGTTTAATCTAAATCATTTATTTCCCTTTCAAGTTCAAGCTGAACTTGAATATTAAAATTTTTTGTTCAAACTTGTTTACTGTTTTTTTTTTAAATAGAGCTTGAGCCAAAATCAAGTTTATTTAAGCATAAACTAATTATATATTTGATGCTTAAAATTTAAATATATATAGACAAATAAGTAGATATAATTAAATTTATAAAATTTTATAAAAATTGATATAGTTTATTAGGAATTATTTAAAATGCTTGCTAAACTTTAACTATTAATATAGAAAAATTTTAAATTTGCTTATGGAATAATCTATTATTTGAAAGTCTTTATCACAAAACTAGCATAATGTTGAGGCCATTTTTAGTTCATATAAAATTCACAAAATGTTTGATCATAGTTCTTGTTGCGTGCTAGAAAACCAGTTGTGGTAGAATAAAAGTTTAAGCCTTAGTTTTGTTATGGAATCCAGTACACACACAGATGTTTGAAGAATGAACAAGAAAACTCCTGAATTTTTACGTGAAAAAACTCCTAATGAGGGGGGAAAAACACGAGGCCTAGCCCAGCAAAAATCTTCCACTATGTATCTATTTCGAAGTACAAAGTTTTCCCAATAACGGATTACAGAATTGTATATGAGAAGGGCTGACAATAGAAATCCCTGAATCAGGAAACAATAATTATGCAGCCATGGTTAGGTTGTAGCAGTTGTTGATGGCAATTGATAATGGTGAACAGCGGGGTCAACAACCGACGGTGATGGTCGACAGTGGTGATGTCCGGCGGAGATGGCCGGTGATGGTCTGTAGAGATGGCCGGTGATGGTCTGTAGAGATGGCCGACGATGGTCAGTGGCGGTGACTGGCGACGGTGGTCGGTGGTGATGACCGATAATGGTGGTTGATAAATGATGTCGATGGTGGTAGCCGCGGCAGCGGTGGTCAGCGGTAAATGGTAATGATGGTCACGAGATGACCAGCAATGGTGCCAGTAATAGCAGTGATAGTGGCCACGATAGTGGTCGGTGGTAATACTAACGCAGTGGTTGGCAATGACTGCAGCGGTGTCAGCGTCGATGGCGATAACGGTGGTAGTGATAGCCGATCGATAGCAGCAAAGCGGCGTGGCGCGCGTTAATGACCGGCGATGGTCGTTGATGATGACGAGGGTCAGCGGTGGCAGCCGACGGTGGTGGCCGGCGGTGATGGTTGGCGGCCGACGATGGTGGTCGGCGACCGTCGAGTGGTGGCACAATTATGCTTGGAGGATTTTTAAGCTTTAGAGCTCTCTCTTCTCTTTAGCTTGGGCTCCCCTCATGTGAAGAATGAGGGGTTATTTATATATTATAGGAGTGGTGTTTCTGTAAATATATGCAAAATTTGAACCATTCTATCGGATAGCTCAAAATGATTCCTTTGATCATCTGATATATTTTATGTATTTGAATGCTTAAATGAAATCATAATTAGGAGATCTTGGGCTTGTTAGATCCGGCTAGTCAAGATGCTTGATTTGATTATAAACACTTCATATTTAAGAGCCGATTGATAATAAGTGTTTGATCTAGGTTAGTCTTGACTTAGAATCAGATTGCTTTCGACATCAAGATTCGTGCTTTGACTAGTAAAATTTTTAATGTCATATCAGTTGCCCCCTATTTTTGGGTAATATTATTTATTTCATCCAAATATATATTAATTTTTTTAAATAAAATAACTTTGCTTATTATTACAATTTATAATTACATATATTATATGTACTAATTTATTTATTAATTAATTAATTATCAATGTTTATTTATATAAATTGACATTTAGTCTTGAAAGAAAGGGGTTTTTTTTAATTTAATGTCATAATGAGGTGAGAATTTTTTTTAATTAAATGTCATAATGAGGAGAGATTTTTTTAATTAAATGGTTGGAAAACGCTAGACATATGAGGAGAGGGGGGTATTTTCAATATTTTCAGCTTTTTTTTCATTTCTTTCCATTTTTTTGTTATTCCCTTTTTGCCCCTATAGTTGGTCTATAAAAAGCCCCCTATGGTCAAGTAAGGAGACACAACTCCCATATACTCAAGTGTTATTTTGTGTTGGATGAGAAATTATCTAGTAGAAGTTCAAGGGCTAGGGTAATAAAATTATTTTATTATTTTTTCTTTTTTTTGTAAGTGAAGTTATGACCTTCTTCTTAAAAAAAGGTTATTCACTTTACTGATCAAGACCCATAGCTCATACGGCGAGGCTCCAATTTTCCCTCGAGAGAGGCGTCAACTATCCTCGTCGGACCGACCGGGTTTGGAGGTGATCAAGGCCCGTAGTTCATATGGCGAGGCTCCGATTTTCCCTCGAGAGAGGCGGCAACTGTCCTCATTGGACCGATCTGGTTCGGAGGTGATTAAGGCTCATAGTTCATATGGAGAGGCTCCGATTTTCTCTCAAAAGAGGCATCAACTGTCCTTGTCAGACCGACCGAGTTTGAAGGCGGTCAAGGCCCGTAGTTCATCGAGGCTCCAGTTTTTCCTCGAGAGAGGCGGCAACTGTCCTCGTTGGACCGACCAGGTTCGAAGGCGATCAAGGCCCGTAGTTCATACAGCAATGCTCCGATTTTTCCTCAAAAGAGCCGTCAATTGTCCTCGTCAGACCGACCGGGTTTGGAGGCGATCAAGGCCCATAGTTCATATGGTGAGGCTCCAGTTTTCCCTCGAGAGAGGTGTCAATTATCCTCGTCAGACCGACTTGGTTTTGAGGCGATCAAGGCCCGTAGTTCATACGGCGAGGCTATGATTTTCTCTCGAAAGATGCGTCAACTGTCCTCGTCAGACCAACCGGGTTTGTAGGTGATCAAGGCCCGTAGTTCATTCGGCGGGGCTCTAGTTTTCCCTCGTGAGAGGCGTCAAGTGTCCTCGTCGGACAGACTGGGTTCGAAGGCTATCAAGGCCCGTAGTTCATACGGTGAGGCTCCGGTTTTTTCTCAAAAGAGGCGTCAACTATTCTCGTCGGACCAACCGAGTTTGGAGGTAATTAAGGCCCGTAGTTCATATGACGAGGCTCTGATTTTCCCTAGAAAGAGGTTTCAACTGTTCTCATCAGATCGACTGAGTTTGAAGGCGATCAAGGCCCGTAGCTCATAGAAAATTGATTTTATTAAAACTCCAAATGATGGTTCAACAGTTGACAACTACCAAGGTGGTGGGGAAGCATTGATTAGAAACCATTTCTCAAAAAACTCAGAAATTCTGGCAGATAATTTCAGAGTTTCATTCTTCATGATGTTACTTGATGTCGTTAACTTGTATATAAGGGGTATAATCGAATTGCTGAAGATTTTTGACCCATCTAAGGTTGTTTATCAAAGTGTTACTTGATGACATTAACTTGTATAGAAGAGATCGAATCGAATTCGTTGGGGATTTTTGACTCATTCAAGGTTATTTGTCAAAATGTTACTTGATGACGTTAACCTATATAGAAGAGGTCGAATCGAATCCACTGAGAATTTTTGACCAATCCTAGGTTATTTGCCAAAGTGTTACTTGATGACAGTAACCTGTATGGAAGAGGTTGAATTGAATCTACTAAGAATTTTTGACCCATCTGAGATTGTTTGTCAAAGTGTTACTCGATGACATTAACTTATATGGAAGAGGTTGAATCAAATCCACCAAGGATTTTTGACCCATCCGAGGTTATTTATCAAAGTATTACTTGTTGATGTTAACCTGTATAGAAGAGGTCGAATCGAATCCGTTGAGGATTTTTGACCCATCCGAGCTTGTTTATCAAAGTATTACTTAATGAAGTTAACCTGTATAGAAGAGGTCGAATTGAATCCGCCAAAGATTTTTGACCCATCCGAGGTTATTTTTCAAAGTGTTACTTGATGACTTTAACCTGTATGGAAGAGGTTGAATCGAATCCATTGAGGATTTTTGACCCATCTGAGATTGTTTGTCAAGGTATTACTCGATGACATTAACCTGTATGGAAGAGGTTGAATCGAATCCGCCAAGAATTTTTGACCTATCCGAGGTTGTTTGTCAGAGTTTTACTCGATGAAATTTAACCTGTGTGGAAGAAGTTAATAGTTTTAACTCTCATCCGAGATTATTTTATCAAGGTATGATGTTAACCTGTGTAGAAGAGGTTAAATATTTTGATTCTTTCGATATTATCTATCAGAGTATTACTCGGTGACGCTAACCTGTGTGGAGTAGGTACAAAGCTATGACCTATCCGAGGTTGTTTGTTAGAGTGTTACTCGACGACGTTAACTTTTGTGGAGTAAGTTTGAAGTTTTGACCTATCCAAGGCTGTTTGTCAAAGTCTTTGCTTGATGACGTTAACCTGTGTGGAGTAGGTGCGAAGTTTTGACCTAGTCGAGGTTGTTTGTCAGACTGTTCGTTCGATGACGTTAACCTGTGTGGAGTAGGTCTGAAGTTTTGACCTATCTAAGGTTTTTTGTCAGAGTCTTCGCTCGATGATGTTAACTTGTGTGGAGTAGGTCTGAAATTTTGGCCTATCCAAGATTATTTATCAGAGTCTTTGCTCGATGACATTAACTTGTGTGGAGTAGGTATAATCGAAACCATGAAGTTTTGACCTATCCGAGGTTGTTTGTCAGAGTCTTCGTTCGATGACGTTAACCTGTGTGGAAAGGGTCAAGTCAAAATATTTGTTTGAGCTTATAATCAAAGTTTCTCCTTGACCTTTGCCTTTTTCATGAGTATTACTGACTTGCTTCTCGAATTGATAATCAATTAAATATCTAGAATATTGATTTGGATAATATTTTGAGATTAAGAGTTGCCCCCAGTCTCCAACAAAAGCTGAAGGATCGAAATTTGATGGATCTTCATTCTTCTTATGTGTTTCTCGAGAGTAAGATTTTCTTCACCATATAGGTGGTGTTATTCTGAACATAAAGTCAGATTGTTAACCATTGTGAAGATGTAAAGAGAATGTTTCACACAGACGATGTCAAACTATTACGTGCTAGAAAATCAATTGCGGTAGAATAAAAGTTTACATCTTTGTTGTGGAATCCAACACACACAGAGATGTTTGAAGAATGAACAAGAAAACTCCAGAATTTTTATGTAGAAAAACTCCTGAAGATGGGGGGAAAACCACGGGGCCTAGCCTAGTAAAAATCTTCTACTATGTATCTATTTTGGAGTACAAAGTTTTCCCGATAACGGATTACAGAATTGTATATGAGAAGGGCTCACAATAAGAATCCCAGAATCAGGCAACAATAGTTATGCAGCCGTGGTTAGGTTGTAGCAGTTATTGGTGGCAATTGATGATGGTGCAATGAGTCAACAATAGCGGTGATATGGCGGAGCGATGGCCGTCGAGATGGCCGTGATGGCGAAATGGCCGTACTGCGGTGCGGCGGGGATAGTGGGATGCGGTGTCGGCAGTGTCAAAGTGATGATGTCAACGCAGTGGTTGATGCGATAATGATTAATGGTAGGGCAGCAGTGCAGCAATCAGCAGCAGTGGCCCAGCATAATAGTGGGATGACCGGCAACGATGGTTAACGATAATGGTAAGATGGCGGCAAGCAGTGGTCGGCAATGATGCCGATAACGATGTTGTAGCGATGATCGGATGGTGGTAGCAATGAAGGTGGTGGTGGTGACCAGCGATGGTGGCTGACGGCAATGACCGGCGACGGTGGCCGGCGGTGATGACCGGAGACGGTGGTTGAAGACAACGAGGGTCAGCGATGGCACCCAACGGCGGCGGCCGGTGGCGGTGGTGCGGCCCGGCGGTGGTATTAACCGTCGAGTAATGCACATGCTTGAGGAATTTCAAGCTTTTGAGCTCTCTCTTCTCTTTAGCTTGGGCTCCTCTCATGTGAAGAATGAGAGGTTATTTATTTATTAGAGGAGTGACATTTCTGTAAATACATGCAAAATCTGAACCACTCCATCGGATGGCTCTAAATGATTCTTTGATCATCTGATGTGTTTTAAGTATTTAAATGCCCAACTGAAATCAAAATTAGGAGATCTTGGGCTTGTTAGATCCAGCTCGTCAAGACGCTCGATTTGACTATAAAAACTCTATATTTAATAGTCTATTGATAATAAGTGATTGATCTGGGTTAGTCTTGACTCAGAATCAAATTACTTTCGACATCAAGATTCGTGCTTCGACTAGTGAAATTTTTAATGTAATATCAGTTCTAATTTTTATAGCATGTGATCTCAATTTTGATCTAACTATGTTCAACTTTTATTTAAAATGATTTTTTTTTATTTCAGCGAACTTAAAAACATAGTACATAGTTCAAATATTGTCGTACATGGATATGATTTTTTTTGTTATTATAAAACATGGATTTGTGCTATACACGTCATTAGAATTTATATATTTTTTTAAATAAAATGATTATCTTTTATTATACATTAGAATTTATTATTTTTTATGATTTTTTTATAAATGTATTAGGACACTTATGGAACACGTGTGTTCATTTTTTCTTTTTTGTTTAAATATATGCTACACATTTTAGATACATGTCAAAAGCATGCTAATCTCTGCATACCCTTATTATTTAGATTGTCAGTGCATTAGAACTATGTCCCCAATTTTGGCTAAAGCCAAAGCCAATAAACATGCTTTGGAACATGATTTTAGAAATTTATAGTTATTAAAAATTGGAAATAATGGATTATTTATTATTAAATGTTCTTTATAGAAAATAATTATAGATTATCTTCCAAAATTATAAGTTGGAATTGACATGCTATATGACCTGAATATGGTGAAAAATGTGTAAGAGTTGTTGCATTGGTGCGCGGGTACAATGTTAAATAAGTAAGGGCTCTCATATTATGGATGGATGCGGTCAAATAAGTTAGCCCATGAAATTAGAATTAGGTTAGAAACTTGGAATTTATGTTCTCTTATAGGTAAAATAATAAAATTAATATATATATTATATTTCATAGGAAGATAAATATTTTATGCATTTAAGAAACTAAATAGGTTGGGGAGAAAGTCAAGGAGAAGGTCAAGGAGATTGATAGTTTAAGTTTTAAACTTTAGTATTTAGGTTTGAGTTGAATTAAAAATAATGTAGGTATGATTATAGATAAAAGTTTAAAGGATAATGTTATAAATATTAATAGGGTTAGAGATAGAATTATAACTTTAAAGATTATTGATGATAATATTATCAATATTATAAGTGTTTGTACTCCTCAAGTAGGTTTGGATGTAGGCTCAAAAGAAAAATTTTGGAATGACATAGAAAGATTAATACAAAAGATACCTCTTGAAAAAAAATGTATTTATTAAAGGAGATTTAAATGAGTATGTTGGTAGAGTAGTAAAAGATTTTAAAAATATTCATAGTGGATATTGATTTAGAGTGACTAATGAAGAATATATGACTGTATTAGATTTTGTAGTATATCATTTAGATTTTTAAGAATATATTGATTATTTTTTTATAAGAAAAATATATCATTTAGATTGTAAAGATTGTAAGGTTATTCTAAGTGGAAGTTCAAGTATTCAATATCAATTATTACTTTTAGATTTCAAGATGAATGATTGGAAGATAAAAAATAAATTGAATTATTATCCAAAGATTAGATGAGGGGACTTAAAAATTATTAATAAAAATATTTTTAAGAGCAAGCTATAATAACTTAAAATTTGGGATGTTTATAAGGAAGCTAATAATATGTGAAAAAAAGTAGTAAGTGAAATTAACCAAGTTCCAAAAAATGTGCTTGGAGAATAATAAAAAAAAATTATTTTAGTAAAAATAATCGGTGGTGGAGTCAAAATGTGCAAGAAAAGATAATGACTAAGAAACTTTGTTATAAAACATGATTTTGATGTTGAAATTCAGAGAATTGAGAAAGACATTAAGTGGCCCGCAGAGATTATAAGAAAATAATATGATGCAAAAAAATTTAACTTTTAGTAATTTATACAATAGATTGGATACTAAAGAAGGAGAAAGATGTATGCATAAATTAGCCAAGCTTTTAAAGAGATAGGATAAGTAAATATCTAGTTAAAATGAGTGTATTAAGGGTGAAAATCATAAAATATTTTTCTTAGAAAATGGTATTGAAAATAAATGGATGAGTTATTTTGACAAACTTTAATAAAGAATCTAATAATATGATTGATTTTAGCAATTTTAGTATCTTAAGTAAAAATAGAGAATTTTATTTTATTGTCGCATTAATAAATCTAAAGCTGAAGAAGCTTTAAAGAAAATGAAATGTGAAAAAATAATAAGACCTGATGATATTCTAATAGAACTGTGAAAAAAATTTTGGCTTTCAAATCCCTTTAATGTTATTTTAAAAATCAAAAGATGTTAGATGAGTGTGCAAATTATAGAAGAATTAAGTTAATGTGTCATACATTAAAATTATAGGAGAGAGTAACTGAGCATGGGTTATGATGTGATATAAAAATTTCTTAAAATTAATTTAGTTTCATGCCATGTAGATCTACTATGGAAGCTATACATTTGTTAAGAGATTTGATGGAAAAACATAGAGAAAGCAAGGAGGATCTACATATAATATTTGTTGATTTAGAGAAATCTTATGATAAAATTCCAAGAGAAGTCTTTTGGAGAATTCTAAAAAAAAAAAGAGTTAATATTGATTATATTCAAATCATTAAGGATATGTATACTAGAACTATTACTTGTGTCCAAACACAAGGAGTGACAAAATATTTTTCCTTTTCATTTGGATTACATCAAGGATCAGGTTAAAGCCCATATCTTTTTTACTTTAATTATGGTTGTTTTTTACTAAGCATTTACAGGAGGATGTGCTTTGGTGTATAATTATTGCCGATGACAATCTTCTCGTTGTTAAGACTCGAGAGAGAGTCCAAGAAAAACTTGAATCATAGAAGTCAACTTTAAAGTCTAAAGATTTCCATTTAAGTAAAACTAAAATTAAATATATGGAATACAATTTTAATTATAAAAATTCTAATAATTGTGTTGTGATATTGAACAATCAAGTCATTAAAAAAAGTGAACATTTTAAATACCTCAAATCTATTGTTCAAAATGATGGTGAAAAAGATAGAGATATTATTAGTACTGCTTAAGTCTAGTGGTTGTGTTATTATGATGTAGAATGTTAGCTAATAAAAGAGAAGTATGAATCTAAATAAAATGTTGCAAAGATGAGAATGCTCAAGTAGATGAGTAACTTTACTCTTAAAAATAAAATGAGAAATAAATATGTTCAAAAAAATATTAATAAAATTCGAGCCATCTTAAATAATTTGGCCACATAAAACATTGAGCATCCGATGACCTGATTAAGAGAGATATTAAATTTGCCTTATATTAAGAAAGATAGAAATAGATCTAAAAAACTTGATTAGATCGTATAAAAATGATCTTAATTTATTAGAATTAACTGAAAATTTGACACAATATAACAAAATAAGACAATGGAAAAGAAGAATTTATATAACTGACACATAATGGGATAAAAGTTTATTGCTGTTATATAAATTGATACTCTCAAACTTCACATCACAACATCACCGTTACAGATAAGATGGCGTCCTTGCCACCATTCTGATGCAAAATAATGCTCGTTTGCTTGAAAAGCTTTCAAGAGGCTTTAAAAAGCACAATATAAGAAATCTCACCTTAGTTTTACAGTAATCTAAGCTTTAGCGTAAAACAAAATATAAAAGAAAAGTGGCTCAACTTTAAAAAACAAAGTCCAAACTCCCATCTTTTTAAGCAATCAGTTCCTCAACAAATTTGCTTGCCGTATTCGCAAGCTTCTTTGAATAAAAACACATAAAAGGCATAAAAAATACAAAGGATATAGCATCATTAGTTTCGAAACTCACAATCTGAAGAAGAAGATTAGAGGAAGTTTCCAAATTAACAGATATTGCTAAAAAACAACATAAATGGAAATTCATTCAAAGAAGGGATTAGCTATCAGGAACTGAAGCTGATGTGCGCTTCACTGAGGCACACTTAACAAGATGATTGTAGCTTCCCTTCTCCTTGAAAAGCTGAGAGAAATGGTGTTTGCAATACAGAATGCCTTCCAGAGCAGCATAATTTGAGGGAGTAATGGGGCAGCCTCCATGGGAGCACCTGAAGCAGGATTTGTGGTATGCCAATCCTTCAACGGTCACCTGTGAGAGATTTTTACAACATTATATTGGTGTAATCGAGCTCATGCAACAGAAAAATAATGGAGGATGACATCTGATGCAAAATTATCAGGCTAAAAAAATAAAAATTAAATTACAATAATTAATGAAGAGGCACTAAAGACATTCAGGTATTTCTTTTTAAATTAATGAAAAAAAAAGACCGAACCTTCTCAAGGGGATATGCTGTCTTTGAACAAATGGCACACTTTTCTTGTGTTCCTGAGAACATACCAGCAGCTTTGCTGGGAGATCTCGTCTGAGAAAATTACAGAAATTGTTTATGTGATTGAGGGCTAAAAAAGTATACGTTTACTAAGCAAGAAAACAGAAATAAGATTAATGAACTCACCAGTTCTGGAGTTAACTTTTCTGAAGATTTTGCGGCTGTCAAAATAAGCAACGCTTGTAATCAGAAAAAAACAAGAAGGGAAACGACATTCTCTACAACTGTGACTAAGAATTTAGCCTTACGTGATTGGAAATTCTTGTTAAAGTTTCCTGCCTCTCTAAAGCGTTGTTCAAAGTGAGGCTTGCAATATAGAACACCTTCCATTGATGAGTAATTACTAAGCTGAAGAACAGAAGAACAAAACATTGATATAATAAACTCAAGAAATAAAAATACACTGAACAAACATATTTAAAAAGAAAAACAAAAACAAAATTGGTCCCAAACAGGACCTAAATAAACATATCAGAATATTGAAAACAATAGCAACAATACACAAAACATCCAAAATTCTCTTGCGCATGAGGACAAAACTAAAAATATATAGCACAGCAATACTTTGAACTGGATTCATAATTCAAACACAAGCAACCTAGTTACTATTAATACCAAAATTTAGCATCCAATAAACTCTAGACACTCTCGACATATGAACAATCAATTCTTGAGTACATTATATGGCTAGTCAAAGTCTATCTTTGATACCTGAAGAACAGCAATAGCTGAGCTACTTACCCCGAGGGAACTAACATTATCAAAGAGAATGAATTTGGTGACCGTTCGTTGATGCAGATAAACTGATAGCCGTTAACAATTAAACTTAGAAACCATTCTAATTTATACATGGTATCCATATAATTGCATGCCTTGAACGGTCCATGACTCAAAAATGCATTTTTATTTGTACAATGCCACACTGATCAGACCTATAAAAGACCATGTGAGATGCCATAAAGGGACTCTTCTTCCTCCCCAAACAAGATTATTCTTCTTGTAATCCTCTTGTACTCATTGACCAGGTAATAACATTCTCTTCTAACCATTAGAGCTGTCAAAAGCTTCTGTTCATGAAACGGCTCGTGTTATTTCGTTATGTAGCTCGTGTTTGGCTTGTTCGTTAACTAAACGAAGTCGAGCACAAATGACGTTTAAGCTCGATATATAAGCGACATTAACAATCATTTGTTGATCGTGTTCTCGATAGCTCGAAATAAAATATTATATTATATTATTATTATATTATTATTATTATTATTTTATTATTATTATTATTATTATTATTATTATTATTATTATTATTATACATATGAACACATTTACATATCACAAATCAAAGCGTGGCTTAGTGGTTAAAATTATTGTTATCTGAAAAGATTGGCAGTTGAATCCTCCCCGTCAAAACTGTTGTTCGCGAACAGCTCGTGTTCGGCTCGTTAGCTCGTTTAGTTAAACGAGCCGAACACGAACAGACATTTCAAGCTCGATATATAAACGAGCCGAACACGAACAAAACAAATTTCAAACGAGCCGAACACGAACAAGAGTTATGTTCGCTCAAGCTCGGCTCGTTTACACCCCTACTAACCGTATTACTTTAGTGTGGTGATCCTTTGTGAAGTAGATCTCAAGCCAAATTCTTCTCCTCAGCTCTCAAACGTAATTAACAGTTTTAGTTATATCTATTTGTCACCAAGGGAATTTAGATTGCAAACAAAATCAACCTAATAATAGCATATATGCCCAAAGATTTGAATAACTTCTTTTTACCTTTTAGAATCGAATCAATAACTTCACATTACATCATAAACTATTTAACATTACATAGGGATGTAATTGCACTTTGCACCTCGAAAAGTTTAAGAAGGAAAATTGTTTTTCATAGAAAATTAATTATGGACCAACATAATTCGGCAAATCTTCAAATATTTAACACTGATCAGATAATGCTTTGCTAGACTATTTTTTTGCAATTTAATAATCAGAGTGTCATGTAAAGCACTGTTTTGCAGCTAAACAATTTATGGGGATTAGTTAGATAATGATTAAGTTATATAATATATATACTACACTAAATCTAAGATAGACACTAGGGCTGTGCAATTTGGCTATATTTTTTTATGCCATACAACAATCTCAACTTTTACCAAAATAGAAAAAAAATTCTGTGAATTCAGTCAAAGTTATTCTCCATCAAGACCAAAGTAGAACCAGATAAGAACTCACAGATCATTCCATCAGAGCTAGTCAGAATGTTTACCTAGTTTAATCATGATGCCACACATAGAGACACATGACTGTACCAAAATTTAAAAGAACTCAATTTTTAAAGCTTAATGGTACAAAAATTTGCATTGGGAATATTGTTGAGGGCGTGCGTAAATATTCTTGTGACAAATCTTAAACAAAAAGTGAACTTGATAAAATCACTGGACCATTTTGTGTCCATTGTGCCTCATCTTCCAATATATTTGAAGAATAGAAACGATTGAAAAAGGAAGCAGGCTTGGTGCATTTTCCATACTCACAACATAGATTTTAAATAAATAATTATATCCCTCGATTGCAGTTACTGAGTTACAAAGATACAAACATCATGGGATTAGTTTTTGGAGCCCTTTGGGAGATTGAAAGAAAATGATAGTCATGGTATTGTAGTATCTCGTATTCATCCTTGAGAGGCATAATATAAAAGGCTTGGATGCATAAGAATTAAATCGAAATCACCTCTGCTATCCCAAACAACACTTATTATGCTGAAATTAATGATGTAAATGACCCAAGCTCGAGCAAGCTGAACATGTGTTTATGTTGGCTCGTGTTCAAAATGACTCATGAATAGTGCATTCATGATCGGATTGAAAACCTTTTTGTGTTCAATTATAGCTCGTGTTCATCTCGAATTGTCTCATTTATATATTTTTGAATTATTAGTTGGGTCCAACCAAGACACCTTTAAACAATGTGTTTCAAGTAAGATTGTATATATAACACTACATTCACACCAACAACTATTTTCCTTTACATTGTGGGACTAAAGTATGAAATAAGCCAAAAAAGACAAATGATAAATTTAACTCAAAAAATATGGATGTTGCAGGATTTGAACTTACGCCACCTTTTTACATAGGAAAAGATACTAGTCGAAGTGAAATTAGTTCATATATATAATTTCGAGCTAAAAACACAACCGAATGGAGGATTGTTCGTGTTTGATTCGATTTGCTTGCTTAACAAATGATTCGAATATGAGTTGTTCGTGAACAACGAGCTTTTTTGACAACCCTAGCCAAAATGTATCATAAACATTCAAAGATTAGCAAAGGGTGTGTTTGAGGTAATTGTGGTTGTCTGAAAAAATAGTGGTGGAGCTACTGTAGAAGAAATAACTATATGAAGAAGCTACGAAGGGTATACAAATTTTTTTTTATTTTACAAAAGACAAATCGTAGCTTTTTGGCCATCACCACAGGTAGCCGGGTCAGGTTGAAAACACAACTTTCTTACTGTAGATTCCTCAAAATGTAGCCAAAATGCAATTACCAAATAACATAGAGCTGCGTTTTCACACCGCACCACTAACTCACCACTCAACCAAATGCACCCTAAGTTAAAAACCAATGCACTCACCTTTTTTTTTTTCAAAAAAGAATTCTTTAAAAGCCTAAGAAAAGCAATTAAAACATTTCAAATAACTGAAAAACATTAACATTTTTTTATCTTCAAACAATTAGAAATATGGCATCCAATTGGCAAAACATAGCAAATCTATGCATTCAAAAGTAGCATTTTATACAAAGTCCGTTGATTACAAAAAAAATAGTTCAGCATTTTTTTTGTACCAAAAATAGAAAAAATAATTGCATATTTAATTAAATGTGCACTAGCCACAAATTAATAAACAGATAATAACCAAATTTTGCTTGAAAGGATAATTATACTGTAATCCAC
This sequence comes from Cymbidium sinense, assembly GCA_021442155.1. Classification (NCBI taxonomy): domain Eukaryota; kingdom Viridiplantae; phylum Streptophyta; class Magnoliopsida; order Asparagales; family Orchidaceae; genus Cymbidium; species Cymbidium sinense. Next base: position 174,424,429 of record CM038216.1, on the reverse strand, counting down.
AACTTTTCATTAGGCACAGTTATGCGTCTGAAGTACCACGAAACCAAACTTGATCCACCCTTTAGCAGAATACCTCAATTGGAATTTTCATTTCAATCGAAACTATGCTTTTAAAATAAGAGCAACAACTTAAGTATACGCTCTACCTATGTGCTTCTTTATCAAAAAGGTGTCTCATTTTCATCCTTTTCCATTTTACCCCTAAACTTCTCTCCATTGCACCAGCACCACCCCTTCAACTGGACCAGCACCCTTACAAACCTCACCACCAACCCAAATAATCCCCTGAATCATAAGAGGAGTAAGAAAAAGAGAAAATTACTGCTCCTTGTTTTGAACACTGAAGAATAGAAGAAGAAGATAACCAAAAACAACAATTTTTTCATTTCCTTGAAAATACTATAAGATCCGATTGATTCAGTCAATATCTTAACATGGAAAACTTGAATCGATAGTGAAAATACCTTCAGGGTTCCCTTGCAGTGATTGCACTTGAAGCAGGACTTGTGATAGGTCACGCCATCCGCCATCAACTGATCCATAATGTATACGGTCTTCTCGCAGACCTTACACTTTTGTTGCGTCCCAAGGAAAGCCATTGATACTGGATCGAACGACTATCCGTCAACCTCCCTCAATCGGAAACTATACCACCGTTAAACGATATTCTCCACCAGATCCGGAAAGGAAAAAAAAAATCTAACCTGCTTTCAGAATTCAGCTACAGCCCAAAAAGTTTCCTAAAAAACGGTAAAAATAAAAATAAAAATAAAACCTGCCAGAGATCAGCCGAGAAGAGAGGCTCACAATCGATTCAAACCTAAGAGCTCGCCGAAAGCTATTTCTCCCGAACGAGATCTATCGACAAGAGGAATTTATTTTTTTGCTGCAAAAATACAAAGTAAATAAAAAGTAAGGAGCTTTTCCAAAACAAAAAGGGGAAATGGATGATAACCGGGACGCGCTAGCGGGTCGACGAATGGACCCAAAACATTCATGCTTCCCATGATATTGTGGGCCCCACTCGTGGGCCCCAAAAGTGCGCCTTCCCGTTCTTCGCAATACAAAACACACTTCGTCAGACATAAATATCTCCCACGGAACGGATGCAGCAGTTAATGAAGGATGTAAGATCATAAAAGAACCCGTAACTCCATTTATTTACTTTTTTTTTATATTTATAGATATTACACTAGAGCTAAAAATAATAATTTTATTATGGGAGCACAAATTAATATTTTTTAAATTTGATGATGCGGCAGTTTTAAGAATTTTTATTAGAAATTAATTAAATAAAAAATAAATATTATAATGATAAAAACTTATCATTTATGATCTTAAAAATAATAAGCATAATTAAATTAATTATATTTTATTTATAAATAAAGTTAATGAATTTCAAGACTCCATTAACGCTCAAAATGAACTACTTTTATTGAATCAATCTAATTAAAATGAATATATTTATTAATCAAAAGTCTCTTTTAATTTTCATTGATTTATAATTATAATTAAATTAAGATAATATATTAAGTAATCAATGATTAATTATTTTAATTAATTAAAATTAAATTAAATTAAGAATAAATTCAATTTAATAATATCATCCTTGTTCATTATCAAATAAATTATAAAATAAATTAATTTTTTTAAAAAAATCAAACAAATTAAAATAAATAATCATGTCTTAATATCATTTTTAATTATTTATTAATTAAAGTTAATGTTATATAATATTTTAATTGGTTATTGATCAATAATATATTAAATTAAATTAAATCATTATTATTAATAATTTATTTATTTATTTTTTTTATTAATACTAATTAACAGCGAAAAATATACCGTTGCTAGCAAAAAGCATCAACAGGATTAGGCGTTCGAAGTGCTCGTCTTTCTCCCATTTTGCTTCCTTCCTATCCGAAACTAGGGCTGCAAATAAACCGATCCGAGCCGAGCAGAATATATATATATATATATATATATTCAAATTTGAGCTTATTTTAATATTATAGAGTTCGACCTCGATTCGAATTTTTAAAAATAATGTTCAAGAATGAGCTTGTTTATCATTATCGAGCTTGAGCTCGATTCGAGTTTGTTCATGAGCTCAATTCAAATTAGATTATCGAGCTTGTTAACGAGCAGCTTGTTTAATAAAATAAACAAACTTTAATCAAGTTTGTTCACGAGCAACTTATTAAGAAATATACATGAGTTGTATCAATTAAAGTTTATTAAGCCTAAAAAAATAATAATTTGAATAATACTGTTCACAAACATGCCTTAATCGAGCTATAATCTAGCCATAATTAAGCTCCTTAGCGAGCTTGTTCAGAGCTCTAAATGATAATATTCATGAACATAAATGAATCGACAAGCTGTTTAAGCTTTCAAGCTTGTTCATTTACCAATCGAGTATTTTAAAAAATATTCAAACTCGTTTGATTAGTTAATTAAATGAACATAAATGAGCTCCAATCGGGCCGAATCACTAATAACTTATCGAACTCAGTTCATTTGCTGCCCTACCTGAAACTATTGAGGAAAAGAAGCTAATCACAACGATTCCCCAAAGGCAACTCTCATCTTTCCTCAAACATGTCCCTTTGCGAGCGCTTCAATTTGTGTAACCTATAGATATGTTTGATGAAAGTGTGATTGGTTAGATTTTTACTGGAATGATTTTATTATTGAATTTAATCAGTTGGGGACTAATTCACAGTTGAACTAATGAATAAAATCTAATTTTTAAACCACTTGCTAATTTAGAGTTTAATAGTTATCTATAGATAAATTTAGATTACTAGAATAAATGTATAATATATACCTTTGTTCTAATAAAATGGTAATTTATTGATAGATCGTTCAACTACTAAACTCTAATTTAGGTTTGACCAAATCTTTAGAATATGTACAATAAAATACAAAATTAACAGAAGGGGTTGTAGTTAAAAAAATTAATGATAAATACAGTTGTTCGTTAAATAGGCGACTGATCATCTATGTGAATCTACGCAGACATAAATGGGTGACTGGTCTAAGGCTTTTTCAGTTGAATCCATGAGCTACATTACTTATGTAATTAATTTTGATGATAATAAATATATAATTATATGGAACTAATATTTTATTTCAAGTGTTTCAGGAAGCTAACCAAACTTAGTGCATTCAATCAGATTTGGAAAGTCAAGATCAGTTGGATTAAGGCAGTTTGAAAATTTTCTTAGGTTTTGCAATAATAAAAATAATAGCTCAAGCATATAAAAATAATGGATTAAATATTTTTATATCATTCACTTGGATTTTTGCTTATTTTTATATTTTAATTACATCAATTTTCAATTATTCTTGGAATTATTATTTTTGGATAATTTGAGTACTTGCATGAGATTAAGTCTTATCTATTACTTTTTAAAAATGGGTTAAATTTATTTTACACTTCATGAAGGCATTTTCATGCTTGGATTAATTATTTATCTATTTATTTTAGCATGAGAATTAAATTATCCTATCATTATCAAAATTATTTTTTTTCTCTCTCATATCCATTATTTCTTTCTCCTAGCAATAATCTTCTTATATTTCTTATTTTGGCCAAATTTTTTTATTGATTTTAGCATGATAAATTTTATGAGATTTATTTCTTGGAGTATTGTATTTATTTAAACTCTATTTTCGATTGAATAAAGGACTTTTGACTTTTGAGTGTGAAATTTAAGTGAAAACACTCTTGGTTGGAGCTTGGTGGCCAGCCATCCGAGTGATTCAGTGATCCTTCACTGTAGTTCTACTTTAGTGAGTAGAACACCTTCGTACCTCTTCCACTTTAGTGAGTGGAAGATCCTTCGAGTATTTCTCTTCCTCCATACATTGGGGTTTTCACACTTCCACCAATTTTGATATTAGAGCCCAAAGTTTGGAGGCATGGAGAAGTACTTACAGATAAACCATATCAAATCCAAGTAAAGTTAGCTCTATATTTTGAATTTTGAGTAATTTTCTTTACAAAATTAGTGATTTCGCTTGGGAACGTCTGCTAAATTTATGTGGTAGTCAATTTTATAAATGTTTGTCTTACTATCAACTAGTTGCCACACTTATAAAGCCTAACATTTTCCTATTTAACTTTACTTCAAACCATCATACTTGAGTGACAACTTGAGCAAGGGAAAGTTCACTAAATAGCCTAACTTAGATACAAACCCTACATAAAAATCAACATCATTGTTGATCTTTTTTTTTGGATGAGGTTAAAATTTCTTCCAAAGGCATCCATTAGGGCTCTTAATCCTAAATTAGAAGCCTTCTAACTAAGCACCTAAGTCATCACACTTAATGATCTAGTGCACTTTCCTTGGATTAATCTAACTTAATGGGTTCAGTTAAATTCCATCCAAATCTTCAACTTAAACATACACCACTCTAAATTTAAAATTAATTAATCCTAGATTAGAGTTTAATTAGGGAACTAAATCTAATTACCTTAATTAAGCTTATTACTATATAAACCAAAATAATTTAAAATTAAACCCAAGAAAAATCCAAATCAAATGAAATTAGAAACATAAAATAATGGCATAAAATTAAATGAATCCAAATCCAATCCAAAGGTCAAAGCTTGGTCAACTCTTTTACATGTGTTCTACTAATGTGGGTCCCACCAAGTCGAAGGTCAACCCACCACAATTTGACTAAATAAAATTATTACAAATGGTTGGAATAATAATATGAGCATACTCAAACATGAATTTGAAAGAATATAAGTCCAATGTAGTATTGATTAGACTAATTAAGTTATGTAACCTAAAAAGGCCTAAATGGGTCTTATTGGACTTAAACCCAAATTAAATTCAAATAAACTCAAATCAAATATCCAAATTCATTTGAATATGAATGTTGACCATAAACCAACCCATTATTGGATCTACATTAACCAATTTGGTCATTCGACCCAAATGAACCTAAACATAACCCATTAAGCCCAATTTGGGTCAAATGGGTTCCAAATGAAATATAATTGGGATTATTTGATCTAATGCTTTTAAAATTACTCGGATTAACCCAATGAAAACTTAAACACATTATGATTAAGCCAAATGAATTATTTGACTTAATTAAAAGTAACCTAAACTCAATTACCTTAAATGGGCTAATCTAAAACAAAAACTCTAAAACTCTTAAAATCCTTGAAACCTTTTTATCAAAAGGTTCATTAATGATTAAATGGACATATATTAAGCATTCAACCAAGGCTAATCCATTAAATGAGGTGACCTAACTTAAACTAATGCAAGAAATTGTTAAATGTCTTAATCCAAAAAGATGTCAATCCCATCTCCTACTAATTCACTTAATTATTAAATCATTCCTAGACTTAGTCAATGATAGTTCCCAGCCCAAACTAAATCATTTAAGAATCTTTCATATAAATCCAAAGCAAGGAATGTCATGACAAGTCCAAGGGATAAAAAGCCAAATTACATTTGTATAACTCAATTTTCTCTCCAACTCTTCATCTTAGACAAGTGTAAGATGGTTGAGAAGCATGGAAACTAACTTCTAAGAGTTTCAATTAGCTCAACCGACCAAGGGGAGGAGAAAAGAAAGCTAAAAATGCACAACCAATGAGGGAGATAGACATAGAGCATTTCCCAAGTGCAAGAGACCTTTCCATCACCTTCATGACCTCACACAAAGTTGAAACGTACTTTCCCTCACTTCCCTCACCACCGAGAGGCCAGAGAATGTCCAACGCTGCCAGAATTCAAATTGAGGTTGGTCTAGGGAGCAATCTAGAGAGGTCCAATTCCTTTGGCACATGAGCTTCCCATACCATTCTATAACTATTGGGGTCAACCCCACTGCCAGAGATCGTTGAGACCGAAATATGGCATTAGTGACCTCCTTTAAGCTTTTCTACCTTGGTGCTTTTTGAAGAAAATTTGATCTCAAGTGAGGTCAAACCATTTAGATCCTTAATTTTCATTCACTGATGGATTTGTAATCGAAATCATGCGATTTCAACGGTCGGATGGTTGAGAATCATGCTAAAATGATGAACAGCTCTCGGCCTCTGTTGTCAGCGTAGATGATGTAATCTCCACTATATGTTCCCTTTAAAAGGAAAGGATGATTGAGATCTACCTGGATCACTGATTAAATTCGATAAGGAAAACCGCAACTCGAATCACGATCTCCGATCTTCGATCAAATGTTTTGTAATCAAATTGCGTGCACCGCCTCTTATACATGGATCCACGTCAGATCCCATGTGGTTCAATGATAAGGCACCACATGTAAAGCGGTGCCATGTGTAAAGCGGTGCCACATCGGATCCATGTGGGTCTGACGCACCAAAACAGAAAAATTGGATTATATTTAATTAAAAATTAAGAAGAAATACTTGAAACTTCAATAAATCATAAAAAATTAAATATAAATTAAAAAATTATGAACTTATGCTTTATGGATTCATCTTAATGAAAGGAATCTATTAAAATTAAAATTCCCAAATTATTTTGGGTATTTTGACCTTAATTTAGGTTTGAATGAAAGTTTTCAAACCTTAATTACTCCCAATCCAATGATTCAATCTAAATGAAACTTTGGGGGATTAAAATTGATGTTAAGACACATATCATGTAAATTTTTTATAATTTACTGAGTAGTGAATCTCAATATTAGAAATTTTAAACCCTAAACCCTAATTTTCATGAAATTAATTATTAATAAATTAAATAAATGATAAAAATTGATAAAATAATTTAAAACATCTTAATATACTTTAATGATCATAAAAAACTATTAAAACTCATGAGAACATAACAATTTATAAAATGGCTTAATTAGGCTAATAATTGAATTAATTAATCAACCTAAACTTAAATAAAATGTAATAAATTAACAAGAGCACCAAAAATTAGGAAACGACCCTCTTTGGATGCATATTTCAGAGGAGTTTCAAGGAAAAATAAAACCCTTAAATAATTTCTTTAAATTAAGCCTAATTTAGATTTTAATAAAATAATTAAAACTTTAATAACACCTTAATCACATATCTGATCATAATGAAACTTTAGGGAAATTAAATAGGTAAGGAATGCAACTTGCCATAAAAAGTTTAGATTTATTTGACCTCTGGATTGGAAGTATTTGAATTTTCATTCCTCTACATCAATTTAGAAGAAAATATTAAATAAAAAAACTTACAAAAATTAAAAAATTCATAATACAAATTTAAAACATTATAGTTAATATCAAAACACTTAAATAAAATATCTAAGTTAACTGAAAACAATAGAATTCAAATAACTATAATTTAAAGATCTTAACTAAAGAAAATATGAAACTTAAATCATATTTAATTATGATAAGTCTTTAAATCATGATAATTTCATTTTATAAACTTAAATATAAAAAGATCGTTGATCTTTGAAATATATAAGGTGTCAATACATAAATATATTCATATTATTTACATAAGAAATGAAACGTGAATATAAAAAAAGGTTAAGTATGATTAAAACCATAAGCTAGAGTGGATTAAAACTTTCAAATAATAAAATAACAAAGCATATTTAATAAACAAAGAAATAACCTTTCTTTTAAATACTTAAGTCATAGAATAAATCTATATTAAGATAAATGTTATTTTAAAGACATAAAGATCATTCCTTTTGTTATAAAGTAATTAAGATAAATGGAATCCTTTCATAATGCGGAATTTGGAACCATTAAATACAATAATTTAGAACTATGCAATAATGAAAGAATCAATAATAAGTTATAAAAGTGGTATGTAATAAATTGAATAATCTCAAACACAATAAATTGAATATAACTTTATTTAGGTTAATAAACAATAATAAAAATAAACAAATGAAATTAACTCTAAAGTTTCACGTTAATGAAAAGGAAATTAACTTGACTTGAACAGAGAAAATACCTACACTTAAGTTTTACCTTGAATCAAATATAGTAAAGTCAATGAACAAACATAAATATTAAATCAAAGATAAACTCAATATAAGATATAAGTCAACATAATCAACTAAGTAAACATGTAAAATAAATTAAACTAAAGGAATAAATGATAAATATCAATATCACAATCTTAAATCAAAGAAATTAGAAGAACATCAAATCATAATGATAAATGGATTTACTTAAAAAAATTAAATTAAAAGGTAAACAAATAGAATGACTTAATTCAAACCAAAATCATAAAATTCCTAATAAAGAAATATAAAACAAAATGAAATAAACTCAATAAATTCAAAATCCTATAAATTTAAATTCAACCAAAATACTTAGAATTTTAATTAGATTTTTAGGATGAATCTTTTTCTTAGAATAAAGATATCATCCTATTAAGATTTAGGATGTTGAATGGAATGGACTTCATTTAAAATAAACCGTATTGTATTCTTCATTCTTGATAACTTAATTTAATTTTCACATAATAAAATGTACCTAAAATGAAAATAAAATAAAATAAATAATTTGAATTGAACTCATCCAAAGGTAAATAAACCAACATTCAAAATTAAGGAAATAAAGATTAAAATCATAAAGCATTGTAATGTCTTGCCACACAAATCCTTTTCTTCACACACTAGAAATATAGGTCATAGATCCTAGACCTAGGTTAGGATGTTTTGTGATTTTTCTATGATTTTCTATGATTATGTGATGAGAATTATTTTAATTATTTTGTGGTGTACTAGTTTAGATTGGATGGCTAGGATTGATTATCGATAGTATGGATGGTAGGACGTTATTTCTAGAACTAACATTATCTTCTGCAGGGGGCTGTGTTAAAGGGTCTGTTGTCATAAATAAAAATTATAGAATTGATGTTTGCTTGCAGGTGCTAAAAAGTCCCATAGCATAGTCCATAGGATAGGTGGGCTTGGCAAGCAACTAATGCTAAGCCCATATATTTGAAACATATAACTACTGTATGCTATTGTATTTTCTGACATTTCTTTTGCAGGGTTTAGGATTTATTTTTGAATTAAAAAATATAAATTTGAGCTTAGAATTATGTTAGGATCTATTGGGTTTAGGGTTAGCAGATGCTAACCATATCAGGAGATAGTGCAGATATCCCCTGTGAAACCCAATGGAGGTTTCTAAAGAAGGAGATGATCCTGGAAAGAAAACTCATAGATCTAGACTTGTAGTTCTAGGCTGGGCTGTATAAGGGCAAAGCTCGGCTGCCCATTTTTCTTTCTTCTGGGGTGTATAGTGGTACCCAGCTGCATTGGCCTATTTTATAAATTTAAATTGGCTTGATTTATTTTGGGTGCATAATAGAATCAACCTACTTTTCTATGTTTCTTTTTGTATTATGCTTTTCTGTGATGAATGTCTAGACATAGGCTCTTAGGAAAAATTAAATTTTCTGCTTAGTTAAATCTAAATAATTGAAACAAAAATAACACAATTCAAAATCTCACATAAATTAAAGCCTTAGGGAATTACTTAAAATCAATTAGAAACCAATTAGCTCTTAAAATCATGAAATCATATTGCTCCCATCCTTGAATTGGGCAACTTTTCCATTGCACATAAGGGGCATTTGACCTATGAGGATAATAGCCTTCTTGAGAAAGCCAGTATTCTTTTATTGATTTGACCCAAAACTTTTTCTAATTTCATGCAATTAGGCATAAAAATGCATACCCAAGGTCTTTAAATAAATCTTGAGTCAAAATGAATAAAAATCTAAAAATGTGCATTAATTAGATACATTTCATACCCTACATAATTCTAGGGATTAAGGAGTGAGTATAGGATTCTTAGATTCCTTTCCTAATAATGCAACAGTCCAGCCATCTTGCATTCATAAGATTTGGCATCATGAATTTAAAATGAGCTTAGGTTGTGTTAGCTAGCAGCCCTCTCTAGGTGGGCTGTAAGTCTAGAATAGTCAGGTATAGGTTAGTTTCCCTCAAGTGAGGGTAACAGTCGATAATTCCCAAAATAAAATTAAGTTGAGCATCTGACACGTGTTAGAAGCACCTATAGACTATGTTCTGAAGCATCCTTTTTAAGAATAAGTCTTTAATCCTAGGCATTTCTGTAGTCTTGTGCTACCAGAATCTAAGTCATAGACTTCTAAAAAAATGTTAACTCAAAATCTAAATTAAATTCTAAAATTTAAAGCCTAATTACAAGATAGTTGAAATGCCTAGTAGGCATCCCAGTATCAATAGGCATTTCTTACTTCATCCCATTTGGCCTCCAAAGTAATTCTCTCCTATTTGAATCATTCCCAATTAAAAATTCTAAAAAAATCAATCCTTTGAAAACCACTTTAGAAATCTTTAGGAATAATAACTTATTTTTTTAATCGAGGGTATTCTTAGGAAGATACCCTTCTTAAGATCTAATTAACTATATGGGTTTGCCTCTATATAGAACCATGAACCCAGTTTAAATTAAACATGTTATGCTTTTCATGTAATTCAGAGGAAAAATCTCTGGTTCATAAAAGACACATTAGCCTTATGAGTATTTTATTAAATGATCAAATCCATTATAGGATAACATGTTTATCCTTCAGGATAATATGTTTATTCCTTAATATTATATTTGATTATCCAAATAAAGAATTCCTAAACTCTATGTGGTGTCATAAATTTTCCCCACAATCATATCCTTACATATTTTATGTTCATTTTTTTTAGGCATGTTTAATGCTTTATAGTATCCACATGTTCCTTTGTGTTTATTCAAGGCTAGTAATTTTAAATTTGTGCATAACATTTTGTGTGTTAAGTTTAGTTCACAATTTTGCATATTTAAAATCATCATTTGCAGTGTCATATTACATCAATTTTATTTTACATCATGCCACCTAAATTCGTTAATTTGGACCAATTAGAGGACTTAACTAGAAGGGAATATGAGATTTTAATGAGAAGTGAAGAGAAATTACTAGGATAGAAGATTTACTCATGAATCTCACCACATAAATTCAAACATTAAGTACTATGCTTCAAACCCCACCACACCTGTTTAGATGACTTAGAGCTCATAGGAGGAGAAAATAATGAACTTCTTGGAGATGAGTATCTTGTGAGAAGGCAAACCTAAGGAACCCCTTAAAATATTAAATGAGCCTATGAGATAACTTAAAATAGAAGTCCCAACATATTATGCTCATGATCTTAATAAATTTTTAGATTGGTTAACCTAAATTGATGGTTTTTTTTTGATACCATATGGATGATTACCACGAACAATACTTACTAAGATGAAACTAATAAGTCATGCAGATCTATTGGAATAATATTTTAGCTAAAGAAGAAAGATACAATAGAAACCTCATGACATGGGTATAAGTGAAAGAAATTTTAAGGGAAAAATATTATTCTATAAATCATGATAAAAGACTCCACCAATAATTGACTACTCTTAAGCAATGAACCATGTCAGTAGTGGAGTATTTGAGAACTTAATAGTGAGAACCCAATGTACTGATTAAGAGTGGCAAATTGTTAATAAATTTTTCATTGGATTAAGATGAGATATTATGAATGAAGGAGAGCTTCATGATCCTTAAACTTTAGAGCTTTCATTATGCTTTGTTCCTAAAAGAATATAAGAAAGTTGCATTCACATCTAAAATGAAGGCTCAAATAACTTTTAAAGATCCACCTCCATCACAATTTCAAAAATCTATCTCTAAAATGAATCCTTTTATATCAAACAACCCTTCTAAAATGAAACCCATTGAGAATACTTCTAAACTTATGAAAGAGATAATTTGCTTTAAATATCATAAGGATGATCATATGCAAAACTAATGTAAGAAAAAAAAATCATATTCTTAGATGAATTGGAGGTTTTAGGGAAAAAAAAAGGATATTGAAGAAATACATGAGGATACACCCTTATCTAAAGGCGGTGTTCATGATCTTAATAAATTTTAGATTGGTGCTAAATGGATGAATTTTTTATTGATACCATATGGATGATTACCAACGAACAACATTTGCTAAGATAAAAATGATATGTCATGCAAGATCTATTGGAATAATATTTTAGCTAAAAAGAAAGATAGTAGAAACCTCATGACATGGGTAGACATGAAAGAAATTCTAAGGGAGAAATATTATCGTATAAATCATGATAAAAGACTTCACAAATAATTGACTACTCTTAAGCAAGGAACCATGTAAGTAGTGGAGTATATGAACACATTTGAGAACTTCATAGCGAGCAATGCATTGATTAAGAGTGGAAAATAGTTAATAAATTTGTCATTGGGTTAAGATGAGATATTAGGAATGAAGTAGAACTTCATGATCCTCAAACTTTAGAGGTTGCCTTTCATTATACTTTGCTCCTAGAAAAGCATAAAAAGATGCATCCACATCTAAAATGAAGGCTCAAATAACTTCTAAAGATCCACATCCATCACAATCTCAAAAATCTATCTCTAAAACTAATCCTTCTGTTTCAGACAACCCTTCTAAAATGAAACCCAATAAGACTACTTATAAACATTGAAAGTGATAGTTTAGTTTAAATGTCATTAGAATGGTCATATGCAAAACTAATGTAGGGAAAAAATCATGTTCTTAGATGAATTAGAGGATTTAGAAGAAAAAGAGGATATTGAAGAAATACATGAGGGTACACTCTTATCTGATGAAGAAGTAGATCCAAATAAATATTATATAATATCAGTTATAAGGTGTATGAATGCTTCTAGGGAAGAAGAAGATTGGAGAAGGAGGAATATTTTTTGATGTATATTCTATGTAAAGAGAAGAGGTGTAAGCTGGTAATAAATAGAGATAGTGCTATGAATGTCATATCAATCAATATTATCACTAGAGCCAATCTTACAACAAAATCTTACCCTAGACCATTCCAAGTTAATTGGGTAAATCACACATCCATACCTTTTATTTTAATTAAAATAGGTAGCTATAATGATCAAATTTGATATGATGTTCTTTCAATGGAAATAACTCATATTCCATTAGGAAGACCATGGATTTATGACTTGAATGCCATTCATTATGGGCATGAAAAACTTACCCTTACAAGCATAATGAGAAAATAATAAAGTTATTCCTAATAATGTCTACTGAAAAGAGGACAATTATACCCTCTCATAGAATTCTTCCCACACCTCCTCAGCAACCCAATTCTGAACTTCAATCCAAACCCAATCAACAGAGGAATATGAAACTCTAGTTGATAGTGATATCACCATCCAGTGATATATAGGATATTTATGATATACATCCTAACACATGTGAACCTCTTAGAATTCAAATTACAACCTTAGAGTTTAGATGCTTAGCTAGAGGGTTCGATGAACCTAATTTTCTATTTATCTTACATTTTTGGGAAATCTTGATAATATTAAGGATGCCACATACATACCCATGATTTTAGATCTATTATCTGAATTTACTGATAAAATTCTCAATGACTTACTTAATGAGATGCCACCATTAAGAGATATACAACATGATATAGATCTTATTGCTGGTTCTCAAATACCTAATTTATCTCATTATAAGATAAATCCAATAGAGAACACATAGTTAAAATGATAAGTAGATGAACTCTTAAGAAAGAGTTTTAAACATGAAAGTCTTGGTCCTGTGTTGTACTTGGTCTTTTAACTACTAAGAAAGATGAAACCTTGAGGATGTGTATTAAGAGTAGAGTAGCAAATAAGATTTTAATAAAATATAGGTTTTCTATACTTAGGTTAGATGTTATGTTAGATCTTATTTGAGGTTCGTCATTATTCTCCAAAATTAATTTGAGAAGTGGATAATATTAGATAAGGATTAGACCAGGTGATGAATGAAAGACAACATTCAAAACTCCTGATGGTCTTTATGAATGGTTAGTCATGTTGTTTGACCTTTTAAATGCCTCTAACACATTCATGAGACTAATGAATACTATTTTAAAATCATTTATTGGTCAATTTATTATAGTTTATTTTGATGATATTCTTATTTATTGCTTAAATGAGAAGTCACATCTACGAAATTTAAAAATGATCTTAGAAATGTTAAGATCAATAAAATTATATGTAAATATTAAGAAATATTTTTTCTATCAATGAGAAGTCATTTTCTTAGGATTCATTGTATTTGCTGATGGATTAAAGGCGACCCATCAAAATCAAATCTATTTTGGAATGGTTAACTCCAAAATATTTTATAGATGTTAGAAGTTTTCATTGATTAGCAACATTTTATTGGAGATTTATAAGAAACTTTAACAGTATTGTAGCTCATATCACAAACATTTTAAAGAAATATAATTTTATGTGGCGTAGAAGTTGAAAGTTTCATGCAATGAATTAAAACTCTTATGATTTCCTCACTTATCTTAAGACTTTCTAACTTTAATAAAATTCTTGAAGTTACTTGTGATGCATCAAGCATTGAAATGGGTGGAATACTAAGTCAAGAAATATAATTTTATGTGGAGTATAGAAGTTGAAAGTTCCATGCAATGAATTACAACTCTTATGATTTCCTCACTTATCTTAAGACTTTCTAACTTTAATAAAAATTTTGAAGTGACTTGTGATGCATCAAGCATTGAAATGGGTGGAATACTAAGTCAAAAAAATTATCCAGTAGCTTTCTTTAGCGAGAAATTAAACGACCTTAATCAGAAAATAGTTTACTTATGATTGAGAGTTTTATGTGATTATCTAAACTCTTAAGATTGGGAAGTATTATCTATTACATAAAGAGTTTATTTTAAACAGTGGTCATTAAGCTTTAAAGTTTATTAAATCAAAAAGAAAAAATTAAATCATAGGCACACTAAGTGGGTTGAATATCTTCAAGATTATTTCTTTATGCTTAAACATAAACCCATGATAGAAAATAAACTAGTAGAAGCTCTATCTAGGGTATCTTTAATGGTTTCATCCCTTAAATTTTAAATTCGAGATTTACAACTTTAAGGAAGATTATAAAATTTGTCATGATTTTTTAGATGATATACTTAGAACACGAATCCAAGCCCTTGATTTTTGATAGCTCCTTTATCATTCTAAATGGATATATTTACAAAGGCAAACAATTATGTATTCTTAAAACATCTCATAAAGAATTCCTTATTTTTGAATTACATTCAGGAGGTATATCTGGACATTTCGATAAATTAAAGACCTAAATATTAGTTGAGCAAAGGTTTTATTGACCGTATCTAAGAAGAGATATTGAGCGTATAGTAGCCTAATGTTACACTTGTCACTAAGCTGAAACTATCAAATAAAGGGCAGGTTGCCACTGGGGGACTTAGATCAACTCAAAAGTAGTCAAAAGGAAAGGAGCCTCTGGGCGCTTATCCTAAATCTCAAATATACTCGACCTAGTTAGAGCATGATGGCTAGTTCAAGAAGAAAGCATGGGGACTCACATCTCCATAAGCAAAGTCAACATGAGGCAGCTTACTGGCTGGGCAGTGAAGCATACCATATTTACAAAGCCCTCATTGGATTGCAATGATCAAATTAGGAAGAAAGAGTAGGGACTCACATCTTTCAACAAATGACCGCTGGGGTGACATACTAGCAAGGTAGCATGTAGACCCGATCTAGAGCAGCTAATGAGTGAGTGCCACAGGGGGACTTACTCCTACGTCAAATAGCTCGAGACAAAAGATTTGTGTTTGTTGTGGTGTATGTGTTAAAAGAAATAAGATACCTCTCGAGGACCCTTACACCTACTTAAAACATGTTGGGGAAATATGAAATGATGTCATGGATGACAACAAGAATTCCCATTAAGAAAGGATGTCGCTTGGGTTCTCTCACACTTAACTTAGTTATGATAATCAAAATAGGATGCCTCTTGGGTTCTCTTACACCTATTTTAATAGCGTTGGGAGATCGTGTTTGTGTTGTGAAGAGGGATAAGATTCCGAGGGACTCTTACACCTACCTAAACACATCATTGATTCACAAGATAAACACACAATACTTCAAAGAAGAGAAGATTTGATGAAGGGAATCAGATTTTATTCTTTTTTATTAATGATTATTTTCAAAAATGATTTATTTCATGGGTAATATTTCTTTAGATAGAGCCTATTAATTGGAAGCATCGGGTTTTCCCCTTTACAATTAATAAGCTGATAAGATCCTCCTTGATAAGCCTTCTCTATGACATAGGGGCCTTCCCAAGTGGGTTCAAACTTGCCTCCCATATTTTGACGGGCAACAATTGGTCTCCTTAGGACTAACACAAGTTCTTCTACTCAAAAAGACCTAGGGTGGACCAGCTTGTTGTGAGCTTGAACCATTTTGGCTTTGTACAACTCAAGGTTTTGGCATGCCCCGTAGGTGACTCTCCTCCAAACCTTCAAGCTCTTCTAACCACAACTTTGCATTATGCTCTGTAGTGATCTTATTACCCAATGATATCCTTAGTGATGGGAGTTGAACTTCTAAGGGAAGAACGGCTTCAAACCCATACACTAAAGAAAATGGGGTAGACTGAGTTGGAGTTTGGTATGAGGTGCGGTAGGCCCACAAGGCATCAACCAACTGCTCATTTCACTATCGTTTGTTATCATCAAGAGTCTTCTTCAGTATCTGGATGACAGTTTTGTTGAATGCTTCTACTAAACCATTTGCTCTGGGGTAGTATATGGTGGAGTATCTCTAATCTATATTGTGTCTTGAGCAATTGAATCATACCATTATCAGATATAATTTATCGAGGCATCCTGAACCTATATACGATATGGTTCCTAAAAACTAAAGCACATAGTGAGCTATGACCTCTCTGATTGGGATGGCTTCCACCCACTTAGAAAAGTAGTCGGTAGCAGTTAAGATGAATCGATGCCCCTTGGAAGAAGGGGAATCGATCAGACCTACAATGTCGGTACCCCAACACTCAAATGGCCATGAAGCCAATGTAGGGTATAGAATGTTGGGTGGTTGGTGGAGGACCACAGCATGTAACTGACACTGATTGCATCTCCTAGCTACATCCATGCAGTCTATGATCATAGAAGGCCAGTAATATCCAAGTCTTTTGATCTTTATCTTTATCTTCAGATTGGATTGATGAGCTCTACATAGACCTGAGTGTGCCTCAATTACAATGCCACAGGCTTTCTATTTGTCTAAATAATGTAACCATATTTGGTCAAAGGACTGACAGTACAGGGTGCCATCAACAAGAGCGTAGGAAAGAGCTCTCTATTTCACCTAATGGGCTTGTGATTTCTCTTAAGGTGGCTTATCGATGTTTAAGTAATCTCTGAATGGTTGCCTCCAATCTAGCTCCTTGTCCATTTTGGCAACAGCAGCCTCCCCTTCAAGAGAAAATCTCTCGATGAGTTCAGAATCAATAAGGGATAAGACTTGTCTATTTTAGACCCTTCTTGAAATGGACTCATCATCCGGACATGCCAACTTTTTGGCACATTTTGCCAAGGCATCTGCTACTACATTCTCTGATCAGGAACCTTGTAGATAATGACTTTGAGAATCTAGGTGAACAACTTCATGGTAGACTCATAGTAATGACAAAGCTTGGGCTTGAGGACCTGGTAGGACCCAACAATCTGGTTGATGACCAACTGAGAATCCCCAAAGATGTTGATGCTCTTGACACTGATAGTCATGGATAACTCTAGACTAGCAATCAAAGCCTCATACTCAGCTTCATTGTTGGTGCGGGGGTTGGAAAAATAGTATGAGAATCTCATCACATCGCGTTTGGAGTTAGAAGAACTATTCCTACCCCTACCTTTCCAGAGAAAATAGATCATGGTGCTTCACCTTTAAGAAAAGTAGAACCATCAAAATATATCTCCCATCAGTGGTTATCGGCCTCCCCTAAGTTCATGATTTATTTATTAGGGAGATCGTCATTAAGTGAATCAGTAGGAAGTGGGTGTGCTGCTAAGAAATCTGCTAATGCCTGACCTTTTACCGCATAGAGGGGGTACAAAAGTGATATCAAACTACGAGAGTATCATGGGCCAATGAGCCAAACATCCAGTGTTAAGTGTCATGAGGTATATAGTGGATTGGTTTAAGAGATCAAGTTCACCTTATGAGAAAGCATGTAGTATCGTAGCTTCTAAGATGCAAAGATCAAAGCTAGGCAATATTTCTCAATAGGTGGATAGTTTGCTTCAGCAAGGATCAGACGACAGTTGAGGTAGTAGAGAGCACTTTTCTTCCCCTTATCATTGGCTTGGGCCAACAGAGCATCGAGAGAGTCATCCAATGCAGCAGTGTAATGGATCGAGGGCTTGCCCGGGATGGGGCTACTAGAACCAGTAGCTTCACCAAGTACTCTTTGATGTCTTCGAATGTGTGATGGCACTTGTCATCCCACTTGAACTTGACATCTTTTTTGACAAGTGCTGAGAATGGTTGGCATCTCCCTGATAGGTTTGAGATAAAGCATCTTAGATACGCCAGTCATCCTTAAAAGGATCTGAGTTGAGTTAAACTCTTAGGAGGTGGCATTTCTATGATAGCTTTAATCTTTTCAGGATCGATTCATTCCCCAGTGTTGAACAACAAACCTAAGGAATTTTTCTGAAGCGACTCCGAATGCATACTTCAGGGGATTCATTTTGAGGTTGTATTATCTTAACCGTTCAAAAACTACTCTCAAGTCAAAGAGATGGTCTTCTTTTTCCAAGCTTTTGACTACTAAATCATCAACGTAGCACTAAACCTGATGATGAATGAGTTCATTGAAGATCTGAGTCATGGCCTGTTAGAATGTAACACCAGCATTTTTAAGGCTGATAGCCATGACCTTATAACAGAAAATTTTGATTGGAGTTCAAAAAGTATTATTTCTTTCATCTTCAAGAGACATCTTGGTTTGGTTATATATAGATGATCCATCCATGAAAGAGAAAACTGCATGAGATGAGGCAATATTCACCATTAAATCTGGTATAGGAATAGGAAACTCATCCTTAGGACATGCCTTATTTAAGTCCTTAAAATTGATGCAAATGTGAATTTTGCCATTCTTCTTCTTAACTGGGATGACACTAGCTAACCAGGTAGGTATTTTTCTTCCCTGATAAAATCAACATCAATCAATTTCTTGACTTCAGAAATAACCCGTTGCTCAATTTCTAATCACATGCATTTAGGAGTTTGCTTAATAGGGACAATGTTAGGGTCTATTGCTAGCTTGTGGACTGCAATGTCAGAAGATAATCCGAGCATTTCTTCATAACTCCATGCGAAGCAGTCTTTAAACTCAGTCAATAGCCTAACTAAGTCATTGGTTTCTTCTTCATTCAGCAATGAGCTAATGTATGTCGGGCATATATTTTCTTCTGTCCTGAGGTTGATTTCTTTTAGCTTATCGATTATTGAATGAATCTCCTCTACAATTTTTGGTAGTGCCTCTTTGACTTGGAGATCATTTAGATCATCTGAAGTTTCTAAACACATATTCTCATAAGAATTGGGGATGTGTGAGAAGAACCTATCAAACTCTAAATGGTTGGTAGTAACTAGGCAATAATCTTCATCATCGATCAGACCCGCTGTATCGAATCCTAGTCCTGCTCTTGATTGTGTTTCCCTGCCTGTATTGTTCCATAGATTTTTGAAGTATTCTGACTTGTGCTTGGACCAAGTGTGAAGAACTAAACCTTTCTATATAAGATTTTGAACACAAGGCGAGTAAAAGTCAAAAGGTAATTTCATTAATTATTTAAAAGTATCTTCCTCAAGTCCTTCATCAAGTTCTAGACTTGAGGATGATGAACTCAAAAAGAACCTCTTCTACTTCATGTCACTTGAAGACTTAGGGACTTCCTTAACTACTAAACCATCAACTTTCTAAGATGTAAGTGAGGTTAGAGCTAAGGTTCCCAACTGCTACTTGATAGTTTCATATAAACTAGATTCGAATACCTTGCTTTGCTTGGAGGCCTGGTCTTCATCTCTGGCTGGATCAAAAGTCACCTCCAATGGAACCTGCTGAGAGGGGTTGGCTGGTATACTAATCACATTAGACTCATCCTCCTCAGCTGGATTCCAAGTCTATGTGAATAGTAAGTACTCTATGAACTGGAACACTCTATTAGCTGAAGTCCATCTAGGGGTCTCCACCTCAGCGCCTCTTTCTACCTCGCCTCTACGGTAGGTTGAGCCATCCCCCTTGTCCATATGATGGAATGAACTGTGGGTGGAATGTGATATGCGGATCCACTTCTTCTTCAATTCCCCTTTCTTGTTCACTTGGAGTTTCCTTTTTTTCTTTTTTTTTCTTTTTTCTTTTATTTTGCTTCATTTTCTTTTGCTTTTGTATTAGCATTTGAATTCTATCCAAGTTCATGAGAAAGAGTGTTTTGAGAAAGATAATAGGTTGCATCCTCATAAATCTCAACCTCTCTAACTGAAAATAGCTTTTCATCCCCGTTGACTCAATACTCAATTCCATCTTTTAGAACTTAATACCGATGAAGGGAGGATGGAATGATCTTGTTCTAATGTATCCAAGGCCTACCAAGCAAAGCAGTGAATGAAGTATTTGAATCAATGATGTAAAACTTGGCTTCAATCTTCTAGTCACTGATCTCCAATGGTAACACTATAGAACCTAAAGCCCGCTCACCTTGATCATCGAATCCTCTTAACATCATCATCTCCTGAGGGTCTTTAGACTCATAATGTTTCTTGATGGACTGAATCCATGAGAACCACAGTCGAACTTTGTCCATGTCGATTGTGATGTATAGTGGATGGTTGTGCTTCAAGTCCTCCAGTAGAAGGTCTTCATCTATGAAGGTGATCCCTTGGGCTTCTTTTCAATAGTGTGCTTCCTCACCTATAGCGATCAGCTGAGCTAAGCATATCTCAGGATCAAGAAGAGCCTTGATTAGTGATTCCCTCATCTTTTTGGATAAGACAAGGGCATCATTTATGCTTAGCTTAAATGGTAACTTTCTTAGATGAGAAAGGACATTGTAGTCCACTTTCAGTTGGTCTTCCACAAGCATATCCAAGGGTGGAGCATCCTGTGGAAGGGCTTCTCGATCTTCAATACCAATGACATGTTTCTCTCTATTTAGAGGTGCTGCCCTAGGAGGTAAAACCTTGCCACTATGGAGGTTGACTTTGGTAATCTCTGGAGGCAAGGTGGTGGCAAGTTCTACCTTTACTTTAGGCTCACCTACAGCTTCTCCTATGGGACCCTCAGAATCAATGATTCCTAGTCTATCTCAAGAGGTGAACCCATAGTATTCAGAGTTGGAAAGTCTAACTCTAAATCAAAAAGAGGAAGATCAGAATTATTATAGTTAATTAGACTTGAAGAGTTATCATTAGGAATAGAAGAAGATAACTCATCAGAAGAGACACAGATATAATTCAAATCAGCTTTATTCTTCAATATCTTGGAAGTATTTGGAGGTACAAAGTAGAAGCCAAGTAGAGTGAGTGGAGTAAGGGATTTGATGCTCTTATCCAATGATACAAGAGTTCTACTAGTAGAAGAAATAGAAGAGCTAGCTGAAAAGGTAGAAGTCATTGGTGTGGAAGGCAGGCTTGAGTCGGACACGGTGGTGGGCGGCTAAGGGGCTATCTGGTGACACATACTATTGCTGCTGCTGAGCTCCCACTCTCCTAGAGTTGGCACTAGCAACTTGCAAACCTTCCTTGGTGTTGGAGGTTCGACACTGACACCAAAAGCTTCTTGATCTTCTAAATTATTTTCTTAGAGGTTTTAGATAAAGAAATGTCCCAACCTTCTTTGGTTTTAGTAGGATCACTTGTATCCCCAAGGATTACCCTAATGGAACTAGAAGGTTATTCCATAAGGTATTCCTTTAGGATAACTATAGCACCGATCTTGAAACTGTGTTCAAGCCAGTCCTTGAATGTAAAATAATCCTCCAAAATGTGGCCTAGCATTCGGTGGTAAGAGTAAAAGTTTAGATCATGACTTTTGCCTACTTCCTCCGGTCTCCTAAGCTCGGGTAGCTGAAAAATTAAGTTTTTTAAGAGATTCTTAAAGATTTTCTTGATTACATCCCTCTTAAAAGAATATCATTTGTTTAACTTATCTAATAGTGTAGGTGGACCATAGCTACACAGCGGTGGATATGCATGCCCTGTTCCTTCTGGTATGGTAGGCGTGGTCTTTGGCCATGGAGGCTGCGATGGAGGTTGATATGGCGCCTCTGGTGGCAATGAGGTGGAGGCTACTGAGTCATGGTGCTCGATTGATCTCTAGCGCTTCCCTTAGTCAAGCTCTACTACTCAGTTTCTTCATAGACCATTTGGGATTTCTACTTGAGAAACTAATCTAGAAAAGGCAACCTGGCCTCTCCTTATAGACTACTCTTGTTGATCAACTTCTCAAATGTCTTTATGGTGAAGCCCTTAAGCATGAAGGTGACCGGGCCATGGTTATTCTTCAAGAGAATCTCAATGGTATGCTGTTCAGATAGCTATAGTTCACACTTCATATTCTGGTTATACCATCAGAGAATATAATCAATAAGTGACTCATCGGAGTGCTATTGGGCTACAACAAGATCACATAGAGTAACCCATTGCTGAGCTCCAGCAAATATCTTGGTAAAGAGTTGCTCCAACTCAGCAAATATCTTTATTGAATAGTTAGCAGTTCAGCATACCAATCAAAAGTGATACCCACCAGGCTACTGACAAAGAGTCTAAAGAGTAAAGTGTCACTACCACCTGTGTTGCAATAACTGGCTTTGAAATGAGCTATATACTGCCTCGGATTCCCACTGCCATCGAAGCTCTTGAAGGAAGGAGGAACGAAACCCTTGGGATACTATATGGCATTGAATTCCTTTGGGTAAGGTCTACCCTTTGGAACCGATGATCCTCCCCGGGCTTGAGCCAAAGCTTCCTTCACTTGTTGCTCAACCATGGATTTTAGATCTTTTTCATGTATGGAGGTACTATCCACTACCTTCCTATATAGGCTAGTGCTACCTTGCTCAATGGGAGGTAGAGTCTTAACTAGGTCTAAGATATGCACTAGCTCACGTGACATTGTATAGGATGAACGGAGGGCTTATTTACAAACCTTGCTGCTGCTAATAAGTCCATGCTATGCCATCAATCAATATGCTCATCTTTTTGCCTTAACTATTGTCGAAGCTGATGGGCTGATTCTGCGATGTCTTCTTGATCAACCTCATCACCTTCCATGGCTTGTTACATCTTAAGAAGAGAACCTCTAGTACCGACCATGCATACGCCAGCTGAATCCCTCATCTGAATCCCTCATCAAGTCACATTCATTATGATCGAAGCTGACTCTTTCTTCATCAGACCAAGCATACCCTAAGATCTCCTTCTTCTCCATAAAATAGTGTGCAACTATCTCATCTAAGGATTGATCTAACTCAACAGGTACAAACAGCTTGGGCTGATCGGTTTGATCGCTATCATGCACTGAGAGGCACTAGATCTCGCCTGTAGCTGGAGAGTCAATCATGTGTGGACTGTACTCACTAGAAGAATGATACTCCTGACTAATACTGGTTATAATAGGGGTAACAATCTTAAGATGATCCTCTACCACAACTACAACTGAACTGTCATCTGGAATATTTGTGATAAGCTCACCATCTCGCATCAGGCGTATGGCTGGAGTTGGTGAAAGAACGACCATGATACTTTCGCCACTTCTTTCGCACTATCACTAGGCGAAGGTTGGCGGAGAGATCGGCCTACCACAATGGGTGGTGTGAGGAGAAGGATCCCTTGGCCATAGCGGATCACCAGGAACATTTTTCCTCCGATGCAACCTTCATGGCCTTAGATAGAATGGATGATGTTGAAACATGCACTGGCAATGGTGAACGAGGGGTAGAGCGGTGGGATGGAGACACCACCAACTCTCTGTGTACAAGAAGTGACCCCTATGGTGGTTGGACCCCATGAAGAGAATACTATCAATATGGTCAGCGTGGGTAACTCATCAAGCTGGAAAATCAACCAAAGTAGAAGCGGCCGACTGACTGCTGAACCTCCATCGCTCTCTGCTAGTAATGTGTGATGTATGGGCCTCACAGGCGCTCTCCTGGCGGATCTGCCTCCCTACATTATGGGGGATAATATATCGAATATCAAACTGGGTACCAGACTTTGAGTATCCGTATGCCCTACCTAGTGTAGAATAGATTGGAGGCCGGTGTACAACCTCCTACTCCGAGAAACTACTATCTGTAAGTGCACCATTGGAGGAGGAGATGAACGGATCCTCCTGGTATCATCTCTATCTGATCCTGAGAGAGGGTAAAATTGGTTTTCCATAACTATTGGTGAAGTGATCATGGGAGACTCATCCATGGCTGATATGGCTACTGCCTCTAGCACTTTGGCTCTATGAATGTGGAACCGTTTGACCATACGATTCTTATTCCTATGATGGGTACGAGTAGGATGAGAGGAGTGTGAACTAGACCCATACTCAAATGTCGGGGAGGCAAGCTCTAAAACCAGGAGCCTTACCCATGGAGGGTACAGATGGTAGGGTGCTAGCACACACTGGGGCAACATAAGCAACTCTAGGATGAAGCTGAACCCAGTGCTGGTATTCTGAATTGAAATAGGCGTATGAATGCTGTCATAGCTTTCCCCTTCAGTGAGAAGATATCCAAATCAGATGGTAAGTCTACCCTGATGACTAGCGACCACCTTCTTCACACTGAGTGGGGAAGGCCCTCACAAGTGATCCTGGTCCCCTCAAATTGCTTGGCCAAAATGGATCAAGTGGGTATGGTCTAGGTGAGATTAAAATAACTAACCAAACCAAATACAAATAAAATAAAATATAGTAAAGACATGAGGCACAAAAATTTGTGCATGGTTCAATAAAACCCCCAAAATATGCCTATATCCTAGTGGAAGTGTGAAGACTGCAATGAAAGGAGGAAGAAAAATGTTCCAAGGATCTTCCATTCACCAAAGTGGAAGAGGTACAAAAAAGTTCTACTCACCAAAGTAGAACTGCAGAGAAGGGATGGTTGTAGCTCCAACCAAGAGTGTTTTGACTCAAACTTCACAAATAAAAGTCAAAAGTCCTTTATTCAGTCAAAAATAGAGTTTAAATAGATACAATACTCCAAAGGATGTGTCCTTTGAGGAAAAATTACCAAAAACTAAAAAAAGTCAGAACTGTCATTTTGCAGCGTTGTGGCACTACGAACCAGCACAGAGGAGCTAAGGTGCCAGCTTCTTGGGTCCCAAGCAGTAAAATATGTAGAGTGCAACACCGAGGTGCCTTAAAGCCAACACCATCATGCTTGGCCCACATTTAAGAAAAGAACATAGAAACTCACATGTTTTCAACCACACCTCTAATACAACACTTACACATAATTAAATACACCAATTATTGTACAATATAATACATGAAATAAAAATTCACAACACATAAAATCTACTAAATTCCTTTTGAGTTCAAGCTTTATTTTGAGACCTAGTAACAAATCCTTTCCTTCTTTGATGTGCTGCATCAACTCCCTCAAGCTTCAAAGAACTCTTCTCCGAAGAGTTAGGATGCTGAAGGTCTTCAAGAAGTTCAAGGGTGAAGCTCTGTAGTTCTTTCAAAGTCATCTAGGTATCCTCACTTAGTGACTTGTCTTTCCACCTGACTAAAAATCTTTGACTGATACTATCATCTGTGGGTGCCTCCGCTGCTTCACCTCAAAGATTGCTCACTAGATAAGTACCTGCAAATAACTTTTATGTCCTCCTTCAAAAGTATCATCCTACAAATTTGTAGGTTGGGTAACTCCTTTAAAAGATATTAGATACTCCATTTTAAAAATAGGGCTAATAAACATGTGAGGGGATAATTGAAAAATATAAATATTTGTACCAAGTTTTCTAATAATTTTCAATAGCCCACGTGCTCTTACTTATAACTTTTTATATTTTATGGAAAAAAATCTCTCAAGATGGATATGAACTAATACATAATCACCTACCTCATATTCCTCAATTTTTTTTCTTATGTTCAGCATACTTAGCATTTTTGTATTTTCGCGTTATTTCTTTATGTCTTCATGAAGGCTATGATAATTATATGCAAATATATATGTTGAATCGAAAATGCATGAGTATGTGTAATAGGTCAATAGGAAATTTAAGGTTATATCAATAAACTATCGCGAAATGTGATTTGTGGGTTATTCTAGAAATTAAACTATTGTATGCAAACTCAGATGTTGGTTATGTTAAATCCTAATTTCTTAATTTTTTTATCAACTAAACACCTTAGTGGATTTTATAATGTCCTATTGATAACTTTTGTCTACCCACTTGTTTGGGGGTGAAATGCATATAAGAATTTTAATTGTGTTCTTATCAGTTTCGATAAAATTTCTAAAAATAGGATATAAATTTTACATATCTATCAAAAATTATAGTTGATAAAACTTCATGCAATCTAACAATTTCTCTAAAGAATAATCATGCTATGTGAGATGCATTTTGACTTTGAATAAAGAATTAAATGTGTCATCTTAGAAAACCAATCTACTATGACAAAGATACCATCATGCCCGCAAGGTGTTCTAGAGAAACCTAATGTGAAATCTATGGATAGGTCTTCCCATGGTCTAGAAGTAATAGGCAATGAAGTGTACACTCAGTAGTCACCCTAGGCCAAATAACACCTATCGAGCTAAAGACAGACTATCCCAGCAGTCAGTTCCACTATAGGAGGATGTGAGTCCCACAGCTTTCTTCCTAGGCGATTTTGATGCACCTTAGGTTGGTTGATATTTTTATCGGACTCACCTAGTGAGTACACAACTCTTGGCATATATGAGTCCCCGTGCTTTCTCCTTGAGTTGGACACCGAATACCTATTGAATTTATGACTAGCTATGTTATTTTCTCCAGGGTGTTGGATTAAGCCCTTTACCGTCCCCATCCCCTGTTGGCATTCTATTTGGATCAAGTCTTTGTGACCCTATTTAGACACTATATGGGTTACTTTTGGATTGGATAGTCCCTTTTCCTAGTAGCCACCCCTGTGGTTAGAAAATTTGTTCAACAGATGCGTATATTCTCCCTTGGTTAGTAAATCTGAGATAGGTCTAGGCTAATAGAATCTCCTTCCTAGTTTGATCGCTCGTAAACTAACAGAGCCCATGATAAAATAAACTAAAATAAATAAATTAAATAATAAATAAATAAAATTAATTCACTTGTGGATTAGGATTCAAGCCCCCAAAGGGCCCCTTCTCCTAAGCAGACATCCTATCTTTAGGCTAGTGTCAGCAGAACTCCTTATAGGAATTGCCTGACTACTTGAGTTGAGATAAATCCCCAACTTGGCACTCCTTCCATAGTCACCCTTAGGTCGGGTTCAATTTATTTTTCCACAAGCAGGTTACCCTGGCCATCATTATGCTTTAAAAGATGTAAGACCATGACGCATTCTTTCTAGCATGATTGTGCATAAATCGGCAGGCGACCTCGTTGGGTGATTTGTTTCCCAAAGAAACCGATCACCATAGTGGTCTTTTCTAGTGGAAGATGTGAGTCCCCAAGCTTTCTTCCCTTGAATTGATCATTGCAAATCGAAAGACACTCCTTTGGTTGGATAGTTCTCCCATCGGCCTAGAAGCTACTCCTTTTGGTTCAGTGAATCTGAGATATGTCTAGGCTTCTATAAGCTCCTTCTCAGTGTGATCCATCGCAAACCAATGGAATCCATAAAATAAATTTAAAAAATAAAATTAATCTTGACTATTCTTGAGATGATTTAAGTCCCCAGTGGCATTCACTCAATAGTTAGCCCTAGGTCAAGTTCGATCTATTGTCCAAAGCAACTGATCACCCCAATGGTTCCTTGTTTCTAGAAGATGTGAGTCCCCACACTTTCTTCCTAACTTGACCATTGTATATCAAAAGGTATTTCCCCTTTGGTTGGATAGTCTTACCTTGTGGTTGGTAGACTGCTCCCTTTGAATTGGTAAATCTGAGTTAGGTCTAGGCTTCCATGGCCCCTACTCAGTATAGTTCATCGTAAACCTATAGGATCCATCATAATCAAAATAAATAAAACTAAAAAATGAAATCAATCTTGGGCATTCACTCAATAGTCAGCCCTAGGTTGGGATGAATTTATTGCCTTACTAATAGATTATCTCGGCAACTAGTCCTTATTTGGAGGATGTAAGTCTACTATGCTTTCTTCCTAAGTATAGATGCTACATACCGAAAGGCATCCTTTTGGTTGGCTAGTCCTACTATGTGTTTAGTAGACTACCCCTTTAGTTGGTAAATCTAAATTAGGTTTTAGCCTCCATGGCCCCTATTCAGTACAACCCATTGCAAACCAACAGGGCTCATCCTAAAAATCTAAATATAATAAAATTGAAATAAATTCAACCCTCTCCCCTAATGGAGATCTCTCCCTAGTGAGATTCAAATCAAATCAAACCTCTCATCTCCTTGTAGATGACTTCAACTTGCTTCCCTAGTAGAAGGTTTGCACTCTATGCCTTTGTGGATTTCTTCCCTCTCTCTTATATGTTGGACATAAGTAGAGCCATATTGCACTAAGCTCTAGATTATTTCTTTTCCTTGGGTTAAGGATAGATTGTTTCTATTTATGCTTATGATCTCTTGGTATTGTTGATCATTTGATCAACACTAATATGTGGTGTTCCTTGTCGGTCACCACACCTAAGTGACTTTTTTTGACCTCCATTTTTAGAATGATCTCTTAGACACCTCCATCTTGGACAGGACTTCTGCCTCATGCCTTAGGGTTTTAAGAAATTTCCTACCCTTGCACCTTTCCTCACTTTTCCTCTTTCAAGTCAAACCCCAAATCAATTCTATTTGATTTTCTCCAAGCTCAATTCAATTCCATGAATTAATTCCATGATTGAATTCCATAATTGAACTCTATAATTGAAAGATATGATTGAAAGCCCATGATCAAAATCCATCAAAATTCTAAGTCCAAATTTTGCCTAAGTCCTTAACCCTTTCTTAAGACTTGGCCAAAATCATGATTCAAACCTATTCAAATATTTGAGATTTTCTCATGATAAATTTATATTCTCATTTATATTCTCATATATAAATGAAATATAAATTCAAACTCATCAAATCAAATTCAAAATTCCAAATTAATTTATGAAAATTTTCTTAAGTTCCTTTAATTTTCATTAAAGGACTTAGCCAAAATCAATTCAAAACCTTGATCAAACCTATTAAAATTCATGGGTTTTCTCAAAATTTATTTATCTTCTCATATATAAATGAAATATAAATATAAATCAATCCAATCAAAGGAAAAAATTAAATTCCAAATTTAAAATCCTTGAAATTTCCTTAAATCCTTAATTTTTCATCAATGGATTTAACCTAAACTTTGATCAAACCATTTCAAACTCATGGGATTTTCTCAAAACTTATTTATATTCTCATTTATATTCTCATATATAATGAAATATAAATATAAATCAATCCAATCCAATTTAAAAATTAAATTTGAATTTAAAAATTTCCTTAAATCCTTTAAATTCCCTTTAATGGATTTAAAAACCATGATTAAACTCTATCAAATTCTTGAAATTTTCTCATGATAAATTTATATTCTCATTTAAATTCACATATATAAATGAAATATAAATTCAAAGAATCAAATCAATTCCAAAAAATCAAACTCAAATCATTTCAAAATCAAATCTAAGCCTTTCAAGCCAAAATCTTCAACTTAGTCAAATCAATTTCAAATCAAGAGAAATCCTTGATTTTATCTAATGGTTTAATAAAACCTACAATCATGAGCTCATATATAAATCCAAACCTCAATCAAACAATCTAAACCCAAATCAAAAATTAAACCCAAAACCCTTTCATTTTCTTCCTTTGAATATGAAATTTTCAAATGGATCAAAATCCGTTTGACTTCAAACCACTTGTAAATGGATTTATATTTTAATGATAAGTTCATATACAATATCAATCAACTTCAAATCAATCTTTTACAAAGCTATTTGACCCACTTAGGCTCACTTGACCCAAAGTGGCCTAAAGTACCCTTATGAGCCAACTTATGATCCTAACCAAATTGGATTAAACCAAACTCATATACCCCTCTCATCAAGATCAACAATCATCATGGAATGATCAATCAATTAAATTGAGTCAAACAAAGTCAAACCTAAGGGTTGACCAAATCAATGTGAAACTTAACCAAAACCTAAATTAGCCAACTAGACTCAACCTTGCGATTGACTTTGACTGACCTAAAGAGGTCATGTTGAGCCAAAATTGAACCTAACACAAATTGATTAGAAACAAAGATACAAATCCACTCCATATGACTAACCTAAACCTACACTTGACCTACCTCAAATAGGTCAAATGGGTCAAATAGGTTAACCTGACCCATTTAACCTAAATGAAGTCATATGAGCCAAAACCAAATATATACAAAATTGAATTGAACTAAAGCCACCAAAACATTTCAAATGATCATATAAACTTGACCCAACCCTTAGTTTGACCCAATTTGATCAATTGGTCAACTTGACCCAACTTGACCCATTTTGACCTAAATGGGTCAACATGAGAAACCCTATCAAATGGATTCCAAAATATAATGAAACTTAGCCAAACCTATTTTCTCCTCATACCCAACATATCCAAAGTGAAAAAAGTTGCAAAATGACCATTCTACCCCCCAAGCCATAGAATAAATTTTGGCCTAGCCCATGGGTATTTTGGTCATACCCTCTTCACAATCACTTGAGGCTTTACTAAAAGCTCAAAGAGACTTAGTGATGAGTGGTGCACCCAATCCAATGGGTTTGGTTCAGCCCATTTGGCCCCTAGACCAAACCCGATCACTTAGAGCAAAATTGAGTTTTCAAATTCCCTCCTAAGTTCAATTTGATGCACATGGGAGGTTGGAAATCCACTCAAGGTCTCAAACTGACCATGTGCAAAGATCTAACAACCTAAACAACCCTTCCAATTTGGTCAATTGGATCAAAATGGCAAATAATGGCTCGATCGATTGGAGATATACTCCCCCTAATTCAATGAAACTTTAATTCATTCTCTATCGATTGAAGCCTAGGAACCCAAATCAACCATCTCAGAGCATTCCCAAGCTTCTTAGGAAGGATTTGAATTCTCCATTTATCGATTTTGCACAGTGCAAAATAGGGGAGCTCAATCCATTAGCCAACTTCCACCATACTTGATCTCCTTCCAATTACTCTTGCACACTCCATCAGAGGGTCAAGTCAAACTTGCCCAAGCTTTGATTGAAGTCCCCACAACATGGAAGAACTCAATTGGATCAAAGCCAAAGCTCAAGTGAAGTGGTGTTGGTCTACCCATTGATCCACTCAATCATAAGGCCTAGGAATTTCAACAAGGCTTTATCTCCACCAGACGAAGCTACCTCATCAATCTCGAGCACCGATGATCACCTCTGACGAGGTATGAAAATTTTCGATCACTAAACTCAATGTGGTGGAGCTTTGTGAAAAAATTTTCCCTCATCAAATTTTGATGGGATTTGCTACTCTTGGTCTTTAGATGGTGTGGGTTAAATTTTGTGTGATTCCATGCTAGATCTAGCATGGATCTTCCCCTTGATCATGGATGATCTCTATTGATCAAGGGGAAGAACTTGGCTCATCTCAGCCATCCATCCATGCATTTTGGATGGGCGAGATTATTTAACATTTTAAATCAATTACCCATTTAAAATTGCGGTTGAATCCTTCGCTATCCAATCTTTGATCGGACAGCCGAGGATATAAATGCTTGCGTCGCCACCAAAATTTGGGATGTGACATTCAAGTCACCCCCTCACGGCATGACACGTGTAAAGCGTGCTGACCGTCTCTGCCATGTGTTGCGCCGTGAGCTGAGGATTAAGCAGGGATTAGTTAAATATTTAATTAATTTCTAATTAATCTAGAGAACTTAAAATATTCATAACTCTTCATAGAAAAATTAAAAAAATAAAAGAAAAAAAATGCTTTGGAAAGATAATTTCATCTAGAATATTTTAAAAATGATTTCAATGGATTTTTAGTTACTCTTTTCTCTAAATTTGGGTTTCTTTCAGAATCTTAATTAGCTAATTATTCTTTAATTAGGTCATCAATTGATCTCAAATTTCTACGGTTCATTTTAGGAAATGACCTCTGCCTCCCCTAATTTTCTTGAGATTTATTGTGAGTTCAATTGGAGAAATTGCTATTTCATTCCCTAATTACCCCTTTCATGCAATTAAGGGTAATTAAGCTATTATTAGTGGTTTTACCCTATTATTAGGGTTGATTAAGGTTAGATCCAGTAAGTAGGAGGTTTATGGATTAATTTTGGGGCATTTCCTCTAAACCCCTCTTCTCTCATTAATCTCCTCTTAATTAAAGGTTAATTCATTAATTATCCCTTTAATCAATTTTCAAAATTCTAAAAGTTCTAGAACTTAATTAATCTACCTTGGGTAGTTGCTTAGGTGTTTAATAGCCTAAGTTCAATTAATTAAATTAAAGCCCAATTCACATGTGTGAAAGGGTGTTTTAAAAGTACTTAAGCTAAACCCCTTAGCTCAATTAACTTTTAAGTGTGAGCCAAATTGCATTTGGCCTTTTCATTATTAGGTGCATTGAAAATTTAAATTCCTTGTGGGTTTTATTTCATCTCATTGACTCATAATTACTTAGTTAATTCTTCTAAAGTGATGTAGGTAAGGATTAATTAAGCCACTTAATTCATACCTTAACCTAATCAATAAATAAAAATAGATCTAATTGTCTAAAAAATTTAACAAAAATACAAAACACATGTGGAATGGGTTAAGAACGGCAAACTCATCTCCCCTTTTCAAAATTAAATTAAACTTCAAACTAAACAAAAATCATTTTGAAATTCACTTTGATTTATTCTAAATTTTCTTATTCTATAAGAATGTCTTTAGGATTTAAGTAAAGTGAGTTTATTTACATGCTTTCATTGCTTTGGATCTTTCCCAACATGTTAAGTTATATGTCATGTGATTTCATGCATTCATAATTTCAAATTTCAAATTTTAAAATGAAATTATTTACTTTATGTCAAATGTGCATGTGTTGACTAAAGTAAAATATGAGTGGCTATTATCACTACTAAATCCAAAATATTTTCAAAACTTATAAATGAAATATCAAATCTAAAAGTGTGCTACTTATGCTTTAATTATAAGCTTGCATGTGATGGATTATAAAAGTATGTTTAGCATAGGTTTCCTTTCTTTCTTATGTTAGCATAGTTTTGAATAGGAGTTAGTAAGATGTAGGGTTCATTTGAAAAGAACCCAACACTTACTTGATTCTATACCCTATTCATCCCTATGCTATCACTTAAGAAAGGTTACTTACATGCATAAATTGCATAAACAAAAATGAATTCATTATACAACTTTTGCATCTTTCTTTTCTATTTCATTCTTTTTATATGCATGTTTGTATTTAAGAAAAATGGTATATTAGTTTGGAGAACCCTGAGGTTGAGGTTTTAAGTATCCCTAAGTAGGTCTTGTACCTTACACCTCTGGTTAACAATGGTGATGTACTCACTTATGCCTTTCCTACTTTCATGTATATATGTGAAATTTTGGATAAGAAAAACCTTTTCTACTTAAGAAAAATCATGCATATTCAGCTTCTAAACTTTCTTGAATGGATTACTTAGCATGCATCATAAAGTGTGTTAACTACTCTCATTTGCATGTATAGATATGCTTATGGTCCATCCATATATGTTGGGAAAATGAAGGAATGTGTGTTATGTGAATTTTGATTCATTTTATTTAATCTTAAAATACCTTTTTTTAATAGGTTTTGTTTAGAGTTTGACTAACCTTAGGATTGATTAAAAGTTGTAATCAAAAATTCACCTAAATAAAATTAAGATGTAAATCTACTTTGGGAATTACATAGGTTATAGAAGGAAAGAGAAGTTCTCTTCTCTTTCCCTCTCTTCATAACTTAGTAATTAATTATAGGTTTCACTTAAACCAAATTAAAACATCAAATAAAAATAACCCAAAACCCTTAAACAGCTTAAATGAAACCCTCCTCTAAGTTGAACAGGTCCTTCACACTTAGAAAATTTAAAGCAAAAGCCCTAGCTAAGCATACCACATAACTCTTCAAAACACACATATTAGCCTAAGTCACCACTTCTAGCCTTAGGTTAGGTCAGTGCATTATTTGATGTTTTATTTTATTTTGTGATGAATTTTTTAGAATGGATGTTAGGGTGTATGCTCATAGAATGAATGGTAGGACGTGCTTAGTCTTGTTCTTTTTCTAGGGATTGTGCTTAAGGGGTCATATATAAAATATAAATATTTTTTCCTTGCAGGTGATTTATGCCCCTAAGCATAATCCATAGGTCAGGTGGACTTAGTCACCCATGTGTGGGGTGATAAGTCTAATATACATGCTTGGGATTTGTGTGGTGTGATTTAATTAACCTTTATTTTATAGGTGTTAGTTAGATTTCTACTTTTTCTTTTCATGTAAAATTTATATAATATTAGTCATAAGATCCTATCTTATGCACCATGTGAAGCCTTGGAGCATCCACCCTTCCAAAAGAGGAACCAAAAAGAAGAAAGAAGAAAGAAGATGAAAGAAAGAAGAAAGAAGAAAGAAGAATAAAGCTTGAAGACCCCCATAATAATGAATTCTTTTGCTTAATTATAATTTAATTCATTTGTAATCTTGATTGTATAAGGGTAAAGCTCGACGACCCAATTTGATATATTCGGGTTTGTGTGGTGATGCCCGACCACAAATGATCACTTATTCTTTTTTATGATTAGCTTTATAAATTATTTGATGATTTGTTTAGCTTTTGCATTAAGTGGCATGCTTTTCCTAGTTTCTTCCTTGCTTTATGTATGGCCTAAATGTGGATTAGGCACTTTAGAGAAAAATAAATCTTTTACCCAACTTAACAACTCAAATAAAAATTAAACAACTCATAACCTCACCTAAAGCTTAGGATTAAAATCAAGGTAAAATAATTAGCAATCCCTTAGCTGGATGAGCATTTCTTTATAATATCATGTACAAATTCATCTTATTTCACTCTTGATTAGAGCTTCACCTTTTGGAAACAGCTTGACCTTTAAGGGTCGTGGTGGAAACTAACCTCCTCCCTTCTCGTTGATTTTGGCCAATAATCTAACTTTTCAAGCATTAGTCATAAAAATTCTATTAGCCTGAGTCAAAATAATTATCCAAAATGAAAATAAAATGAAATTTGAATTGCATTAGATTTAGGTCATTTGAAGTATGTCCCTTTACATGATCTAGTCTCTTTAGGAGTGAGTCTAAGGACTTAGTCTTTCTAAATAATAATAGCCTAGCTATCTTGCATAAGCATAAAGACTTGGTTACATGTATTTAAAATTATTGGAGGTTAGTTGGTGGCCACCCCCTAGAGATTGTTAGTCCAAGCTGTCGAGTGGTTTGTCCTCTCTTGTGGAGGTGAATCAATTACCCTTTTTTGCCTTAGATTTAGGTTGTGCTTCCAACCCTCGTCAAAGCTCCCTAGATTTAGGTTCTGAGGTTGCTTTTCCCCTTGCTAGGTCATAAGCATAGTTCCTCACCTCTTAGGCATTTCCTTAATCTTATGTTAAGGAATGTTAAGTTCTAAAATTCTAATAAAAAATACAACTCAAATAAATGAAATCAATTTCTAAGATGTAAAGCCCAACCATAGGATAGTTTGAGATTCTCACTAGGTTTCCTAGCATCATGGGCATCTCCTACTTATTTCCCATTTTATAATTGATAATAACTCCCTTATTTGATCAATCCCATTTGATCTTTAAAAAATCATAAACTAATCGATTGATAGTCCTTCCCTATTGAAATCTTTAGAGACAACGATCATTTATCTTAATCGAGAGTTTTCCTAAAGGATTACATCCCTTTAGATGTAATTAACTATGGGGGCTTGCTTCTGTATGGAACTTAATGAACCCAATTTAAAATAAACCTACTTTACTTTTCCATGTAAAGTAGGGAAAGAATCTCTGGTACATATGCATCATCCTTGAGTCCTTATTGAGGTGATTAGTTCCATTAAAGGGTAGTGACTTCTGTCTTTTGAGATAGTACACTATACCTTGATGACGTACCTAGTCACCTAAATAAGTACATCTGCGAATCTGCATGGAATCCTAAAAAGATGAATTTTTATAAGGTCTCTTCTTTATTTTCTCCATAAATTTAAAAGGCGACTCCCTATTAGAGATTTATTCACCACAGGGAGGCTGGCCTGATCCAAGGCCAAATCCATCCCAAAAGGGAATGTGAACACATATTTATGGGCATCCATTTGAACTGTCTTGAACTTGACTAAAAGATGACTAAATTTGAAGTTATGCAATTGTTGAAAAAAAAACTCAAATCAGATTTATGTCTTAATTTTCTTTAGAATTTGAACCCACACTCAAAAATTTGAATATGTTAAGTGGGACTCTTTGAATTCTGAGAGATTTTGAATTTAGAATCCACTTTCAACAAATTTGTGTATGCAAGAAATGGGTTCAAATATTTTGAAGAGATTTTTTATGCTTCTATTGGTTTATATTTGAATTTGATTTTTATATTTTGAGGCCCTTTATTTAACAAATTTGAGTATGTTAAAATAAAGGGTCAATTGATTTTGTTTAGGATTACTCATTTAGCAAATTTGGGTATGCTAAATGAGTTGTTTGGAAATAATTTTTTTTTCTTTTGCTTATTTGCTCATGATGTGAATCATGTGTGAGTTTAGAAATAGAATCTTTACTTAGCAAATTTTGTATGCTAAATAAAGTCTAAATGTTTATGTTTTGATTTTGAAAAGAGGACTTTACTTAGCAAATTTGTGTATGCTAAATGAAAATCAAATGTGTTTGATTTTGTGATTTTGAAAAGTGGATCTTTACTTAACAAATTTAGGTATGCTAAATAAAGAATCCAAATGTATTTGATTTTTGTGATTTTGAAAAGAGGATCTTTACTTAGCAAATTTGTGTATGCTAAATGAAAATCCAAATGTGTTTGGTTTTTGTTTTTGATTTTGTGTTATTTTTGAAAGGAGGGATTTCTATTTAACAAGTATGGTGTGTTAAATGGAATCCAATTTATTTTCTTCATTCTTATTTTTGAAAAATGAAACTCTCATTTGAAAATTTTGGGTATGTCCAAAGGAATTCCAATGTATTTTGATTCTTATGATTTTTTACAAAGTAGATTTCCATTTAACAAATTTGGGTATGTAAAATGGAAGTCAATTATATTTTATTTTTCAAAGATAAAATTTTTTTTTGTGTGATTATTGTTTTTTATGAAAATAAGGGAATTCCAACTTGACACATGTGGGATGTGTTGAGTGGAATTTCAAATGGTGTAATTTTATTTGAAAATAAAGCCTCCATCCAACATATTTGGATATATTGAATGAAGAGGCTTATTTTCAAATTTGTACTTTTTTGAAAAGAAAGAAATTCCAACTTCAACATATGTGAGGTATGTTGAAATGAAATTTCAATGTTATGATATGATTCTATTTGAAAATGAAATCTTCACTCAATAAATTTGGGTATATTGAATGAGGGTATTTATTTTCAAATATGTTTTTTTTAAAAGATGGTTTTTGATTTTGTTTAGAAATGAAATTTTCATTCAATAAATTTGGGTATATTGAATGAAGATGTTCATATGTACTTTTGAAAGATGATTTTATTTTATTTGAAATGAAATCTTCATTCAATAAATTTGGGTATATTGAATGAAGATGTTCATTTGTGCTTTTGAAAGATGATTCTTGTTTTATTTAGAAAGGAAATCTTCATTCAATAAATTTGAGTATATTTAAGGATGTTCAATTGTGCTTTTGAAAGATGATTCTTAGCTTTGATTTTGAAAAGATCCTACAAGTAACAATCTTGAAGATTGTTAGATGAGGTTGAGTTATATGTATTTTGTGTAAGTATTTTATTATGTGAACTTTTGGAAAAGTGCTTTTGGAAAGTGATGTTTTATAAAGGATTTATTTTTCTTTATTTTTGAATGTACCTTACCTTACTATAGAGGTAGTAAGAAAATGGTCTTTAGTTATCTCTTTATTAAATTTTATTTTCACCTATTGGGAGAACCAACGGGGGTTTTAAGACCTACATGAAGTGAGGTCCTAAAACCTAAATGATGTTGACTAGCTTAGCTTAAGAATGAAATGAGCTACGTGCTAACAAAGAAGGACAATCTCGGACTCATATGAAATACAAATCCACTATCGATACTTGGAGACAATGTTCGTTTACCAAAGATGGAGAGAGGAACCATCCCCAGCGGAGTAGCCAGAAAAATATGTGGTGTATTTATCTCTCAAACTTTGGGAAAAAAATAAAATGTTGTATATGTTGGGACTAGATCCATGGGACTAATTAGATCGTATGACATTGAGAAATGATGTACTATCTCGAGAGATAGAAGTCACCATCCTACAATGAACCTAATCACCTAATAAAGACTTCTAAGGATAATGGTTTTCAAGAATGTAGATCATTCCCTACTTTATGAAAAGTAAAGTAGGGTTTATTTTAAACTAGGTTCATTAAGTTTCCTATGGAGGCAAGCCCCCATAGTTATTTACATCTTAAGAAATAATATTTCTTAAGAATACTCTCGAATAAGGTAAATGTTCATTGTCTCTAAAGATTTTAAAGATAGGACTATCAACAAATTGATTATTTTGAAAAAATCAAGTGCGATTGATCAAAAGGAGGGAGTTATCAAAACAATAAGGAGATGAGTATGGATGCTTATGATACTAGGAAACTTAGTAAGCATCCCAAACTATGGTTGGGCTTTATATTTTGAAATTTAAAGAAAATTATATATTTGAGTTGAATTTTTATCAGAAATCTAAGGCATATAATTCCATAATACAAGATTGTGGAAATCCCTAAGAAGTGAGGATTTATGCTTATATCCCGTAAAGGGAAACAATGACCTCAGATCATAAATCTAGGGAGCTTTGGCGAGGGCCAAAGCACGATCTAAATCTAAGGTAAATATGGATATATGGTTTATCTCCACAAGAGAGAATAAACCACTCGATCGTTGGACTTACAACCGCCTGGGGGTGGTCGCCAACTATACCCTCCTACGATTTTAAATACATATTGGCAAGTTTTATGTTTTGCAAGATAACTAGGTTGTTGTTTATTTAGAAATGAGATTAAATCCTTAAATACACTCCCTAAGAGATTAGATCATGAAGGGCATGAATAATGATTTAATTTAATGCAAATTTTATTAAGTTTTATTTTGATTTTTAGACATTTTATTTGACACTATGAGATTTCATATGCCTAATGTATGAGAAATGGTTATGGGCCAAAATTAGAAAGAAAGAGGTGTGTTTCCACCATGGTTCTCAAAGGTCAAGCCATTTTATCTAACAAAGGTGGAAGCCCTCCATTAGCAAGAGAGTGAAGTAATATGTTTTATGCATGATGTGAAATATACAACATCTAGCTAAGGGGTTGCTAAATCTTTTATTTTCTTGATTTATATCCCTTAAATAAGGTTATGAATTATTTAGTTTAATTTTGAGTTGATTAATTATATAGAAAATTTATTTTTTTCTAAGAGTCTAATCGCATCTAGGCCATTGAACAACCATCGAGCAATTAAGAAACTAAGAAAATCATGCCATTTCTAAAGCACAAGCTAAACAAACATCAAATAATTTTATAAAGCTAGAGTAAAAGAATAAGAGGTTGATGTGGTTGAGCTCCAGACAAACCTAAAAATAGATAGCCGAGCTCTACCTTTATACAACCCTTTTACAAATGAATAATTACAAAAAAAGGAATTCATGTTATGGGGGTCTTCATTCTTCATTTCTTCATTTCATCCTTTCTTCATTTCTTTCTTTCTTCATTTGACTTGGGATGTAGTTTCTCCAAGATTTTACATAGTACATAAGACATGGTCTTATAACCAATGTTCATCCTAATCCCTCATAACATTCATTCCAAATCTTAATTGCAAAACTTTACATTAAAATGGGAAAGATAAATCTAACTAAACCTGCAAAACATAGATTAGCTAAACATACCACACAACCCAAGTAGTTATAAGAATAATTTGGACTTAGCACCCCACACATGAGTAACCAAGTCCACCTGTCCTAGTTTGGATCATGCTTAGGGGTATAAGCAACCTACACAACAAAGCATTTATATTTTTATTATAATAACTCTTAAGCACAATCCCTACAGAGACATGATTAGACTAAAGATCATCCTATCATCCAGTCTATGCACATGCACCCTAACATCCAATTTATAAACATTACATCACAAAATAAAATCAGGCATCAAACCATGCACCACCCTAACAAAGAGATAGAAATGGTGACTTAGCCTAATGTGCGTGCCATTTAAGGCTTATGTGGCATGTCTTAATTAGGCTTTAAGGTTAGAATTTTCTAAGTGTGAAAGGTTGAATTTAGAGGGTGGTTTCATTTTTAAGTCATTTTATTGATTTGTCAATTTTAATTGGTGATTTGATTTGGTTTGAATGAACCTACACTTAATTACTAAATATTGTGAAGAGAGGAAAAGAGAAGAGAACTTCTCTTTCATCCCTACCTTAAGTAATTTCTAAGATACATTCATTAATGATTTTTCTTTAATGAATCTTTAATTATGTGTTTTAATTAACCCTAAGTTTAGATTTTCTCTAAATATACCTATTCAATAAGAAAGGAATCTAAGGGTTAGTTAAGGTGAATTACTATCACATACACACAACCATTTATTTTATTCTAACATATATATCATGCATGTGAGTAATCCTAAACATATATATACATGCGATGCAAATCTTAGCACACCTTAATGATGAATGCAAAGAGATATTATTTAAAAAAATTTGGATATTCCATGAATGCATGTTTTTTTTATGTAGAAAGGAGGATTTCTTATCCATTAACAAAATGCACGCCCACATGTATAAAATACATAAGTGAGTATGATGCCATTATTTTCTACACGTGTACAAGACCTACTTGGCTACTTAAAGCCTTACAACCGGGATGTCGGACTAATATATCACTTTTCTTAAATACATGTAAATGTACAAAAGAAATAAATGGATGAAGAATCATGCAAAAGATTATGTTTATTTTTTGTTGTAATTTACATGTGTAAATGTGAAGATCCTTCTTAAGTCATAACATAGAAGTGTATTAGAATAGATTTAAGCAAGTGTTATATTCTTTTCAAATGAACTATACACTTCTATTCAAATCTATGTTAATAGAATAGAAGAAAATCACATAATACACATCTTATGCTATAATCACATGCAAGCTTATAAGTACTTATAAGTAGCATCACTTCATTTATAATCTTTGATTTTTA
Source organism: Cymbidium sinense (assembly GCA_021442155.1). NCBI lineage: Eukaryota > Viridiplantae > Streptophyta > Magnoliopsida > Asparagales > Orchidaceae > Cymbidium > Cymbidium sinense. Next base: position 174,382,946 of record CM038216.1, on the reverse strand, counting down.
GGTTTTAAAAATACTTTTTGTTTTAATAGTGATAATAGCCACTCATATTCTTAAATTTAGCCAACACATGCAATTTAACATAAAAGAAAACATTTTATTTAATTAATTTTCAAAAGAGATGAATCCATGATTTTATATGGTAAATAATATTTAGCATGCTTGGAAAGAAATAAAGTGATGTAAGCATATGACTTCATTCTCCTAATTAATTCTAAAGATAATCCTATAAAATAAGATCATTTAAAGTAAAAAAATTCTTTAAAGAAATTTTTTATTTTTGAATTTGATTTGACTTAAGAAATGTGAAAAGAGTTTGCTGGTCCTAAGCCATTTCCCCCATGTGTGAAGTGTGTTAGTTTAATTTTAGAATAATTAGATTGATTTAATATTTTATTTAGGGTAAGATGTGAATTAAATCCATTAATTACTCCTTACCTACACCACTTTAACATAATTAAATAAGTAATTATGAGCCAACATATGATATGCAACCACATGGAATTTAAATCAGCAATGCACCTAAGAAATAAAAGGGGCTAATGCAATTAGCTCACAATTATTGATTAATTAAGCTAAAAGGGTTTAATTAAGTACTTTCATAACCATCCTACACATGTAGTTTGATTATGATATTCTTTGAAACCTCTTAGGCTATTAAACACCTAAGAATCTACCCAAGATTTAAGATGATTCAGTTCTAGAATGATTTGATTTTAAGGTTAGTTAATTAAGCCATTTAATGAAGTGATTACCTCATTAATTAATTTGCACATTTAATTAAGTGTTTATCCAAATGAAATAAACTTAAGGGAAAAGATTTGAAAAAGTAATCCTAATCTCATTCCCTAAGTCCATTCACTATATCCTAATGATTATCAAGCTTAATTAATGAATTAGTCACTATTTAATAGGTTAATTAATCAGTTATTTAGTTAAGAGAAGGATTAAGGATGAAATAAAAAATTCCCCTAATTAATCCAACAATAAATTCCAAGAAAATCATGGGAGGCAAAGGTCATCCCACTAATTTCCCTAGGACGTTAGAAATTAATTACTGAAAGAATTAAGGAGTAATAATTATATTTCTAATAAAACCTAAATTGAGTGAAGGTTAATGTTCAAAATCAATTAAAATTAATTTTATATTATTATCCTTTGAATTATCTTTAAAATGAACTTGAGTTTGCATTTTTTGGATTTTTCTACAATTAGTTATGGTTTTATAACATTTTTGTGATTAATGGATAATTAAAATAGCCTAATTAATTAACTAATTCCGTCGGTGCCACGTGGACTGCTAACGTGGTGCGCTATCTATGTGGCGTGATGGGATTGATTATTTAAATTATCAAATCGCATGCCACACACCGGCCGGATGCGCTTTCTAGGTCGTCATCAAGGATCGGATGACCTGACTAATCATGTGGTTCTAAATGGTTTAAACAAAGATCTAAGTGTGATTTGTGGTCTTCCATCCAAAACATGTGGATGGATGGCTCATGATTCATCCGCCTAAGTTAAGGGAGACCTGGGCCTCCCCGCCACCACCGAGCTGGGATTTACCCCACACCTTCAAGAGGTGTAGGGAAGAACATCCAACTGCTAGAATTTGATGAGGTGTAGATTTCTTTCATAAAACATAAAAGAATTCTCCTAAATATATTTGAGGTCTATACCTCACGGAGCTCACCACCAATGGTGAATTTAGGTAGCTTGCCTAATCAGACCTAGTTGGCAAGTTGCCTCCTCCAAGTGCTCGTGGACCAAGCCTCACCGTGAAAGCTCATCGTTGATTTAAATCACCTCTATAGTGGTTGGAGAGCTTGGGAAAAGGTGGGCTCAAGCTTGATTGGCTCTAGTGAAGGTGTGGGAGGAGTTGATTGAGATTCTGTGGGGAAAGAATGAATTGGCCAAGTAGGATTTCTCTTTTGGCTCAAATTGAGGAAAATTGAGAATTCCAAAGGTAAGGGAGCTCAGGAAACTTGGGGGAATCTCTGAGGATGCTCTAGAATCAAGAGTGAGTGAATGCGTCTAGTTTGCAAAAATTGGGGTATACCTCCCTCCCTTAATACAATGGTAGGGATGGGATGATCTATTTTCCATTTGAATCAAATGGTCGAGGTTGGAAGCTCTGGGAGTTAGGCATGTCAAGTGTCTCCCTTGAGTGGAGAAAGAAGTTAATGAGGTTTTCTTGGGAGGTGGTGGCTGCCTTGGGTGGTTTGGCTTGAACCAATGGAGGAGGGGAGGCGATTTCACCTCTCCTTGGGTCATGGCCGACCCAACCATGCATGGAATGGCATAGGTGATGTTCTAGGTGCCTAGGTGGCCTAAGGAATGTGTGTCTAGTGTGCATGTGAGTGGATAATCCATTACATGGGTATTTCACCCCATGTGATACCCTTAACCCAAGGGTATCTTGGTCATTTGACCATGGATTCACTTTAAGATTTTAAATATTTTAAAAGTCAATTGTGCCAATTTTTCAATGAATTTGGAGTTGATTTGATATGATTTGTCTCAACTTGACCCATTTGGGTCCAAATTTGTCAACTTGGGTCAAGTTGACCAATTGGTCAAATTGTGTAAAACCATGGGTTAGGTCAAGTTCAAATGATCATTTGGAGCCAATGGGTATCATTGGTTTGTTCAATTTGATTTATATTTGGTTTTGGTTCATTTAGGTTCATTTAGGTCAAATGGGTCAAGTTGACCAATTTGACACATTTGATCCAGTTCATGGGTTGGTTTAGGCTTAGTTGATCATTTAAAATATATTGCAAGCTTTAGTTTCAATCAATATTGGTTTGGTTTGATTTCAAGTTGATTTGACCTTTTAGGTCAAGTTGGGTTCATGATTATTTGGGCTAGGTTGGGTCTAGTTGGCCAATTGAAGCTTTGGTCAAGTTCAACAAGGGAATTAGAATGAATTTGACCTATTAGTTGCAATCAATTTGACTTAGATCAAGATTTGACCCATTTTGACTTTTTAGGTCAACTTGGGTCAACTTAGGTTAAGTGAATTAGGCTTGGTTTGGCTCAATTGATGGTTTGGTCAAGTTCAATCATTGATTATGGATTGGTTTAGATCAATGGCTTCATTCAATTTGACTTATGGTGGAGTTTGGCTAGTTTAGGTTTCATTTGAGCTAAGTGTTGACTTGGTCAAAGACTAAGTTTGATTTGGTTTGACCCAATTTGAGTGATTGATTATCCAAGGATGATTGTTGCTCACAATGTGAGACTTAGGCGGGCTTAGTTCAATCCAATTTAGGTTGGATTAGAATTTGGCTCAAAAGGCTTGAGGTAACTTTGGATCAAGTCGCCTAAGTGGGTCAATTAGCTTGATCAAAGCTTGATTCAAGTTTGGTTGAACTCACATATGGACTTATGATTGAAATATAAATTCAATTTCAAGTGATTTGGAGTCAAATGGGTTTTGATTCATTTGACAATTCCAAGTTCAAAGGATGAACATGGGTTTGATTTGGGTTAGTTTGATTTTGGTTTGATGATTGAAGTTTATGTTTATATTTAGGCATGTGATTGAAGGAATGATTGTTTGAAGAGAAAATCCAAAGCTTTGGATTGATTTGAGAATAGTTAGATTCAAGAATTTGACTTGAAAGGGTAAAGGTTGGATTTAAGTTGGATTTGAGTTGATTTAGTTTTGGTTATTTGAATTTATATTTCATTTATATTTGTGAATATAAATGAGAATATAAATGGGTTATGAGAAAATATTTTGAATTTGGAGTGATTTAGATTTTATTTGAGCTCAATCCATAAGGTGAAATCAAAGGGCTTAGAAAAGATTTTGGATTTGGAATTGATCATGGGTTTTAATTATTTGGAATTGATTCATGATTTGAGTTTTGGAATTGATTTGTGAATTGAGAAAATTCATTGAGTTGGAATTTATTTAAGGTTTGATTCGGAATTGATCTGAATTTAAAGTTGATTTGAATTTGAAGTTGATTTGAATTTGAATTTGATCTAAATTTGAAGTTCATTTGAATTTAAAGTTGATTTGAATTTGAAGTTGATTTGAATTTGAAGTTGATTTAAAGTTGAAGTTGATTTGAATTTGAAGTTTGACTTGAATTTGAAGATTTGAATTTGAAGTTGATTTGAATTTGAAGTTTGACTAGAATTTGAAGTTGATTTGAATTTAAAGTTTGACTTGAAAGAAGGAAGCAAGGATTGGGTTCAAGCTATAAGGTAGACAAGTTTTCTTAGTACCCCTAAGACATAACATATTCCTGTGGCTAACACTTCTAAGTCTCTAGAGTTAGGTTAAGTGTTCATCTAATCACTAGAAGCATCTTAAGACTAAGGAACTCTTAGTGCTTAGAGGAGTCCTTATGCCTAGGATGAAGAAGTTGAAAGCTCACTCCAAAAGTGAGATCAACAAAGGTTAAATTGGGTTAAACCTCTATCTAATTTAAATTGATTGAAACCAATGCTTCCAATCAATCATGAATTGATTATTGAATATGTTCAAGCCTTTGATTAAACCCAATTTGATCAAACCAATTCAATTGATCCATTTAGCCCAAATTGACTTAAAGGGTCAAATTGGTCTAAATCATTCCTAAATCCAAATCAATTGAAATTAACACCTAAAATCATATTCAAATCATCAATTGAACCTAAACCAACCCCTATCCCAAGCTAATTCAACCAAATTGGTCAACTTAGCCCATTTGACTCATATGAACCCATATAAGCTAAATTCAAATCTACTTCAAATCAAATCAAACCAATTAAAACTAAACATCTAAATCTTCATTTGAACATGACTCAAACCTAGGTTTGACCCAATTTGACCCAATTTGACTTACATGGGTCAAATTGAGCCAAACCATTCAAACCAAGCTCAAACCCAACCAAACTTGGCATGACCCATCCTTAGTTCACCATGGATCAAATCAAAGCCAACCCATTTCAAACCCGAATAGCCTAAAACCCATTAGCTTAATCTTTCCAAATAAGACAAAATCCCCATTTGCATGGTCAAACCCACTCTCTTACTGTTGATAGCCACCCTAAGCTCAAATTAGACATAAGGACCACTAACTCACCTGACCCAAAGCTAATTGGGTCAGCCATGAGCTAAGTAGAGGTGAGCTAACCCAAGCCTCCCCATTGGTCCACCTTAGGGAGAAAGGACACTACACCTCAATCCTTGTGAGCCCACGCCCTTCCCTCACCACTCAAGATGCACCACCTCGACTCCTCACTATCATCCCCAACCGACACCTATCAAAGGTCGCTCAATCCATCGATTCTATGGAGAGGAGAGTATACTCCTTCCCATCTCATTCCATCACACACATAGACATCCATCTTCAAAGAGTTGAGATAAGCTTTCAGTGCCTTTTGACCTCCCTTGAACTCCCATCACAGGCTAGATTAAACCAGAGTGAAATCGAGCCTCTACTACATCTTACTCTACCTAAACTCAACCAAATCTAAATTAACTTCACCCATAACTTCCCCAAGCTTCGACGAGGTGAAATAAATTGATTCTTCATCGATTCGAGCTTCAGAGACCATCCCTAGAACAACTCCGATGATATTTCCAGTGGCGCTTGGTCTACAAAGCCGCTAATGGCGAGGCAAGTCTCAGGCTTCTCAACAGGACTTTGTCTCTTTAAGACAAAGCTACCTCGGTCATTGGATCTATGGTCTTGAGCTCTAGCGAGATAAATTCTGACAATTTTTAGAAATCCACTAAGTTGTTGGTCTTTTGTAAAAGAGATATTTATTTTGTGTAATTTTCATAATAGGATCCTTTTAGATCTCTTCCTTTAAGCTTTTGGAGTCAATCCTGACACCTCAATGAGCCCAATGATTGGATTGATCGGAGGGCAAGCGGTGTCCATCTTCCATCGCTCGAGGGATGAAGGATCATCCGTTGTCCATTTATTTTGCATGATCTGAACAGACGACCATGATTAATCCATTAGATTTATCCAATTTAATCCTATTAGAACCTCATGATTAATCCCCATCATCCGATCGAGGGTGATGGATGAAAGTACATCACGCCGCCAACTCATCATGCCATTGAATCATTTAAGTGGCCAATCTCAAGTGTCATGTGGAAAGCATCACCACATCAACTGCATGATTAATGATTAATTAAGGTTAAAATACAATTAATTACTCATAACTTCAAAATTGATAACTAATTGTAGAAAAATCATAAAGATATAAATAAACCCATTTTGGAAAGGGTAAATATAGAAGATTTTAATAAAAATGATTTCCTTATGGTTTCAACAATGAATATAGCCTAATAAGGGTTTGAATCTTTTATTAATTAGTTTAACTAAGCCCTTACTAGGCTAATGAGTCTCAAACTTGGAATATTGATTCAATGGGATGTCCTCTCCCTCCCATAATTTTCTTAGGATTTATTGCATAGGTAATCAGGAGAATTTAAAATTCAAATCTTAATTACCCTCTTAAGCAATTTAATAATTATTAAAAATGTTAAATAGAAAATTTTCAATAATTAATGATCATTAATCATTGATTAATAGTGAAGTGAAGAGGGAAATTATTAGGACAACATTCTAATTATTTTCCCAAATATATTGCATGAAGAGGGTTAATTAATGCATAGAATATTAAGAAATTAACTAAGTAATTAATGATGAAAATTAATCAAATTGAAATGATAATCAATTCATATAATTAACATTCAATTCATTGATACCTCTTTATGTGTTCAATAACATAAAAGCCCTTAAGAAAATTATGATTAACTTATGGGTGTTGGAAAATCATAAGAGTACTTAATTAGATTCTTCAATATAATTAACACTTAAGCATGAGCCTATTGCATTAGGTCCTTTAGAGCATTGCAATTTTAATTTCTTATTTGCATATCATTTGAGGCTCATGAATGAGTGGTTAATTAAATTAAAGAAGTATATGAAAGGGTAAGTAAAAAAGATTTCTTAATGATTTAAACTTAATTAATTCATAAAATCCACTTAATTACTTCTCTTTAAACACATTAAATCACCAACATGGGATGGGATAAAAATAGCAAATAAATTTCTCCTCTTTGAGTTTAATAATTCAAATCCAAAATCAAATTCAATAAGAAGCTTTAATTTTCTTTAAATGATTTTATTCAACTTGATTATCATTAGGAATTAATGCAGTTGAATGAATCATGTGGAAATGTTTAATTATTCCTTTTCAATCATTGTAAATATTGTGTGCCATGTGATATCATGCATTCTTGCTTTCAAAAATAAAAGAGTCAATGGAATTTATTTATGTAAGTTGCATGTGTTGGCTTAATCCTATGATATGTGTGGCTATTATCACTAATAAATTTCAAAATCTATTTTCCAAATTATAAATGAAAAGTTGAATTAACATTAACTATAAATATTATATAGGATTTACATGTGCTTATAGCTTAAACATGTCAAAGTTTTATTCTATCTTTATGATTCATGTATGGTTTACATATGTTTGAATGATAATAAGTATATAGTATGAACATCTCGGGAATACAAGTCTTTAAGTAGCCCCATAGAAGTCATTGATTATCTCACTTATCTAGTTAACAAAGGCATGCACTTATTTAATTTCATTCTTATGTGTACTTGTACTAGAATTTGGATAAAACTTTACTTTACATGTGTAAATGATTCACTAAAATAAAATCTTTTGCATGGTTTTCATTTCTATGTTTCTGTATGCATTCATATGTATTTAAGATTAGTAAGTATATAGTCTGAACATTCCTGGAATATAAGGCTTTAAGTAGCCCCACAGAGGTCATTGATTATCTCACTTCCTTAGTTTAAATAATGATACGTACTTGCTTAAAACTTTAATATATGTGTATGTGTACCTAGCTAGAGATAAAAAATATATCTTTTCTACCAAAATACATACATCCATAATCATCTAAGTGTGCCAAAATATATTATATGTATATGTATTATAAGTTTAATATCATATGCATGTTATGAGTGATGAAAAGGAATGGTGTAACATGTTCTATGTTATGATAATTAAACTACATTTGTTTTAAGATGCATTTCATGTTGAATAGGACTCTTTAAGATTAATCCAAAGTTAGGATTAATAAAATATTTAATAAATCATTCACTTAAAGAAACTAAAATTATAAAAATATGCCTTTAGAAAATAATTTAGGATAGGATGAAGGAGGTTAATCATCTCTCTTCTCTTTACAATACTTAGTTTTATGTAAATACCAAATGAAATAAATAAAATATATATAAACTCACTAATTCTCTAAGTAACTTGAAATGAAACAATCCCTCATGTTTAACTTAAATAATTTCAAACTTTAGTCAATTGAAACCCCAAAGTTTAGCTAAGACATACCACATCTTAAGCACACAGATTAGAATGCTAAGTCACCAATTTTAGTTTTAAGTTTGGATGGTGTATGTAATGATATTATATTTGGATGCAATTTTAATGGATGATTGTGCTATAGTGGGATAAAGGTGCTTTCCATTTTACAGCAGGGTTAGCATGTGCATGGTGCCCAAATTAATATAACAACCAAAGTGTAGTATCTTCAGTAATACAATGGGAAGGTTTAGTGATGGTTTAGAAGGCATAGTCTTTGGAGTTATGAATCAAATCAAAAAAACATAAGAAAAGAAGAATGAAGACATATCAAAATTCAATTATAATTGTAATTATTCTTTTGTAATAGGGGTAGAGCTACCCAAATTTTCTTTTAAAATGATGGTACCCAGCAACATCGACCTTTTATTCTTTTATGAAATCTATACATGAATGATTGTTGTTGTGTTTATATTGTGCAAATAGAATTGCATCTTCTTCATTGTTTCTTAAACTTTATGTTTGAATGTGTGGCTGGATGAGGTAGGATTTAAGGATAAAATTAATTTTTTTACCTCAATTAATAACTCAAACTAAATTTTAAAGTAACTCACAAGTTCATTCTAAAGCCTAGAATATAATTAAGATAATTAAAAGATATAGCAATCCCAAGTTAAATATTGAATATTGAATATCGAACATCATTCATATAATCTTGTTTCACTCTTGAATTAAGAGGGTCTCCATCCTTGCACTTTAGGGAACACTTGACCTATGAGAGCACCCCTCATGATGGAGATCTCTCTCTCTCTCTCTTTGATTTGGCCAATAACTCAATTTCATCATGCATTTAGGCGTAAAATACCCCAAAGCCTTTGTACAAAATATTGTGCCAAAATTATATAAAATTTGTAAATTCATCTACTCATACCAATCATGATCTAGTTTCTTATTGTACTCTCATTCCAAGTAATTAATGGCCTAAGCCATCTTACAATTACATAAGACTAGACTACATGAGTTTAAAGCGTTAGAGGTGTTAGCTGGCGGCCACTTTAGGCAGTTGTAAGTCCAAATGAGTCTGACAAGTTTATCCTTTTTTGTGGAGGTAAACTTTTATGTTCCCTTTCTGGTTAGATTTAGGTTGTGCTTCTAGCTTATGCTAGAGCTCTAGATATAGAATTTGAGGTTGCTTATTTCCTTCCTATGAGAATAAATCCTCACCTCTTAGGTATTTCCATAATCTTATGTTGATAGATTATAAGCACGACATTCTAATAAAATTTTAACTCAAATTAAATAAACTCTTTCCCTTTCAAACATATAAAGTCTCATAGGGTAAATTTCACTAGGTTTCTCAAGATCATGAGTAATCCCTACTTATCTTTCTTTGGATTCTAATAAAGCATTTCCAATCAAGTTTTCCACTTGATTTTTTAAAAATAACCAATTCATTGATAGTCTAATATTGAAGTCTTTGAAGATGATTGATTGACTTTAATCGAGAGTATTCTTAAGAAATTCTCATTTCCTAGGATGTAATTTACTATGGAAGCTTACTTATAGGAACTAAAGAACTTGACATAGAATAAACCCCGCTTTACTTTTCCATGTAAAGTAGGAAACATCGGGTTTATATGAACACCCATCTACCTTAGAGTCCTTATTAGGGTGATTAGGTCCATTGTAGAGTGATATTTCTATCTTTAGAGATAGTACATCATACCTTAATGCCACACCCATCACTTCAATAAGTACCCCTTAAGATGGTGTCCCAATGACTCTTAAATAAAAAATATATGCCCAAACTAATCTAGAAATATATAGAACAAGGATGACTTGAACTCATGATTGCATTGTTCACCAAAGAAGCTTCAAAATATGTGAACTAGTACTGTAGAAGGCCTATCATTCCAATGAACCGGTGAAAAGTTTGATCCAATTGGGAAAGATTATATATCATTGAAAAAGTATACAAAGGGGAATCTTATAAACTCATTGATGCAAAAAGAATATGACTTATGCCCCCTATAAATGATTAATATCTCAAGAGATATTATGCATAACTATTAAATGCATTATGCTTTAAAATGCAAGAGTTAAAATCAACTCTAAATAAATCAACCAAAGGGATACTCTTTGCTTAATGCAGAAAAATGTACTCATCTAAAAGGGAGATTCCCCTATTAAAATGGGATAATTTTATAAGCCCTGCAATGAAAAAAAATATCCTCCATCAATGAGAAACTCTCTCTAATTGAAGCTATTTTAAATTAAGATCAATTATACCCAAATGGGTTAGATAAGATCCATCATTTCCAAAAGAGCCAGGTATAAATTAAAATCAAGAACCATCACGTCCAAAAAGGTCAGATTTAAATTTAAATCAATATTCATCATGCTCAAAGGGGTCAAATCAGATCCATCATGTCTAAAAAGGTTGGATTAAAATTTAAATCAAGATCCATCATGACTAGAAGATCGATTCATCATGCCCGGGGCTCGATATAAATTTAAATTGAGAGTTGTCATGCCCAAAGGGGTCAGATCCATCATGCCCGAAGGGGACATATTAGATCTATTGTGCCCAAAAGGGCCATATTAGATCCATCATGCTTAAAAGTGTTGGATTAGATCCATCATGCCCAAAGGGGCCGGATCAAATCCATAATGCCCGAAAGGGTTGTATATGAACTAAAATTTATATTCCATCATGTCTAAAGGGATCAGATCTATACCTAAACTTAAATCCAACATGTCAATATGGATATAATTTAAGTCTAGATGTAACCAAGATATCCAAAAGGGGTGGGTCTAAATATAAATCTGAATCTAACATGATCAAAAGAGAATTAAATCCAAATAAAAAGCCTACGAGCACAACACATTTATAAATTCGGATACTACAACTTTTTATCATACCTAATAAATTTATATATTTTTTTGTCTAGATTTGATATAGATTGACTATAATATTTACATAAAAAGGTTAGATATGCCCACTAAGCCCACTATTATATATATATATACCCGCCATGATCCACATTCTTTCTCATATTCGCTATCATGGCATCAAGATATATTGATGGGTAGATTATTTTGACTATTAATTTGCTTAATCATCACACATTCTATCTCTTAATTCAAAGCTTCCATCAGGTCATGATCCTACTAATTGGGTAATCAATTTAAAGCTGAGCCATAATCATGATGTTCCTCTATAATGGGTCGCATATCATCTTAGCTATGGGGATCATGATATAGCTCAAATAGTTGCAGATATTGCTCCTTCTATAGGCATAGTTAGGCTTTTGAGTTATCACATATTACATCATGAAGCAGAAGATTAAGACCTAAAATTAGTGTTTGACACACCATTGTTAACTATTAGTGGTTATGTATACTGGGTTCGCCATCATCTATAGATGCATGGTGATATCCTCATAAGTGTTGGTATATATCACATAGTCTATGCACCATTCTTTAACTAGAGCTAGCTTTTATTTACTTGGATCCAAAGAATAGCAAAGCATTGGGATAAGATCATCAATACTTGTTGGATTGGTCCACATGAGATGATGATTACTTTAGTAGACATGCAAGATATAGTTGGTCTCTATTATAAGCATTCCCTATCTTGTGTGCCACCATATCATGAGCTCTTTTAGCGTCAGCCAGCTGGCCAGCATAAAAAAAGGCAATTATATATATTTTCAAGTCTCCATCGTGTTTTAGCTCACTATCAAATACTATTTAAAAAGTAGAGATCAGGTCATTGGCGATAGGGCACACTTAATCTAATCACTTGGTCCAATAGTTTCCTCAATTCAACATTATGTTTGCCTCATTTCATATGATTAGATGATTTTTTTGACCTTCAGTGCCACATTCCAACTAGAAGGAAGAGTCAATTTTTGCTAAATCTAACATTAATATTGATGAGGAACTATCTCTAGTGGCTTTCATTACCACTTGGTTGTGCTATTTTGTATTTTTGGGTTATTGTTGACTTTTTTATCTTTCTACTCTTTCGATGGGGAGTTTGGTTGCTCATGGTGAGAGAATAGTACACCTCAGATTCATTAGCCTACCTATGCCATGGGTTAGGTAAAATGAGTGTTATGATTGACTCCCGTTATGCCGCACTACTTATGGGAGCATTTCAGACCTAACTTAGGTAGCATAGTTTTAGACATGGACTGCATCGCACCTTCATGTTCGCCTATCACATGATGGATTGGATCATTTATAGGTCATCCTTTAATAGCATGCCTACTCAGATTTTGAGATAAAAATTCATAGATTTTCTTAATGATAGAGAGGCAACCTTATTATTATCAAAGGCAGGATATAGATGTATAGTAGAATACTTCATTAGGTTGAGACTTGCTTGGCTTTGTTATCGACATCATGAGTTTATGATCTTGGAGGGATACAATCCCAACAGAGTAACTAGGCATTACAGATTCACATAAGCTATACGTGGATCCACCATACCTTCTCTTTCTTCTTGGAACTAGGCTATATACATGTATTAGAGAGAGCTAAATAAGCAAGACATTTTCAACCCCAACACACGATCGATGCTCCTAAGAGATCATCAAATGAATAGGCAGTAGGAAGTGACAAAAAGGCTTAATCACAGAGAGAGATGATAGAGGTAATTCACTATCCCATGATAGCTAGTCATGATATGAGAGTAATAGAGATAGATGATTTTACTTATATTCTCATCCCACTAGAAGTAGTTGAGACACTAGCAGGACAGATGGAGAGTGATATCACCTAGGCATTATCAATAGATATTAGTGCTACTTTCCCTATGTCTACTCATCCTATCAGCATCGACCATATGCATATTGAAGAATACCAACATATATGAGGAATCAAGCACTGGATGACTAGTCACTAGTAGTTTTATTAGATTCAACTTGGGTGAAAGTGGTGCCACCCTAGATGATTCTTCAATAGAGCTCAACTTGTGATAGTCACACCACTCATAGTTTGAGGATACAACCTGTGAGGCAATATTTGGTCTGAGATCTCATGCTTCATCTTCAAGAGTCTTGTGGGCCTTTGTGAGATTTATATACATTGACTCTTCAAAGAGTATGTCATTATGTAAATGAATTATATCACCACTTCCTGAGCTTGACTAAAATTTTATTTGAGCTTTTATTCTTTATTAGAGTAAATTTTTTTTATTTAGAATGTCTACCACCTTGGGAGAGAGAAATTTTAGAATCCTATTGAGATGTTGAATTATATTATTTGGTTAGCAGTTCTATTAGAAGATATATATGTCGATATAATCACTATTGTAGAGATTTCACATAACACTCCTCACATCAAATCTTGTTACCGCTTGGGTATAGTCTTGTATATCATTGAGAACCTACAAAGAATTTTTGTAAATGCAACCTCTTTCACTATCTATGATATATATATTAAAATTTTAATAGATTCTTAGAAATATATATATATGTTAAACAAAGTAATTTATCATTATAAAAAATTTACATAAAAAATAAAATCACATTTTGGGAGTTATTTTCTCATTAGTGCTTAGTCATCTCAAAATCTGCACCTTATATTAGAAATTTGGGCGCCAATCATTTGTAGCATCAACTCTTTATGTCACTTTCTATATAGATATTCAAATTATATAAAATTTTCAAGAACTAGTTTTCGATCTTTTAACTCCCTCCCCAACACACGATTGATGCTCCTAAGAGATCATCAAATGAACAAAGTAGGAAGTGCTTAATGCCGAGAGAGATGATAAAGATATTCACTATCATATGATAGCTGGTCATGATATGAGAGTAATATAAATGATTTTATTTATATTCCCATCCCACTAGAAGTAGTTGAGGCATCAAGGGCAGATGGAGAGTGATATCACCTAGGTATTATCAACAGATATTAATGCTACTTCCCCTATGTCTACTTTATCGACGACCATATGCATATTGAAGAATACCTACATATAGAGGAATAAAGCACTCTGATGACTAGTCACTAGTAGTTTTTATTAGATTCGACTTGGGTGAAAGAGAGTGCCACCCTGGATGATTCTTCAATAGAGCTTGACTTTTATGCAGATAGTCACACCACTCATAGTTTGAGGATACAACTCAGAGGTAATTATTTGGTCTGGAGATCTCATGCTTCATCTTCAAGATATGTCTTTAGATCTACTACATTGTAGCTCTTCAAAGAGTCTATGTCATATAGTGATGACATTACATCACCTAGTTGATCCGAAAGTTTTATTTGAGCTTTCTAACTTCTACGTAGGAGAATTTTTTATTAGAATGTGCTACCACCTTGGGTCCTGGGGAGAGCTACAACTTTGGGAATCCTTATGTAGATATGTTGAATTTAGAATATTCTCATTATGCACTACTTATGAAGAAGTTCTATCAGATATAATCACTATTGTAGAGACTCACTAAACACTACTTCACATTAAGTCTCTCTAGTTTGCCAAGCTCTTTAGCATGATCTTAGAGCCTTGAGATCCTACCAAAGAGAGGTTTTTATTGCATAGATTGAACTCTATGACATATCCACTGAATTGGGAGAGTTACATCTAAGGAGACTATATCTATTAGAAATGATATATATCATTAAACAAGTTATAATAGTTGTAGAAGAAGTTGCACATAGACAAACACTCGTGACAATTTGAGTAGATCCTTTCCTCATTAGTCCATGACCAGGGTACTATGGCATATAAAGCTCATACAACATCTATCTGTATTAGAGAAATTCAAGCTAATCATTTGTAAATGCAACATCTTTTATGTCACTATCGTATATGATATATAAAAATTATTAAAGATTTTTCTAAGACTATGTTTTCTCTCTTCCTATTATATTAATGCATATAATTATAAATAAATAAATAAGAAAGCAATTAATCCATCATGTCTAATTGACATGACACATTTGTTGGGGATAACTTTATTTACATAAAAAAAAATAATTGAACATCCCGACATAGGGAGTTGTGGTGCTATAATTACAGTGCCTTGACACTGCCGTCAATCATCTCCCCTTGATGGTTACTTAAGTAACATAGTGCCACATCGCTATGATCCTAGTGCGTAGGCACTATCATAATAGCTTTTAGTTTTAAAAGTAAGAAAACTAACCCATCCTACCCCAACAATGATAATCGCCCATGGGAGAGTTGGGGGAACAATTATGGAGTGAAAAATCACCCTAAAGGTGGGAATGGTTGCCTAAAAATACAATAAAAAATGGGAACTACCACTTGCCAACTTTTTTTTTCTTCCCCTCACTCTCCCTCTATCTTCCGGGCCCCATTCTTGCTTTCGATCTTCTGCACTCTCAACAATGTGCTTTTCACTGCTACATAAGAGCACTCTCCTTGTACACCAGGCAAAATCAAAGCCTACTACATCTAAATTTAGGTTAAATGTTTTTTGAAAATGTTTTATTTAATTTTCTCTCTAAAAAAAGATTTAGTTGATCTTAAATTGAGATAAATAAAGTGGCTTATCTTTATTGATCTTGAATCTAGAGTAAAAAAGAACATCTTTAAGACCAAAATCTAGAATCTTAAAACTTGAAGACCTCCATCATTGAACTTGGTTGTGAGAAAAAAATCCTCTCTATTGATCTTGGATGTGGAACAAGGAGAAGAGTGTTTTGTACTTAAAAGTAAAATTATAGCACTACTAAAATGTTATGCCATCAAATTTTCATAAAATTTGTAAAATTATTCAAGAATTAGATTCAAAAAATAGAGTTCCCACTCATGATCTACAACACCATGGTCAGTTTTGGTAGAGCTCTTAGAAATGAAATTTTTAAAACTCTGTCCTATAGCACCAAGACGTCAAATATTTGGCATCACGATGTTAAGCTCTCAAATTTGTATCTCATTTTTAGCACTGTAGCAATGTATTTCAGCATTGTAGTGCTATGCTCTTGACTTTCACATCATCAAAGTATCACTGTTGTGCTACATCCTGAAATCTATTCAACCATCAAACTTGATTCTGATGTGAAGTAAAATTCTCCCTCCCTTAATCTTTGGAAAGGGATAAATGTGATAGCACCAAAATCGGTGAAATCTAACACTATTAAGAGGCGTTATCTTGAAAATTTAAATTTCTCCCAAAATAATTAAATCTTAGATTCTGATAAAACAACACCACAATGTTGTGAGTCTACCATCTAGGCATTGAGCTCACATAAAATTAAGCTTAGCATGCATTCCATAGCATTAAGGTGTTGTACTTTTGAGAAAATTTGAAATGCAATACTCATTTGACAGCACCCAATTGATAGAGCCACGACGCTCATATCATAGAGGTGTTGATCTCTCCAACATTTAGCCAAAGTCACACCTACTGCCACAATGCTACCAATGTAGTGTTGAGACTTCAGCGGTTCTGATTTTATATCTTTTAACGCGTTGCCAAGGCGTTAATTGATAACGCATGTGTCGAGCTATTATTGTCCATTTTGAATGCAAAAATTTTTTGTTAAACTTTAAATTATGAAGCATTCAATAAAATACATAGCATTAGAATGAATATGTTTATTAATAACAAAATTTATTATAAAAGTCTTACAATAAAAAGAAAAAGAGAGAAAATACAAAATAAGAGAAAAAGGACAAAACTAGTAATCATATTCTTTGTCATCTTTCTCCTTTTTTTCTTCTCCGGCTCTGGTGGGGTACTCACATAAGGGTGATATTGAGACATGTAGGTAAAGAAGCTTGACCCGACCACATGAAAGCCTAGTTTTCAAATATATAAACACGGGTTAAGTTAAACTTGTGTATGAAAAGCTATGCTCTTAAGTTAATGCAAAAAAATTAAAAATGTCATCCTCACGCATTTTCCAATAGACATTAGAATTTTTAAAAATGAAAAAACCAAGAATTTCATCCAAATCAAGATGATCATTATAATTGAAAAGATATTAATCTTATACCACATATTGTAAATTATAATATATGTTGATAGTACTACTATCAAAACTTACTAGTTTTTCCTAGACAAAAACTCTATTATTTTGGTGCTTCTTCCCATTGGTGAAGAACTCCTACACTACAAGGATGACGCAAGATACATTATCATAGGCCAGCTTCTCTCAGCCTTGCTCGTTGATGATTCTCTCTATGCTCCCACTTGGATTATATAAACTCCTCTCCAAAATGAGATGTTTGTGGATGAGAGCTTGCTAATACCTCTTCTTTGCCTCTACACTAACAAACATGTTAATGTTGATGACACTTGCCCTCATCTCACCCTTGCTAATGTACTTTACCGATATTTATCCTAAAATGAATAAAAGCTAAGAAAAAGGGAATAAATATTTTAAAAGGAAACTAAAGCTTTAGAATGAAAAGTCACCTATAGGTTATATTTATAGACTAGATCTAGCGTTCATGTCTTGCATTGCTAGTGTTGAGACTATGGCCTCTTAGTTTTGAGATTTAGGATCAAGATCTGCGCTCGCATGTGGCACCTAGGTGCTGATCACACAATCAAAATGGTTACTATGCCAGTTTAAAAAAACACTTATTATCATTTATTATCATTAATTTCATAACCAATTGTATTGAAAAGTGCATTAGACATTGATGTAATGCCGAGGTACTCCCACATAGCGTTGCAGTGCTGGTCAAAAAGTTTGTTCTTTTTAATTAAAAATGTTTGTCTGCCTATCTATCAACTTTTATGAACCAATCTTTAATTGACATTGTGGCACCAAGGCACCGGTCAATTAGTCAGCCTGATTAAATTAGTTCAATCTAATACTATATTAAGTGTTTTAGCGCCAATCTTATAGCACCGAGGTGTTGACCCCTTATGTTTTTAAGACACGAATTTCTGCTTTATGAAACTGCAGTGCTAATTGCTCAATGCCAAGATGCCATTTTACTAACTACGAGGCACTATCATGATCGCACCCAGGCTCCATATTTTTAGTAATGAAGTGTTTCCCCTAGAACCATAAATTAATGTTTCACCATGCGAATATCTAAATAAATTTGTCTTCCAATTGGATGTAATCCTAATCTACTCATTTGCCATGGGAACATCCTATAAAAATGGCATTCTAAAGAGATGTAAATCCAATTTATCGATTATCTATTCGATGTATGTCCAACTAATGGTTGCAATGCAATCACAACCACATCCTTGGCATTACAAAGGGATGTAAGTCTAATATATTCATTTTCTAAGTAAACAACCCTAAATCTTGCGTTCCAAAGGGATGTAAGTCTAATCTATTTGATCACCATATGAACATGCATTTGGCATTCCAAAGGGACATAAATTCAATCTATCCATTCACCATGCAAACACCCTCTTAGCATTCCAAAGGGATGTAAGTCCAATATATTTGTTTGCATGTAAACGATCCTAAGCCTGGCATTCCAAAGGGATGTAAGTCCAATATATCAATTTTCCATGTAATCGACCCTAAACCTGGCATTCCAAAGAGATGTAAGTCCAATCTATCCGTTCGTCATGTGAGCACCCACCTGACATTCCAAAATAATGTAAGTCCAATTTTATCCGTTCATCATGCAACACCCACCTAGCATTACAAAAAGATGCAAGTTCAATCTATTCGTTTGTCATGTGAACACCCTACTATCATTTTAAGGGATGTAAGTCTAATATATATGCCTGCCATGCAAACATTTTTACACTAAAACTCTGGCCTACTCGGGATATCCAGGATGAGGTAACCAATGGTTGCTAATCAGACTCTCTGGACATTACAAATAACCTTCTGATGTTGGTATACTAGAATAATGTAGTCCTGGGATGGTGGAATGATAGGATGTTGATGGGACTATTCTCTTTTTTTTTATACATTCACCTATGCTATACCACACACACCACTAGACACCAATTCATATCAAAAGATATGTTTATGTTTAATCTTAACTGAAAGTGGTCTCTTATTACAGTAAGAGAGGTAATTAACTATGAAGGCTTGTGTTTGTAAGAAGTAGAACCTAGATCTAAATAAACTCTAATATAGTATTAAGGAAAATCTAGCTGAATATATATCAATGTAAATCATGAGAAATATATTCCTACTCAACCTAATAAAGATGATAGAGAGCTTCCTCAAATGTGTTCTTCCTGAGTGATTAGCACCATAGTTTTTCCCTTCTTAAGATTTTTCATAGATAATTTTGAGTTTTTATACTTTTTTTATCATGTGTGTGTATGATAAATCTTTGTGTAAAGTTAGGACATAAAGTTTTACTCCATCATCACGAATTTCTATAATGTAATAAATATGATAATTAAAATAGTATCTCATTTTATAAAATTAATTAAATAAATTTAAAATTAATGTTATCACAATTATAAGTTATACAACATTTTTTATAAGTATAAAGATATTTAGATCAATTTTATCTTTCTATTCCTTAACTTTGGTAAATTAAATTAATTAATTCAATGAATTATACAAAACACACTATAATTTTACCCTTTGATCTTTACTATTTTGAATATGATGTATTGAAAATCCGAACTTGTTCACAAATGGACAATCTTTCAACTTGCTTAGTGGAGACATCATCATTATCATAATTTATATAAAATAATAAACATAAAGGAAAATCTTAACAAATTATCTAATAATACACAATGTTATCATCAAATTAATAGTCAACAAACATGAGTCATATAGAACTGATAATATTAAACTATTAAAAAGGCTAGGATGATGACATTAATTCATAAATGAGAATTGGGACTAAGGGTGTTAGTCAAGCATCCTAGAGGGACAAGACTAGTAAAAGAGTTGCTAATAGATGATCATTCAATTAGATAATACTTACATGAACCTATGACCCAAACAAAACTTTAAGAGTTTTAGTGTGACAATGTGCCAATAATAGAGACATTGGCTAGGGAGATGATAAATATAAGTAAATCAAACTAATGTAGTAGGTGTTAAATATTTAATGAAAGACTAGTAGGTGTGAAAAGCATAAATTGGCATAGGAGAAAATGCTAAAAAACTTTGAAGAGTTGCTTGAAAATTATGATTCCAAGAAAAATACTATTAGATATAATCATATAGGCCATAGGAGTTAGTCTTAGGTAGAATCATTGTGTTCAACAACTCTTAGATTAGTGACATACGTCCTAACTTCTTTTGAGGGCTTTAACCATTGCAACTATTTGTGATACATAAAATCATGATTGCTTGCAAAATATCAAGTGTTATGGAAAAGAAAATATGTAATTAGTTATGTTCGAAAGAATAATCTAATCTATAATGATATAGGATAAGACATTGCCTAAGCAAGCTTATTTACCAATTGATATGATTACTAGTGTAAATAACTTATTTAGTAAAGATGATAGCTCAAATATGATGACTAATTAAAATTTGGTTAGCTTAATCACTAATGTGTTAGAATAAAAGAGGAGTGTAAAATATTTATTTTTTGGAAGATTTACACACATACCACATAATTCTTATAGATTTACATATCTAACACATAAATTTAGATATTTATATTACTTATCTAATACGTTTTATGCTTAAAAAGTATATTTCACTTTTAACAAGTGAGTGATGATATTTTGATGTGATATTGAAGATTGGGTGTTATATATATATATATATATATATATATATATATATATATAATTAAAGTTTAGGTGTTAGATATATAAATACATAAGAATTGTTTGGTATGTATGTAACACCCCCTTATTTTTTTTCTTACAACATAAATGGTATATAATTTGGTAAAATAAGTAGTTACCTAGTAAAATTGTCCTCTATCAATGGAACAATGGCTAAGATAATGTTGTCTAGTTCCCCTACTAGTTGCAAAGTAACAAGAACTTATTATGGAATATTCATGAAGAAGTTGGTTTGAAAGATATTATGGACATGAGTAAAAATGGATGATCATCAATATTGATGTTATAAAAAGATTTGAAAGTGATTAAGAATGCAAATGAGTTTAATTTACCTTCAGAGCCAAATATTTCTATTATGAGCACTAAAATATGAATGATGAAAATTGGTTAGTTGATGGGAGTTATATGACCAATGAGATGAGGATGATTCTTGAAGAGAGCTAATAGAGCAACTTTTTTCATCCAATAAACTTTTTTGTTTGGGGTATGATCATATAGTACAAAAGAGAACCTATCCCTAATAATTAAGAGTAGAACTAAGTGACTATAGAATGACTGATATGCTTGAAGAGATGAGAGGAGAAAATAGTATGCAAACGTAGCAAATTTACTAATTACATGCCTACTAATTGCATTTTGAATTTTACCTATATGAAGGAAGCATATCAAAAAATAAATAATTTCACAAACTATTTCATCATATTTTTATTAGTTGAATTTAAATTACATTATATACAAATAAATACTTTGTATTCACTTCTAAATTGATCAACAACTAGTTTTTTAATTATAAATTATATTCTAAAATATAAAATAAATTTTGGCCAAAATAAAATAAAAATTTAAGCAATCAAACCAACTAGAGATCTTAGTTATTTCTTCTTTTTAAGACAATAGCTGCAAAATCACAACTTTGACCATAAAAAATAAATCAAAATTTTAAAACATACTCATAAGAAATTGGAAATAACATAAAAATTTATTTATTTATTTTTGCATACTCGTATTGGCTCGAACCCACAAAAATAGCCTCCTTAGCCATTAACTACTGACTAACCAAATGTAAAGGATAAGGCTCTAGTAAAATTATTTGTGAGCTATTAAAATAAAATAAGATTAGAAGAACAAGTAGAGAAGAAAACAGAGGGATCGAAGAGGAGAAACTATGATAGTTATTTACGAGCTTGTAGAAAGGTTGTATTGACTAAATAAGATGATGTTTTATAAGCAGTTATGGCAACGGCTAAATTTTCAACAACACTCTCTCCCAACGGCTCTCCTCCTCTCTCCTCCAAGGCTCCCTACATGATAAATAAAATAAAAAAAGATTTACATATATATCATATAATTTTTATATATTTATATATCATATAATTCTTATATATTTACGTATCTAATACCTAAAATTAGATATTTACTTATCTAATATTTTTTTTATATTTAAAAAGGTGTATTTTACTTTTAAAAAAATGAATATTTTTGATATGATATTGAAGATTAGAGTGTTATATATAAAAAAAATTAAAATTTAGGTGTTAGATATGTAAATATATAAAAATTATATGTTATGTATATAAATCCTCTTAAAATAAAAAGCTATGCTGTCAAAATGCCCAATTGATGGGCATTTTCTCATCCCATGCATGTGAGAAAATATTACGTTCGGAGTCCGCACGTAGCTTTACGTCAGGACTCAATCCAGACGACATGTGTCTCCGGCTTTTCCCGTTTTACCGATTAACGGCGTGAGATAACGGACGGCTTTCCCGGCGACGCCCTTAGCGTCGATGGCGTATTAGCGGACGTAAATACATTTCCCAGCGACCACCGTTAGCGTCGTTCGAATGCGCGGGAGGAATTTAAAAGAAATATATAGATTTAGGGTTGAGTTAGTTTTCTAAGCGAAGCAGTGAGAAGATCTGAGAAAATCTCATTTCCTTTTACAAAAGAACCATGAAGATGGAGAACGCGTTGAGGAAATAACAACAATTTTAGAGGATGTATTAAATACAAATTCATCGGTGCTTCGTGCATTTTTTTCTACGGTTTATTAGTGATATTCTTGTTCTATCTGAAGAGAATATGTTCATTACTTCTAATTAGAAGCAATTTGGATGTTTTTTTGTCGAATATTTAATTTTGAGTGTTATTTTGCATCTGTACCCTGTGTACCTCTTTGGAGGGTACAGATCAATTTTGACCTTTTTTCACATGTTTTTTTGCCAACTTCTTATGATTATATTTAGAACATTGCAAAGGAAGCATTTGAGATTGTTTGGGTGATTTTGGGTGGGTTTAGTGCATCTGTACCGGTACCTCTTTGGAGAGTCTGGACCTTTTGATCTTCTTTTCCAATTTTTTTGCCAACTCCTTATGATTATGTATGGGGCATTACAAAGGAAGCATTTGATGGCAGTTTGGGTGGTTTCTGGGTGGTTTAGTGCATCTGTACCCTGTGTACCTCTTTGGAGGGTACAGATCAATTTTGACCTTTTTTCACATATTTTTTCCCAACTTCTTATGATTATGTTTAGCATTACAAAGCATTTGATGGCAATTTGGGTGGTTTTACGGGTGGTTTAGTGCATCGTCACTACCCGTAGCTCTTTGGAGAGTGGATCAATTTTGATCTTTTTCACATATTTTTTTCCCAACTCTTATGATTATGTTTAGAACATTGCAAAGCATTTGATGGCGGTTTGGTGGTTTTGGGTGGTTTAGTGCATGTACATGTGTACCTCTTTGGAGGTCTGGACTTTTGAACTTCTTTTTCCGGTTTTTTTTGCCAACTCCTTATGATTATGTTTAGACATTATAATGGAAGCAATTAGGCGGTTTGGGTGGTTTGGGTGGTTTAGTGGATCACTGTACCACTGTTCTTTGGAGGTACGGACCTCTTTTGATCTTTTTTCATTTTTTTGCCAACTCTTATGATTATGTATAGAGCATTATAATGGAAGCATTTGATATAGCTTTGGGTGGTTTTGGGTGGGTATTTTGCATTTATACCCTGTGTACCTCTTTGGAGGGTACAGATCAATTTTGACCTTTTTTTATAGTTTTTTCTGGCCAACTCCTTATGATTATGTATAGAGCATTATAATGGAAGCATTTGATGGCAGTTTGGGTGGTTTTGGGTGGGTATTTTACATCGTATGTGTACCTCTTTGGAGGTACGATCATTTTGACCTTTTTCTCAATTTTTTTTGCCAACTCCTTATGATTATGTATAGGCATTGCGGAAGCATTTGATGGCGGTTTGGTGGTTTCGGGTGGTTTAGTGCATCTGTACCCTGTGTACCTCTTTGGAGGTTACAGACCATTTTTGACCTTTTTTCCATTTTTTTACTCCTTATGATTATGTTTAGAGCATTATAATGGAAGCATTTGATGTCGGTTGGGTGATTTTGGGTGGGTATTTTGCATCAGTACTGTGTACCTCTTTGGAGGTGCAGACCTTTTGATCTTTTTTGTTTTTTGCCAACTCCTTATGATTATGTTTAGAGCATTATAATGGAAGCATTTAATGTCAGTTTGGGTGATTTTGGGTGGGTATTTTGCATCACCCAGTGTACCTCTTTGGAGTACGACCTTTGATCTTCTTTTCCGCTTTTTTGCCAACTCATGATTATGTATAGGGAATTGCAAAGGAAGCATTTGATGGCGGTTGGGTGGTTTACGTGGTTTAGTGCATCAGTACCACAGTGTACCTCTTTGGAGATCAATTTTGACCTTTTTCACATGTTTTTTGCCAACTTATGATTATGTTTTGAACATTGCAAAGGAAGCATTTGATGGCGATTAGTGGTTTGGGTGGTTTAGTGCATGTAATGTACCTCTTTGGAGGCGACCTTTTTGAACTTCTTTCTAGTTTTTTTTTTGCCAACTCCTTATGAGTTTAGCATTATAATGAAAGCATTTGATGGCGGTTTGGGTGGTTTGGGTGGTTTAGTGCATCGTACTATTTTGAGTGACCTCTTTAATCTATTTTACGCTTTTTTCCAACTCCTTATGATTATGTATGAGAATTATAATGGAAGTATTTGATGGATTTGGGTGGTTTCGGTGGTTAATTCTCCATCTATATTTTCTAACATATTTTGTATCTATTCGCGGTAAATGGATGACCCATATTTGGAGAAACTCCTGGGCACCACGGTTTAGAATGAAACGGAGGCATATGCACTATATTGTGACTATGCACATCAAATTGGCTTCAGTGTTCGGAAGGACCATACTAGTTATTGGCCAAACTCAAAGAAATTGAAATTAAAAGATTTTCTATGTGCAAAAGTCTTGGAAGAAGTCACTAAATAGCTTGACAAAATTCGAAGTTGTCTGAAGCGGTTGTCCATGATTAGATTCTCTGTTGATTTGGAGAATTGGACGATTAAAAAATATACAGTCATAATCATTCTTTGGCGAGCATGCGACTACATCTTCTCGATCCACGATGCATTAGCGATGTTTGAAAAAGGTCAGTTAAGCAATAGCGAGGAAGTATTGCAAGCGCATTGTATCGAAAGTTGGCGTAGAGAATATCGAAGTTCACCAAAGAGATGCTTTCAATTTTATTGAGAAAGAGAAAAGATCGAGGATTGCAAATGGTGATGGTAATGTATTAATCTGATTGTTTAAGGAGAGGCAAGCATCGGATGGGATGTTTGCATGGGATGTGCAAGTTGATGAAATTGCTTTAGTAAGTTTTTTTTTTAATGACATGTCTAGGATAGAATATGATTGTTTTGGGGATGTGATAATTTTTGATACAAGCTATCGACTCAATAAATATAATCTCGTTTGTGCCCCTCTTGTTGGAGTGAATCATCACTGGCAAAATGTATTATTTGGAGTAGCCTTTTTTGTCGGAAGAGACAATTGAGTCATTCTCATGGCTATTCCAAACTTTTCTTGGTTGATGAATGACATCCTATAACAATATTCGATCAAGATCGCTATGGCGAGCTATTGAAATGTATTGCTACATACTCATCATAGGTTGTGCCAATGGCATATTTCAAAGAAAGCTCCTTCCAAGGTTCATTGCTTTAATAGTAATAAGATAGTCAAGGCCTATTTTATAAATGCATGAGTAAGTGTGACTCGGAGGAAAGACTTTAAAGAGGCTTGGTATGCCATGCTAGAAGAAGGCAATTTGCATGATCATGCTTGGTTGCGAGCTTTATAAGATTAGATCCAAGTGGTCCATTCATGAAGGACTCATTTTAATGGGCATCTTGTCAACGCAGCGTAGTGAGTCCACGAACAATGTATGTCATGGAATATCTAAACCAACAAGTTCACTCACAGATTGTTTCTTGGGGTTGGAAAAGGTTATGGAGACATGGCGAATGAATGAAGACTTCAAGTGTAATAAAGATCATCGATTGTTCTGTTGTTAAGACAGTCAATTCTAAAACAAGGCTATGTTTTATACAAGAAAGGTTTACACTATGTTTGAAGAGGAATTTTGCATGGGGTTGGGGGCCTATCGTAACTAAGTCGGATCACATGGAGTATTTAGTAAGAAACTTAGAGAATAAAAATGCATCCAAAACATGGGCTGTGTATTTTGATAAAACTACCCTAGAAGTGACTTGCACTTGCAAAAAATTTGAGATGATGGGATTACATTGTGCCCATTATATCAGAGTTCTTAGTCAGAAAGATGTTGTGCGCATTCCAGACAAGTATCTTCTCATGCGATGGTCTACTAGAGCAAGAGGGATATTTATAATGATAGTGCATGAAAATTAAGAGATGGCAAAAAGCTTCGCATTATTTTTGGAACCACATAAGTCGATATGCATATCATAAATAAGCGTCGGGGCATAGGCAATAAGAGAGGCGAGGACTATATGCTTGGATCCCTAGAAAACTATATGATGATGTCGACTATAATAAGTGAGAATTCTCCTCAACGACAAAGCGGTTAGGAAGAAGAAGTTAACCATGATAAGGGAAAAGACATCTTAAAAGATCGAAACAACGTCCAAAGGGTGTTTCCAACTCAAGGCTTAAGGGATATTGGGAGAGATCCAAGAAAGTAATTTTACTAGCGTATTACTTTTTGGTATTTTAAATATTGCTGTTAATCTTCAAACCCTTCTACTTTTTTTGGTTGCAGAAACCAAACTTCTGATCGATAATATGGTAAAGGTGCTTCTCTAAGTTGCATCACCTTTCTGCTATGCCAAAGTGTTTTTTAGAATGCACATAATATCACACATCGATCTTTGTAAGAAAGTATCAACTAATGATGTTCTACATAGAATTTAACTTCGAGCTCCATAATGAAACAATCATGAAGGGTACACTAAGCTGATGATGGATATTATCTCAGGAAAACATTTTGATACATGACATTATCCAGTTTTGCCTGTATTTAGCTAGGAGATTTTGACACTGGTGTGTTTGTAGCTCTTTAAGCAATTGTGATTGAGTTAATCCCCTGCTGTGGAAATTGTAATCATTGGACAGTATCAATAAATATGTACCAATAATAGATCAATTTTGAATTTTTTTTTCCAATTTTTTTTGCCAACTCCTTATGATTATGTCTTTGAGGGTAAACATGACCCTTTCCAATTTTTTTGTCAACTCCTTATGATTATATTTAGAGCATTAAAATGGAAGCATTTGATGGCGCTTGTAGTTTCGGGTGGTTTAGTGCATCTCAGACTGTACCTCTTTGGAGGGTACAGACCATTTTTGACCCTTTTTTTCAGTTTTTTTTGTCAACTCCTTATGATTATGTTTAGGAAGCATTTGATGCTTGGGTAGTTTCGGTGGTTTAGTGACTGTGGTACCTCTTTGAGGTACATACCATTTTTTACCCTTTTTCCGTGTTTTTTTCCAACTCTAGATTATGTTTAGAACATTATAATCGAGCATTGGCTTAGTAAAACAAACTGATGAGAACTCGACAACATGAAGTACCTGATGCCCGAACTAAATTACCGATGACAAAAGCTAGCGATGAAGAGCTACATTCACTATGAATAAATCCCATCTAAGATGATGCATACCTGACCGATGTTCTCCACCACAAATGGTCAGGGTCATCGATTATTGGCTCATCTTAACCTATAAAATAATTTAGTGATGAGAAGCAGACTAAATATGACTTTGGATCGAGAGTCGAGATTATTAATACTGCCTCGATGCTCTCCACCATAACAAGAGTGGTCATCGACATCATCATGTAACCTATAAAAATTTAGTGAAAGACTATTTCTATTATCTCAAATTTAAAAGAAAGTAACTTAATACCTGGCTCGATGCTCCTCCACCACAACAAGAGTACTGCGGGTCATCGACCTTTATTGCATCATCTGTATAACCTATACAAAAAATTTAGTGAAAGACTATTTCTATTATCTCAAGTTTAAAAGAAAGTAACTTAATACCTCTGTCGCTGCACTTGAGGAGGCCACCACATCATTTGTTCTTGCTTGAGACTTCTGTAAGTGTGTGTGAAAGGGAAGTAACAATTTTGCTCTTTCTTATCCGTCGAGCTTTAACACCACGCCAATGTCGCCAATTATGTTTGACATCATGTGTGTAGTGGTGGCCTCCACAAGAACTTCTCCTACTCAATTCCATGGCTTCCCCTTGAAGTATCCAACTCAAGAATGGAATCTCGGTAGCCTCCACAAGAGCTTCCTCTGTACCCTCCTGTCACACATGGTATCCCCGGGTACCATCCACTGGGAAGCTCGTAGCCTCAAGAGTTTCTGGACCCCAGAACCTCCCCCATTTGGGGTGGTAGGACCTCACCGCTAGATAGAACATCTCGAGCAGAACCCAAGAAATTAAGCCCATCCAACCTCTCTGATTGTTGTATGGAAAGACGATACTGCCTCTCCTTTCAAACCCAAACATCCTCTCCACCGCAAAAGTATAAGATGCTGAAACACCGACGGGGAGAATATCGGAGAGATATAGGAGAGTCGCAGATGGACTTAAAACGGACTACTATCGCCCACATGTCTAGATTATGTGAGGACTGATCATGAACCTCATCTTCCAATAAGTCCTCGAATGAAAGGCGCACTGTGGTAAAAGGATAAAAAATTTTGAAGACATACAACATAAATGGATACATTCTTATTTGAACTAAGTGATATTATTATATGTCACACGCCTCCCAAATCGAAAGCATTTTGGGAACTCTATTTTAGCCCATCGCAAAGATAATGGTTTTGTGTTCGGATGACGCTTATGATGCTTATGTCCTCAACCCCATACTACAATGAATATATTAAACAAGAAACTTCAAGACATTATATTTCATATTAATGAAGATATAAAACATACCATCGAAGAGAGTGACAAATCCACTCATGTACCGCCTCGAATCAATCTTTGATGCACATCAAATTAGAGACTAGAAGTCCCAAATGGCATCGCCTCAGTTGTACAGAAATCTATCTATATCTCGTAAGCAATCAATTCCAATGCCACCCTATAATTATGATATACAAAAATAGATTGATGTAAGAAAACATATATACAATGACAATGGGCAAGAAACCATCTCAATTCTCCTTGTAGTCCGATGAGTCAACAATGACAATGGGGATTGCCATACAACCTTCTCCCTCTGTTTGCATCCCTATCATCAATGCAACTTCATCGGTGAAAGGAATGTACGCCCACCCAGAAAGCTTGCTTTTTTATGTCCCAAAGACAGATCGATGTAATGGCAAACGAAGTCTTACTTGATGGAGTCTAATGAATTGATGGAGATGATTCTTTAAAATGTCAATTTCAAGAAGCATACCGTAATATCGAACACATTTCGACAACATATTTGCTATCCTTTCCTATTACGGTTAACTTCGTGAAAGACATAGGTCAAAATGACCAGACTCCAAAGAGGTACAGTACAGATGCACTAAACCACCACCCCAAACCGCCATCAAAAGCTTCCTTTGTAATGTTCTAAACATAATCATAAGGAGTTGGTAAAAACCGGAAAAAAGGTCAAAATGGTCTCAGACCTCCAAAGAGGTACACATACAGATGCACTAAACCACTAAACCACAACCGCCATCAAATTTTCTAATGTTCTAAACATAATCATAAGGAGTTGGCAAAAAGAAAAGGTCAAAATGATCAGATCCAAAGAGGTATAAATGCAAAACTCCACAAAATCACAACCATCAAATGCTTCCATTATAATGCTATAATCATAAATAAAAAAAAAAGATCAAAAGAGGTCCCTCAAAGAGGTACAGGTATGTACACTAAACCACCAAACCATCAAATGCTTCCTTTTAATATAAACATAATCATAAGTTGAAAAAAAAAAGTCAAAATGATATACTCCAAAGAGGTACACATGAGATGCAAAATACCCACCCAAAATCCAAACCGACATCAAATGCTTCCATTATAATGTTCTAAACATAATCTAAGGAGTTAAAAAAAACCCGGAAAAAAAGGGTAAAATTTCACCTCCAAAGAGGTACATAGGGTACAGATGCACTAAACCACCCAGAAACCACCCAAACTACCATCAAATGCTTCCTTTGCAATGTTCTAAACATAATCATAAGAAGTTGGCAAAAAAACTTGTGAAAAAATGTCAAAAATGATCTGTACCCTCCAAAGAGGTACACATGATACAAATGCAAAATATCCACCCAAAAAAACCCAAACTGTCATCAAATGCTTCCATTATAATGCTCTATACATAATCATAAGGAGTAAAAAATGAAAAAAAGATCAAAAGAGATATGTACCCTCCAAAGAGGTACACAGGGTACAGATGCACTAAACCATCCATAAACCACCCAAACTGCCATCAAATGCTTCCATTATAATGCTCTATACATAATCATAAGGAGTTGGCAAAAAATGAAAAAAGGTCAAAATTGATCTCAGTTCCTCCAAAGAGGTACACATGGTACAAAATGTAAAATACCCACCCAAAATCACCCAAACCCATCAAATGCTTCCATTATAATGCTCTATACATAATCATAAGGAGTTGGCAAAAAAAATTGTAAAAAAAAAAAATGGTAGCTCCTCTCCAAAGAGGTACAGATGATGCACTAAACCACCAAACTACCCAAACTCATCAAATGCTTCCTTTGCAATGTTCTAAACATAATCATAAGGAGTTGGCAAAAAAAAACTGGAAAAAGGTCAAAATGATCATCTCCAAAGAGGTACACTGTGGTACAAATGCAAAATACCCACCCAAACCACCCAAATGCCATCAAATGCTTCCATTATAATGCTCTATACATAATCAAGGAGTTGGGAAAAAAGCAAAAAGATCAAAAGAGGTCTCAGACCCTCCAAAGAGGTACACAGGTAGATGCACTAAACCACCAAAACCACCCAAACGCCATCAAATATTATATCTAAACATAATCATAAGGAGTTGGCAAAAAAAAAACTGGAAAAGAATATCAAAAAAGGTCTGTACCCTCCAAAGAGGTACACATGGTACAGATGTAAAATACCCACCCAAAATCACCCAAACTGACATCAAATGCTTCCTTTGCAATGTTCTAAACATAATCATAAGGAGTAAAAAAATTGGAAAAAAAGGTCAAAATTGCTGTACTCCAAAGAGGTACAGGTAGATGCACTAGCCACCCAAAACCACCTAAACTGCTATCAAATGCTTCCATTATAATGCCCTAAACATAATCATAAGGAGTTGAAAAAAAAAAAAAAAAAGGTCAAAATTTCAGAATTCTCCAAAGAGGTAGTATATGCACTAAACCACCCAGAAACCACCCAAACTGTCATCAAATGCTTCCATTATAATGCCCTAAACATAATCATAAGGAGTTGGCAAAAAAAACTGGAAAAAGGTCAAAATGGTCTCAGACTCCAAAGAGGTACAGAGTACGATGCACTAAACCACCGAAACCACCCAAACGCCATCAAATGCTTCCTTTGAATATAATGAACATAAGCATAAGGAGTTGGCAAAAAAAAAATGAAAAAGGTCAAATTGGTCCAGTACCTCCAAAGAGGTCAGATACAAAATAACATATAAAAAAAACCAATCTTTCATCAGATATCGAGAAGAACAGAGTAAACCCTAAATTCATTCAAGTTCGGAATGCATGTGTAAATACCTCATGTAGTCACCTACAATACCTCAATTTATGATTTGCTATACCACTGAGCAACGTCCGGACGTGCGCCGATCGGAGCTAAGCCGAGAAAAATCCTTCGGACGAGGAATGTCAACATCAGAATGTTTCTCGCTCTTCTTCTCCCGCTTTTTGAACGACGCTAACGGATCGGGTTGGGCCTGGGAAATGTATTTACAGCGCCGTCCGTTAATACGCCATCGACGTTTACGGGCCGGGTCGGGCTGGAAAGCCGCCCGTCTCGCCGCCCGCTAATCCAAAACGGGAAAAATCGACACATGTCGGGATTGAGTCCGCGACGCAGTTACGCGACTGACGTATTTTCTCCATACATGCAGCGTCTGTTTCCATTTAAATGAATCCTTGTGACATTTCTATCACAAATATCATCCTCCATGCTCTTTTGTATGGTTTTCCAAAATTTAACCGCCAATTTTAAATGAACTTTCAAGTAAGTTTTAACAATATATATATACACAGAATGATTTCATATTTTTTATAATTTAGGCCTTATTTGGAGCACCATTCCGGAAGTGGTTTGAATCACATCATTGTAGTCATTTGACAAACTATAACGGAGCTACATTTTGAAAAATCTGTGATGAAAAAGTTATATTTTTCAACCCGCCTAACTAAGTAAGTGCAACGAGTAAAATTATAATTTATCTTTAAAAAAAATTATAATATCCAATATAATTTTTAGATAACAGCTTCTTTATAATAATTCCATCATTATTTTAATATAATTATAACTATAATTATCCCAAATAGATCTTTAGTACTATGACTTGCTTTAGAATATGATTAGATTGCAAAAAATAGTAGAGAAATTGCTTAATTGATAGAGAGTTTGAGATTACACGATGAAGGTGTAATAATGATTCACACGTAAATAATGCATATGCATTTGAAAAGAAAAAAAAATGCATAGCATATCTTGACATAAATTATATTATGGTTGGCTTAAAAAATTATTGAATTTACCTTAAAATTAATGTGATACAAATTCTTCATATATGCCACTAACTTTAAAATAAATATACTAATTTTAAGTTTTTTTATACAATTTATATTAGAATATTTTGGCACAATTTTTTTCTTGTTTAAAATTAATGCTAAGCTATCTGATCGTAAGATTTAAAGAGAGGGAATTTGAAGTTAAACAATTCAACAATTTGAAGTAGTCCAACTATTACATTTGATATCTTAAATTGCGTATAGCATTTCTTCATTGCATTAAAATAACTGATTCCCATTCAAAACTCATTATAATATATTTGATAAATAAAAAAGTATACATTTAAATCTAATAAATCACTAATATTATATATATATATATATATATAATTAAAATGTTAATAGATTTTATGAACAAAATACATAATTAATAATTTATTTTAAAAATATGATTGATATTAAATTATAATTATGTATGTAAGTTTAAAGGTGATAATTTTAACATAATATATAATAATAAGTTAATTCAGAGGTGCCCCTTCAACTGTCTCCTGATTTCATCACTGGCTGGGGATGCATTAGAATGAAGTGATTTATTAGATTTATATATAAATAATAGTTAGAATTTCTTATGATTTAAATATCAAGTATTTTTTAATATATTTATTTTAACAAAACAAAACAACAACAAATATTTATCCTACAATGTGAGATTGGCTACATAAATCATTTTTTTTCATTGTTTCTTATTAAATGTCAAATTTTAAATGTATTTATTAAAAATTTAAAAATATTTAAAAAGTATGCCATAATATCTTAATACATTATATACCAAGATAAGTTATTTTTTGGATACATTCATAAATTCACATGTTAGTTATTATCCTTAAATACAATTAAATTATCAAACATTATAGCTAAATTATTAGGCAGATATATTTAAATTATTAGATAATGTAATTAAATTATTTGATATTTATTAGTAATAATTATAGAAAAAATTATCATGATTCATTAATGATTTAAGGACAAATTTTAAAAGAAATATTTTTAATAATTAATTTAATAAAAGAATAATTAAAAAAATTCAAAAGTAGCTAGTCACCCAAAGCACTAGCGACTAGCTAAAAATTATTTTTTTTTTTTCATATTTTTATATTTTTTTACTATTATCTAATTTTGTTTTTATTTTATTTTTTATTTTTTTTATTTTAAAATTTATTTATAAATTAATATTTTATTTTAACATTTCAAATTTGTTTAAATTTGTTTAATTTTTAATCTTGTATTTTCAATTAAATATTTATTTTAATTAAAATGATATTGTAAATTATATTTATTATGTAAAATTAATTTTTTTAATTTTAAATTTATACTTTAATTTCTTATTTTTTATTTTCAATAATTATTTTTGTTTTCACATTTTTATTTTTTGAAATTATAATGGCATATGATATTAATTTTAAACTTTTTGTTATATTTATTTTAAAATTCTATTAAATTTATCATATTAAAAAATTTTATTTATTCAAGTACTAAATTAATATGTATTTTTACATGATAGTTTAGAGTTGAAACTTTTTGATAAATATGAAAATTTATCATGCTATTAGAGATCTTAATGATAGATAAAAGTTCTTAAATTCTCTTAAATAAGCTAAAATTCATAGATAATATATACAAATATGAAAGCAAAAAAATAAATATTTTATAAGATAGAATTTAGTCTATTTTTGAAATAATTAATTTATGAAAAGAACCAACCTCACATTAAACAATTAGATAACAAAAAAAATATTTTGGTGGTAGTATATCTATTTTAAAATAAATATAGATTTATGCAGATCTCACAAGACATTGATTGAAAGTAAAAAAATCTTATTAACATAAGACAGTATAATAAACTAATATATTTTAAAGCACATCTTTGTTAACTGAAATTTAAGTTCATATATTCATAAATAACATAGTGATAACAAACTAGTAGATAATTATTTACAAATGAAATAATCTTTATTGGCGGATTTCTGACATAGCTGGACACTCTTTTTATTTATCAAATTATTCTCCTAGGTGTGCCTCCTCTGTGATCTTCCTTCTCTCCTACAAAATAAGCAATAGAAGAAGTTAGAATAATTTATAAATATTATGAAGCAAATTTAATACCTTATTTTTTGAGATTTTACCGCACGACCTATTATGTCCCGTTGATAACAAGAACCACATAGCCTTCTTGAACGCTCAATATTTTCTTCCATTGTATTTAATATGTGTCACTCTTGGTAATTGCCTTCTAATAAAGAAAGAGAGCTCCATTATTCCATTTTCTTGACTGAATTCTGGCCATAATCTACGATCAGGGATTGTGTGAAAAACTCCTATATAAGTTTGGATATATCTTTAGACTTTATAATACTCTAACACATACAAAGCGTGGTTGACTGCCTTTACTCAAATTATAACATATGAGCAAGGGATGTGATAAAGTAATGGACGATTGCATACACATTTATAATTTTTATTTTCATCAAAATCAACTCAAAATATTCTACATGATCTATCATAAACTGCATACTCGTATGAATTCATGCAAGTTGGTCCTAGCAATCGACGTGCTTCTTTTTCATATCTTTGAAGCAAATTCTTTTTTTCTAGGCACAAATTCAGATTCATTAGCTAATAATAACTGTTTAGCAACTCTTGAAGCTTCAAAAAAAGCAATCATATTATAATATATAGCACAAACTAATGCTTTATAGGTAATGCTCGTGCACGTCTAAGCACACCTTTGAAAGATTTAGAAGCATTTGTAGTCATTATTTTATAGCGAAAATCACCATCATAGCATAAAGTTCATTTTGTTACATCTCGCTCAATTAGCCAATCACATACCTCCTTTACATTAAAAAGGTCAGACATTTGCATATTAAAAAATATCTAGGTCATCTATATTTCTAGCAGAATACATTTTATTAGATAAAAATTTGACATTTTTTAATCCCATTTGGCATACAGCTTTTTTAAAATTCTCTCTTAATTGACACAGACAACTATGATGTGCAAGTTAAGAAAATATTTCACTACAACCAAGAACTAATCCAGGGTGCTTATCTAATACTATGCAAAGGCCCCTCTGACATCGAATACTTTCAAAAGAGTCATGTAGATTACATAAAAATCATATCTATGATTCATTTGACTTAGACTTAACAATGACAAATGCAAGTGGAAATAAACCATTATTAGCATCGATAGTAATTGTTGTTAATAGAGTATCTCTATATTTTCTCAAAAGAAATATACCATCTAAACTTAATACTGAACAACAGTGACACCAACCTGAAATTGAAGGTTCAAAACTCCAAAAGAAACTTTTAAAGCGATGCGATGAAGTAAAATCAATGGTATATGTTGTACCCGACATCACAATTTTCACTGCTTCATAAAATGATATAAGGGCTTATATGACTCCTCCCAACTTCCAAATATTACCTTAATCGTCATTCTCCTTGTATCTCATGCTTTCATATATGAAGCACATACACTAAATTTAGTTGTAACATGTCCAATTATTTCTCTTGGCTTCAAGTCAATTTGATGGCATATACTTGGAATAATAAATTAACATATGAACTTTGAATTACATTAACGATGATCTCTCATCATAATCGAATGACTATATGTATGTTGTCCTATAATAGTAGAAATACGTCATAAACCTTCTAACTGCTTACTTTTTGTAGCATGTAAATACCAACAAAAAGGTCGTGTTATGTCTTCATGATGGATACATACAAATTGATAACTTAGATTTATTTGGAGAAACTTTCTTATATTCAATATTATTCTGAATAGACCATGCATTAATAGTCATTTATAAGTAAAATTTATTTGAAAGATCATACCGACATACAATTCAGAAGGAGAGAAATTTTTAAATATTTCTATTTGATTATCTAAGGGGTCATCAAAGTTAATATCAACATCCCACTCCTGTGCATTTTGAAAAGATTGTACAAATTCATTATTTATCACCATTTTATCAGAGATTGTAGACCAAGTTAACGCAATCTCATATAATATATCATGACCTGTTAACTCAATTGAATCTAGGTTTTCCATATTATATAGATCATCAAAATCATTATCATCTGAGTCATGACTAGAAAAACTACCTTCTATTGTGTACTCTATTTTCTCATAATCCTCATTAGTTTTTATTATTAGTGAGTTATTTCTATATAACTCAGACGCATTAAAATCTACACTCACTGGTATGGTGGATGTTGAGGTGTCAGCTTCAAACTGACTATGCATTATACAACTTGACCTATGTATAAGAAGATTAATACTGTATTAATCATATATAATAAATAGAAAATTATTATATTAAATTTATAAAATTATGTATATGTACTTACAATTATTGATGTAATCAAGCTCAATTGACTCTTAACTTGCTAGCATCGTAGGCATATTATTTTGAATGGGTTCTACTGATATATATGACTAAAGCATGTACGTATGCCTTTGAGAGAATAGCTTCACATGATTCATCATCAGTGATATCGATGGCCATAAATCTGGCATCGACTAACACTTCTATAACTTTATTATTATTGCCGATATAGGTGGTTGTGAAATCTGTAACGATTCTGAGCTCACCATTATATTGTAGCATTAATCGAGCTATTCTGACTATCTCATTAAGTGTCTTCAATAGATAGCTTCTCACACAAAAAAAAAATGAAAATTGAGTGTTGTGGTCTGTAGAGGCCTCCATTGGCTATATATAAAAGTTCTATTAACTCATCTTTATCTCATAAACATGCTTATTATTGTGATAATGATAAATTATTTAGTCATAACTATCATTACATTTTATAAGCTATATTGGATTCTCTCATAGCAAAATAATTGAGAGGTTCGTCCTCTCGCATCGAAAGTGATGAATGTGATGAGATGCTGCTAGATGATACGTCTTGTGGGCCCCTCAAACGTCTTAAGATTCTTTGGTAAATGGGCATTCGATGTTACTTTACAAATTATATATATTTATTATTATGATAATAATAGATTACTTAATCATAATTATTATTATATATAATAAACTGCATCGGATTCTCTTGAAGTTAAATAATTGATATGTTTGTCCATTAGCACTAAAAGTGATAGATGTAATGAGATACTGTCGGATAGTACATCTTGCGAACCTATTTAATATTTTGAGATTATTTGCTAAATGATATCCAATATTACTTTAGTAATAAACATATTTATTATTACCATAATATGAGATTACTTAAACATGCTATTATTATATCTCATAAACTATATTAGATTCTCTTGGAGCAAAATAATTAAACTGCTTGACCTATAGCTTCAGAGTGATGAATGGATTAGATGCCATCGGATAGTACATCTTATGGGCCCATACATCTTTTAAAGATTATTTGATAAATGAGCATCTAATGTTACTTTAGGAAGTAAATATGTTTTTTATTATAATAATATTATATTACTTAATCATAATTACTATTATATCCTATAAATTACATTAAAATTGTTTGGAGTAAAATAATTGAGCTGTCTGTCCTCTAGCATTGAATGAAATGCTACTAGATAGTACATCTTGCAGCCCTCCAATGTTCTGAGATTCTTTACTAAATGGGCATTTAATATTACTTTAAGAAATAAATCAGTTTTTTATTATGAATAATGACATTTTACATCATTCTATAAATTCTTCCCTCCCACACATATTTTGCATAATTTATTCATACAATCATTAGTTATAATTAACTATATAAGTGATAACAGAAGAAGTAAGTAGTAGTCGAAGGAGGAAACCACATAGACATGAGATAGATAATAGTAGTAGAATATCAGAGTCACTACCTGAAGAGCTTCATCCAAGCATTGCTCACCTGCGGGGGTCACATTGTGCGGCACACCTAGATATGATTGTATGAGAATATTAATTATCATAAAATAATTTTTTTAGACAACACTCAATTAGTATAATTTGGATTTACTTTGCATCATGTAATAATATTAGAAGCTACTAGCCACCTACTAATGGCCCAACAATGGCCGATTGAGTGTCTGTGATTCATTAATGCACTCTTTGGCATCTACAATTTATTCGTTTAGATCATCATTTATTAGCAGTCTTAGTTGAGCGTTGGTCTTAGCAAACAAATACTTTTCACTTGTCTGTAGGAGAAATGACAATCACTTTCCAAAATGTATGTATGATTCTTGGTTTACGTGTTGATGGAGGATCCCTAGTTGCTCATAATATTGTTGGTCCTGATTTACGTTAGCCAACTTGGGAGACTTGTTGTGATGAGCTCCTCAGGTCACACTCAATTCTTGAGTTTATTTATCAATATCCAAATAATCCTAACATCACCGCAAAATTTAATATGGGTCAAGCTCATGCACAAACTTGTATACCATTACGCTGACTGAGATGGACCTTTGTGAGGGAGTCTTACAAGATCATTCTGTTCGTGTATATATTATGTTTCTTATAGAATGTTTTCCAATGCCCGATACTTCAGGGTTCGAAATACACTTACAATATCTTCATTTATTATAGGATTTAGAAATATTTTCAACATACTCCCTAGGTGCTATGGTACTAGCACATCTGCATAGGGAACTCAAAGAAGCTATAAAGCCTAATAGGATAAATATGATTGGTTGTTTACATTTATTACATGTTTGGGCTTGAGAGAGATTTTATGTGGGTCGTACCAACATAGCAATACGTAATATATCAAGAAAATCACTTGGGTTCAGGTAAAATAAATTTATATTTTTATATTTTTATTTAATTTATTTTACTATAAGTATCTCGTTAATAATGTAGATGCAATGAGCAATGAGTCAAAGAAATTTTGATAAATAATGTCAAATTCTATAGCAATTTGAATGATAAATTTGGCAGGTTTGATCATAAATATGCAACAAATTTATTTTACTAGATTTTCTTTAATTTCATGTTATAATATATAACTACTTAAATTAGACTAGCATATAGGTTATTTGGACTCATGAATCTTTAATGTTTCTTATACCACAAATTTGCATATTAGTATTAAAGTATGGAGTTCATTAGTTTCACTCATGTTGGAAGTATGTTGAATGACATCTCCTAATCATGTTATTAGATAATTTAATGGTCAACCACAAATAGATGTCTGATGGATCCAAAGTTCAAGCGATGATAGTAGAAGAATATTGGTTTGACTATCAAGTTGAGCTTTGGAATGTAAGATTAGCTTATGTTATCAATTAATATCATATTAATAATAATCATGCAATGCTATCTATGGTGATATAAATCTATTACTATATCTACTACAAGCTGAACCATAACCACATAGTACATACTATCATAGGGCCCCAGTAGAATGACTTAATGTAAGTATCATAATTAAACTAAAATTTATTTTTATTTTATTGAAATATTACTAACAACATATTTACATCAAGAAACAATTGATCAAATAAAAAAAATTTATTAACCATTTTATGGCTGATAGACGAGATGCAAGTGGAATGATGCTTGCCATTAATTCGTTCAATGTAGAGGCTCAACAACTATGAAATATGTTACTCAGAGATCTATCGAGAACTCATATTGATGCACAACAAAGTCTTCATACTATGCAACAAAGTTCATCAATGATAACCCAAATTTATACTCCCACACCACCATATGTTTAGTGGCCATCATTCAATATGGGTTGAGATCAACAACAAAATAGTCATGACATTCCTCCAAGAAGCATAATACCTACTTATGGTTATACAATAACTTATAGTCTGGTGCAACAATCCACAATAGAGGTATCTTCTATGTTCACATTCTTTTCTTATAATACTGATAATCTATTTGGTCTACACCAATCTAGAGAAGAAACACAATAAGGTCACGAAGAAGAAGAACAAAATCAAGAAGAAGATGAAATGCAACATGACCACAGGGAATGACCAAGAAGGGGACAAGATTGGTACACACCAAGGGCGATGCAATACCATAACGTCATAGATGAAGACATTAGATTACATTTTTTTAGTAGTAGGGAGGTGTGATAATGTAAATTACTTTAAAATTTGAATATTAGTTTTAAGTTTTAGCTCCTTGAATTATGTGTTAAATTCTTATTTTGTTATGTAAAGTAATTTAAAATTTAAATATTACATTTAAGTTGTGTTTGAATTTATGATGTTACAAAAAAATTTAAAATGAAGAACTTTCTTGATCAATCTCTGCATCGCTATATTTACAACATTCATATTCATACTCATTTTTTTTTCTAATGTATCAGAGGATGTTGGTTTTAAGGCTTATATTAAAGAATTTCTTAACAATTTTTACTATAATTTGCCTAACGTAAGATGACATCTTATTGCTTGTCACAAAAAGTATTCTCTGGGACATGCTTTGTATAACTAATTTTGCTTTAATAATTGGCTCAAAATAGCTAACATGTTGATAAAAGAAATATTATACATGGATGGCCAACTTTTACCGATAATGAGTCCTTAAATCATTTATATTTTGAATGTTTATTTACTTTCAATATTCTAGGAGTCTCTTCCATAGGTGACCAAATTTCTTGTTAGGCCAACTCTATTGTAAGTGGCTACACATATGTTAGATATGGAGTATATTTCTAAAAGTTGGGAGAATTTCTTTCTTCTATCTCTTAGTTGCACTATTTATTATATATGACGTAAGCATAATCAGAGAAGATTTTGGCTAAAATTTCTCTTCTCCTTTTTGAAGGCTTTGAAAATTTGGACAATGATGAATAAGTTTGTATGATCTTCTGTTGGAATGAAGTGGGTTGCTACTCAATACGTGCAATAATAAATAGTTTCATCAATTTCAATATAAAATTTATAATTTAAAATTAGAGAAAAAAAAAGCTAAATGTATCTTCCAACTAGCTATTCACCAAAAAGATGTTTGGGATCACATTTATTTTTATTTAATTTTAATTTTAATTTATTTATATTTATATTTACAATAAAATATATTTAATAGTAATAATTATTTTTAAAAATATTCAACAGTTCTCAAATTTATTTTAAGAATTAAAAAAAATCATAATTTTATTTTCAAAATAAAAATAGTTTAAATATAATTAAATAAATATATATTATAAAATATATACAACAACAATAACAAGCTTTAATCTAATTTAGGTGGGCTACATGAATCCTTCGTCCATTGTGTCCTATTATGTGTCAAATTCTCATTTAAATCAAGTATACCAAGATCATTTTTATACATCTTAGCCAAGTCTTTTAGGTCTACCTCTACCTTTCTTAACATAGGCAAATCTAATGTATCTACTCTCTAATCAAAGAGGAGAGAGTTATGTGGCAAAACCATCTAAGGCAACCTCCCTAATCTTATCTACCTGAGCTACTCCAACTTTTTTTAATATACTCATTTTACATTCTATCTCTAAGAGTAAAGCCACTCATCCACGTAAGCATCCTCATCTCTATAATACTTAACTTAGTCTTATTCTTCTCTTTTATTAGCCAACATTATATAAGTCATTGGTCTTACCACCATCTCATAAAATTTTTCCTTAAGTTTAAGTGAAACTTTTATCACATAATATGATGCATTCCTCCACTTCAACCAACCAACTTGAATTCTACTAATAACATCTCCATCTATTTCACCATCATTTTGAACAATAGAGCCTAAATATTTGAAAATTATTAATGACTTGTTCACCTAATGTCACAAATATCACTAGAACTTCTACAACTAAAATTACACTCTATATATTATTTTAGATCTACTTAAACGAAAAAACCTTTAGACTCTAGAGTTGACCTCCATAATTCAAGTTTATGTTGGACTCCCTATCTAGTCTTATCAACAAGAAGAATGTCATCAACAAAAAGCATACACCAAGGTACATCTTCTTGTAAATGCCTAGTAAGAACATCCATAACTAAAGTAAAAAAGATAAGAGCTTAAAGCTGATCCTTGATGTAATTCAACAAAAATAGGAAAATATTTTGTCAATCTTCCTTGTGTTTGGACACAAGTAACAACTCTAGTATACATATTCTTAATGACTTGAATATAACCAATATTAACTCCTTTCTTTTCTAGAACTCTCCAAAGAATATCTCTTGAAATTTTATCATAAGCTTTCTCTAAATATATATTATAAAATATATAAAATTAAAAAAAATACAAAATTCTTTTTATGAAGCCAAAGATTTTTTTTTATTTATTCAATATCATTTGAAAGAGAAGTCCACCTCCAACAATCTAACAAAAATTTCAACATGATAAATTTAAAAAAAATTTAAATAAATATAACAAAAAT
Source organism: Cymbidium sinense (assembly GCA_021442155.1). Lineage (NCBI taxonomy): Eukaryota > Viridiplantae > Streptophyta > Magnoliopsida > Asparagales > Orchidaceae > Cymbidium > Cymbidium sinense. The sequence goes on along the minus strand of CM038216.1, from coordinate 174,339,449 downwards.
TTTAAAATTAATATTATATTCTATTATAATTTCAAAAAAATAAAAATAAAAATAAAAATATGAATACAAAAATAATTGTTGAAAATAAAAAATCAAGAAAATAAAGTATAAAATTTAAATTGAAAATTATTACTAAATTTTTTTAAAAAATACATGATAAATATAATTTATTGTATCATTTTAATTAAAAAATATATTAAAATAAGTATTTCATTGAAATTATAAAATTAAAAAAACTAAGAAAATTTAAATGTTAAAAATAAAAAAATTAATCCAAAAATTAATATTAAAATAAAAAACAAAAATAAATTAAAAATAAAATTACATAATAATGAAAAAAAATTAAATAAAAAATTCTGATAAAAATTTAAAAGGCTCATTCAAAATAAATTTTTTTGGCTAGTCGACATAGATTTGGGCGATTTACTTCTTTTCAAAATTTTATTAAATTTTTTTATTAAATTAATTATTAAAAATATTTCTTTTAAAAAATTATCCATAATTTGTTTGTATTCATTTTATAATTTAATTATGCGATATATGAAATGAATGATATTGTGCTACAAAATAGCCCTTTCCTCATATAATTTATTCCTTCGATTTTTCCAGACAAAGTCCATTCTAATCGCTTAAAAAATGGGTTCATTCCCTGCTTGAGACGGACCAGTCTAGGCTAAGGAGGGGTGAAAGATCTGCGGTTTTAGGTATTTTCCTATGTCTCTCCGTTGTTGCTCATGTTTGTTTTGAATTTTTTGGAGGTTCGGATTTATAATAAGAAGACAGATTGTTCATCCATTCTCGCATGGGAGGTAAGCTAAAATCCGAGGGTTAAGCGGTTTTTTTAAGTATTAACTATCTGATTCTCGTGATTTATAGTTTTGATTTTTTTGCTTGTCTTAACTACTACTTTTTCTATGCTTTTCTCGCTCTCTGTTATTCGTCTTTTCCATGTGGACATACTCTAACTTGATTCTGTGCTACAAATAATGGCGTAAGAATCCATTACGAATGTGGAACTTTTAATTAATAATTGATCCATGTGATGCATCATTCTGTAGCTGTTTGAATGCATTAGTCGATACATATCTGGAATCCAGAGGATTCATTTTACTCTTAGATGATAAGATGATAAAGGCGGGCAAGGAGAAGAACTTTTCTAAATTTTAAAGAATCTAAGTTTTTAGAACAAGCTTTCACTGCATGTAGCATGATTGCTAAGGACAGGCAAACTGAGTTTAATATTAAAGGCCAAAATTTGCTGATTTTTTTTTTTTTTTCAGTCAAACACATTCTGCTCCTTGAGGTTGTACCGAAGGAGCGAATGATGCTGTACTGCTTATGAGCTTTGATGGAATAAAGTCGAGAAATTGAAATGAAAATTTGAATCTCATTACTATCATCATTGGGTTATTAGAAATTAGAAAGTAGCAGTAGAAGGATTCAAGGGGCTGTTGTTTAGGAATTTTAGGAGTTAGTTCTATGTTTAATATGTGACACATTGCTGGCATCATGGTTGCCTTGAAATCGTTCAAGCTAGAATCTTAGCTACAGTTGCAGTGTGTATGAAAAGGATATAGAAGTTCCTTTGTGCACTAAAGTTAAGAGAATCAAAAACTTCTCTTTATAGTCGACCTATCATGGAATTTGTTGCCTCATTATTTGTTGATTATGACATCATTTGTAAAATGGCTTTTTATTGTTCTTCATTTATTCCAGTACATAACATATTTCTTCAAGTGATTGGACAATATCGCCTTTTGATAGCTATACTTACTTTGAGATACCCTTGTTACTTTTTTTTGTTAATACTATGGTATGCAGCTTATTAATTAATATGTCAGCATGTTGATGTGGGGATGTGCATGTTATTCGACAGTTGGATAAAAATGTCAGGGATGCAAAGAGCATTATGTTCATTTGAGTTGTGATAAATGCCCAAACTACTTCTCTTTGCAGCGCAGAAGAGTTAAACTTATCTTGGTGTGATTGTATTACATCCCCACACAAAATTGTAGGGGTCTAATAAAACAACACACACAATTAAACACTAAATTTATATGGTTCAATGAATATAATCTTGAACATTTGTGGGACTTGGAGACAAACAAAATCTATTACAAATGACAGAGGAGCACACATCCATGGAGTTATAAGCTTTAACTAGATCCATTTACAATAATTAAAGAAACAAGTAGATCTCACCAAAATAACGAGAAAATCATTAGCCCTTTCTCTCAAAAGCTCTGAATTACAGCTATCCCTTCTTCCAAATACAAAATAACACAACTTTCATTTTCCATTCACATATCTCTTTGTGAGCATGCAATTAATCTAAATATTGGGTGAATGAAAGTGGAATTAGAGGATGGATGTAGAGAGAGAGAGAGAGAGAGAGAGAGAGAGAGAGAGAGAGATAGAAAAGATCAATTTCTTTGCTCTTTTTTCTTTCTAGATACTATGACGACACCAATTGCCCTAATTCCCCTAAAGGAGAATAAGCACTCTCCTAATGAAAACACAGCTATGCAAATGCAGCTTTAGGAATGGAAGTAGGGCACAGTGGTTTATGAAGGGAAAATATCTATATATTGCCCTTGAAGAATTGATGCATTACCAACAAATTTTTTCATCCCTGTATAAAATCTCCCTTTTGAAGAAAAGAAAAAATGGATTATCAAGGCAAAGAACGAATCACCAACATCTCTTGTTAAGCTAAAGCCTCGGACGGCTTTAACAGTACACCAAGCAAGTCTAAGCACTAGTTTAACTTGAAAACTTTGATCATTTTTGCTATCACATTGGTAGAATTGTCTTCTTTGCAAATCTTTCGAGCTGAAATCTCATAAATATTAACTTCGTATATGATGAAGTGCTACTTAATATTGTTATGCTTTGTTCTCTGATGTTATATTTGATCCCGAGTTTGGTGAATAACACTTTTGACTTTCATTATAAACCTTTTATTTTTCTCATGTAAACCAAATGTGACTGAACCTTTCATCCAAGTTGCCTCTTTTATAGATTTAGTAGGTGTAATGTACATTGAATTTGTATTGGACTAGGCTATTGGGGACTAAAATGAAGCCCTACAATTAATGAATCATTATGAGAGTGAAGGTATACTCAATGCAAGACCTCATTTCATCAAGATAATTGCAATATTAGGCTTAAAACATAAAATACTATTAATTCAGTCCATAACATATAATAAACCTTAATTTATGGTGTTTTTAGGTTATCTTAAAATCTATTTCATGGTAACCCATGAACCTTGCCAAACTTATCCATGTATATGCTACAACACTAATAACATGTGAAATATCTAAGTGAGTGCTCTCCATAGGATACATTATGTTTTCAACTATACCAACATAAACTTCTGGTGACTGAGGAGAAGTTAACAAATAATTGAAATTGACCAGCAAGTGGAGAAGGTACAGGCTTTACACTTCACAAACAAGTTTCTTTAACATCTCTCGATATTTCTGCTGTACTAGAAACAAAATACTTAACCATTCAGTCTCTTGGAATTTTCATCCCAAGTATTCTTTGCAACATCAAGGTTTTTTTTATTTCAAAGACTGCTTTAATCATATTTTTTGATTTTGGATTTGTGATAGAACTATAGTAGTGATCAACATGTCATCAACACATAAAAAGAATGTTTATAACTGATTCATTTGCAAGATGATTTCGGTACATAAATCTATCACCTAAGCTTCTTGATGGCCATGAAATTGTCAAATTTTCTATACCATTCATTGCCTTGAAGAATACTTTAGCTCATATAAAGATTTTGGATTTATGATTTTCCTATAGTTGTAATCAGCCTGTCATCATTATAGAAAAAGAAGATACCCAAAGTTTTATTTTATAAGCTTTATATATATATATATATATATATATCTATCTATCTATCTATCTATCAAATGAGCTTCTCTAAATTCATGACTAATCACAAATCTACCAAACTTTATGTATTATTGCCGCATAGATTGTTTTAGGTCATGCAAAAAGTCATACATGATCTTCCTTTATTGTATCTTCAAAATGCTTGTGGTTGTTTCTAGCAAATCCTGTCATCTAAACAATTATGGAGAAATTTGACGTTCAATTGTCCAAGCTTCTACTTCTGCACTACAACTACTGCTAATAAGATACATATTGAACTATGTTTGACCACTATTTTGAAGAATTCCCTGAAATTAACATTTCCCTTCTGGAAATAGATAACTAAATGTTTTGTTTTTAAAAAGAATTTCTATCTTGGTTCTCTTGTTTCTATTTGAAGATTTGTTGTTGTGAATAAATCTTTTGTCTTTAGAAGTTCTGCTAAATTTGATGTTTCATTCTTATCTAAATATGCTTACTCTTTTACTATAGTTTTTTATTGCTTTTCTTTATTAAATTACTTTCTTGTATGTTAATGAGTTGATCATTGTTAGACTCTGCAAATCTCAAGGAATATATAATCACATAAGCATAAAAAGAATCCTCCTAGTCACCTCTTTGAAGTGGTTTAATCTTTTAATTAGACTCATAAATGACATAGTTATAAGAATCCTCATTGTCATTTCATTAAGCTGGCTTAATCTTTTTATTAAATTTATAATAAAGGATGTTCTTTTTGGGTTGTTATGATGCACCTCTTGAGATCCATACATGTAGGCTATTGTGATGAACTAGCATCAAATTATTCCTAGTCAACCCAAAATCTCATATGTTGACTCTTCGATTTCCTTTGAAGTTATTAACCTACTCTTAACATTTACTAAAGCATGATTGATTCATTGGGCATAACAACTCTGCTGATCACAAAATAAGGTGACTTGGTATTTGCTCACCAAAGTCTATATCCATTCACCCATATCCATGCCCATAAAATCTATATTTGTAGCTCTTGAATCTAGCACACCTTCCTTAAGAGGAGCATAAATAGGGGAGTAAAAACTCTATGATTCAAAGACTTTGAATGATGAGTCGGCCACAACTCTTCAAGCCTTCAACTCAATAATTGTAGATCTAGATCTCCTTACTAAATACCATGCATTTGGTATTCTCTGATCATGCCTCAAAATAACTTCTAAACAAGTTTAAGAACTATAGAAGTTGGATGCTAGTTAATTAGAAATTTATTTAAGAAGATTCAACACCCTTCTTCTAGGCAAAGTGGTTCCAATGAGTATCACACCTTGTAGTTAAGTGAAAATTTATTTAAAGTGGAAGGCCATAACCCTAAAAAAGGAAAAGTGTCAAGCTCTAGTGCTATTGAAAGAGCATTTAATTTACAAGTTAGAGATCATTTGCATGCAAAAGTTACTTGAATATTTTACTCAAGAACTCTTCCATTCAATTTAACAAAAAATTTATATTATTGCAATGCTTTTTTCCCACCTAAGTTCTTAAAGTTGAGCTTTATTACGATGTAGGCGAGATTCAAACCCAAAAATTGGATTTATTTTTTCGGGCTCTTCCTTCTTCTTCATATCTACAAAGCTGGTTTGCAAATTATAGCAACTGTAATGGTCCATCATGCTTCCGATTTATCTTTCTATATTAAATCTTTTCTTCCTATTTCTCTTTATAAATTAATTTTTCATACTTTATTCTTGGTTTTGACCGCTATTTCTCTGGTTCATATCATGTTCTCCAAACCTATGGTTTTCTAGGGGAGATGCAGACTCAACAATGACCATAATCTTACATGATTACTTCGGAGAACAACAACACAGTTTGAGTTCATTTCCTACTCTCAGCATAACAAGAATAAGGTATGCAGAATACAAGGTAAAAAGAAATAGTCACAAAAGATTTTAGAAGAAAAATAAATTCATTAGCACAACAGAAACATATTACATAATATTACAAACCATACTTACAAACATGAAAAAGAAAGAAGATTATTTTAGCCTTCTCTCCTGTCTCTCATGTATCTTCTCACTTCTTATTACAAGTTTTCTTTTGATGCCCCTTACACAATTGCAGGCACTTCTATCTATAGATCTGGTTCGAGGTGAACCAATGATTGCTATGACGTACGTTATTATGTCATGTGACATCATTTGCTATAAAAATGTCATTGCTTATGTTTTATGTTTCTAGGAGCTTCTGATTTAATTGTTCCTTAACTTCTTGGAGATTATTTTTCTTTTTACATAGTGAACAACTATAGTATTAGAAGTTGCTCTTGTATATATGAAGGCTGACAATGTGATTTCATAACCTTAGATGTTTAATTTTGCAAGTATTTGAATATGGGTCAACATTTATCTATTACAAATTATAGGAATAGGTTCTATTCCTGTTTCTAGTCTTGTTTCTAAGAAATCCTGGCCACTAGTTTCAATAATAGAACTATTATTATTTTGTATTTTAGTGGGAATGTAACCATGTTTTTCTATTTTTTCTTCGATAATTCTTATGCTTTTTTCTAGATTATGCACCTTGGATTCTAATAAAGAAGTAGAAATTCTACCATCAGCTAGGTTTTTAGGAATTGGAATGCTAAACTTTTTATTTACACATTTGTAGCATGATTGTATTAGACATACCTTGTAGGTATATCTTCTATCAATAGCAGGATGTTATTGGTTAAAGTGGCATTTTATCTTGTCTTCTCTTCAAATTTTCAATTGTGATTACATTCCTTTTCTTTAGGGATTTCTAAATTCATTAATTGTGTTTGTAAATCATCAATTTGTTATTGTTGGAGAATATCATTTATGAGTCCATAATCTTATTCTTCAATATTTTTTGTATTTTCTTCTAATAAAATAGTACTATATATAGAGGATGTATCGGATATTTGAGAATCTACTTCTAGTAAATCTATTTTCATACATTCAGTTAAAATGACATTTTTTATTGTATAAGTTTTTAATGTTTGGACATTGGGTAGCTAAAGGCCCTTCTTGATTGCATGCAAAACAGGTTATCTTGTTAGAATAAATTTTTCTGGGATTATATCTTCTAACATATTTTTGCTTATTTAAATATGGGTTTTTAACTCTAGATTTTTTGATATAATATTTTATTCTTCATAATTGTTTTTAAGGTTTTTTTATATAGGATTCTCTTTGGGGGTATATATATTTGAGAACAGAATTCAAAATTTTGATTTTTGAGTTGTCTCTGTATAACTATATGAGTACATTTTTGCTTAAGTTTTTAATATAAAAATTGGATTCTAATTCCAATATTATCATATTGTGGTAATATATTTTGTTGTTTCCAAGCTTTGATGAATTTCTTTTTCTAGTTCTCGGGTAACTTGAAAAATAATCTATCCTAATTCAAGAGAGTAATAATTTCAGGATACTATTGCTAATGCTAGGAAATCATTAGTAAATTATTTTATATATTTCTAGTTTCTAATTTGGTGTTCTAGATCTTTCATTGCACTAGCTTGTTTGGAACGCACTAGCTTGCTTGGATGTTAATCTTGTATTAATGTCTTTTGATGTTAATATACGATGTATTAAGTATGCTAAATTTAGTATATTTTTCCCTTGGCTAGTTAAACTGCTAGCTTCATCAGAAAATTTTCTTTTATAGGCTTCCTAGGCAGCTTTGGCTATATCCTTTAAATAATCTTCACCCCTCCTCATCATCTCTTCACCACTTTCTACAAGGTCTTGGTGATTTTTCTAGTAGTCCAGTTATCGTATAATTGGGGGCTACACTCAGTAATGTTTAGTAAGACTTCATTTTTTGTAAAGAAGGATTTCTGGGTTGAGCTCGCTTGCACGTTATGAGTAATTAGTTTTCTCTATCATAAATGGTTATAGGAGTTCTCGGTGGATGACCAATGTTATATTCCATAGAGATTGGTTGACTTTGGGGATAGTATTATAGGTCTACTGGTATTGGTATAGGATGAGCTAGCTTCTTGATCATATAATTCTAATCCAATTGACAGTTATAGATTTTCTTATTCATTTCCTATTAATAATCTTATGTCATTTTCATCATCTAGATATAACATATCAGTTTGTCTAATTTGTCCTATTTATTTACAATACCTTTTATTTCTCATATCAATTTTCTAGAATTAATTAATTCTAGTTTAGCTGGAATATTATCTGATGTTTTTCAAGTTCTTCATATTCTATATTTACCAAATCTAAATCTGTTTCTTCTTCTTCTTCATTTTGGTTACTTGATTTTTAATTTTTTAATCTTATAGATAAACTCCCATACACATTTTGGAAAGTGGCATAATTTGTAGTAATCATAGTTTGGCTTTCTTCTCTTAAAGGAGTTATGTTCCATTCAAGACTAGCAAGTGTGTTCGAGTCTATTTCCGTAGGCTTTATGAATTTTATTCCTTTGGGAGCCATGAAATTTATAATGGTTTCTAGTTTAATTTCAAATTTTGTTTTTTATGTTTGACATAGTTTTTCCTAGAAATATGACGTTTGAGTATTAATTGTCTCCTTGAAAGTTCTCATATCCTTTTCCTTGAATTAATAGTTTTATATGTTTCTCGAAATCACTTATAGTCATAGTTATGTCAGGTACTATATATGTAACTCTTAGATTATTATTCATGTCTATATCTATTATACCTATTAGAGCTTCATTAGGTGTGTTGAACCTGTCATCATATGAGTAGGTTAGCTTTGCCTCATATTTTCTTTCTAGCTAAATCTCTTATTCCTAATATTATTAAACCCATGTGAATTTATGTATGATTATTCCCTTCTTTTCATTTCTCTAGCAGCTTTTTGGGGTGATTAGGTTTAATCTTACTTCAACATTATTAGGGCAATGGAGTGCTACTTCCCTAAAGTGTCTGAATAACCTTGTATTATTACTAAAGATTCCCTAGGAGTATAGCCTAGATGGGTTTAGACTATTTAATTGATCATTTGAGAATATGAATATATCTCTATTTATATTTATGATTTCTTCTAGTCTGTATTCTCTTCTGGAAGTACTAGGTCTATCTATAATCTTGTTAAGCCAATTTGTAGCTAAGTTACTTGATTCTCCGGAAATAGAATTTCTTCTTGGTATAGTTTGGGCTAAAGTTCTAGCTACTCTTGAAAAATGTTTTCTTAGTTCTTTTTATTTTTTCAGGCTTTCCTAATGATAGAGCATTTATTTTTAGTTCTGTTTCTATAGTCCTAGCTGGTTTAGGGAGTTCTGTGACTGTATTTTCTACTAATTTTTTCAAATGGCTTAGTCTATATTGGAGACTACTAAGTAAGGCTATTATAATGTTGTTTTGTTGGATCTGAAGTCTATATGTTTTAGGAGTCTTAGGTTCTAAATATCCTTATTCTTTTTCTCCTGATGAATAGTTAGCAGAATATGATACAGCAGCTAGATATTCTGATCCGTCATAGTTAATTTTATTCATTACCTAGTCAAGTGATCTTTAATATTTTGTAAAAGTTCCTTTATATAATTTATTTCTAGATCAGTCTGGAACTTGTTTAAATTGATTTGGTGTTTGACCTGAGTCAAGATTTCTATTACAGATGGTTCAGTTTCCATACTCTTATTAGCCTTTATTAGATTAATAAGATTGGTAATATCTCTTACTTTAATATTTGGACTTGTCTTATTAATTCTTCTTGTGTAACCTTTATATAATACAACTGTTCTTCCAAAGTTTTTATCACAGAATTTCTTTCTTTTATTTTTTTAAGTTATGAGTTTTCAATCCTTTAGCTAATTTGAGAATAATATCTGTTAAACTATTTAGATAAGGATTATCACTATGTAATATATGTAGATAACCTTCAGGAAAATAGCAAATATATTTGTTGTTTTCCAAGGTTACAAATTCCCTTAGATTTTTCACTGATTTCTAAATTTAGATAAGCTAATTTAGTCATATACTTTTAGATCTAACGGTTCACTAGCTTGATGCCAAGAGGAAATAGAACAGAGACTAAATAGAGCAGTACAACAAACACAGCTAGCAATAAGAGAAAAGGGAGGAACATAAAATACCTACCCGATGACTTCTGTCAGAGCATGTTCGTTATCTCCTAGGTGTCAATAACTCTTTGACTACATTGTTATATTAAAGCACCTAACTATCTCTGTTTTCGGCACAGAGGAGGTTTGATTTGCTGGGGAGTAATTATATAATAGCGCCACACAAAATTTGGTAGGAATTAACAAAACTAGCACAAACTAAAACATCAAATGTATGTGCTAGGACCAGACCATGTTCTACATCCCTTAGATGAGGAGATAGAAAGTAAGCCACTATAAAATGAGAGTACAATTTATGGGAGCTACAATCATGAATTGAGTGCCCTTGTATTAAGTAAACAAAGTAGAGACGGGCAAGTCTCCATAAACATATATTGAATCTGACCCCTCTCCTATTCTCAAATAAAAAAGCCTTCATTTTTGCTTATAAAGCTATTCATATAAAGCTTGTAATAAGCATGAATCTGATCAAATCTATGAGAGAGTGGAGGTGGATTTAGAAGTTTCAGGCAGAGAAATTAAAAGAAGAAAGAGAATTTAGCTTCCAAATGCTGAAGACGCCATTAAGTTTCCGTTAAAGTGGAATCAGCTTTCTGGTTGAGAATATATGTTCAGTGCAGATTAAAAGAAGATTTTGAAAGCCATTTTGGAAATTTTAATGCAATTCCAACAATTTGGATTTAGATGCACTCGCAATATGCATTCGTCCACATTGATGTATTGCTCATTTTTTGCATTATAACTTGTAATACGATAATTCACACTAATGCAGGAACTAATGAACCTATATAAGCTAGTGAATCCATCAATACACGAGCAAACTCTTAGTTCCATGCATTTTTTTTATCAGACATAAAAGAAAAATAATTACTGTACTGAATCTTTTCTGAAATCTAACTATTCTTTATTATTTTTACAACTCCCCAAATAAATTAACTCTTGAAATATTTTTTTTAAAAAAATTCTTGTGTTCGATTTTCATATAGATATAATGCTGACTCTATTTAATAGGCCATATAAATTGTGGACCTGAGAAAAAAAAAAATGTTTCATCTTAACTCAAAATTTATTTAAGTGTAGCATTACTCAAATAGTATTTCCAAAATAGCATTTTGAAATTAGCGTTCGATTTTTGATTTGTGATGAATATGACAAAACTTTCAGCACATTCAGAAGTAATCAAGTCTCATTCAGCTTTTTTTTTGCTCCTTCAGAAAACTAGCTCTTGAAGCTTGGGCTCTTTAGCATCCATTTTCTTCTATTTGACCATCTTCAAAGCTAAATATCATAAGCTTTGATGAAATAAATCCATGAACTCTATTTTTGTTCTTGTCTAATTAAACCAGTATTTAATTAATGCTTTCTTTTTATTTATTGCTTATGAATGAGACTTGCTTCTGTGTTCCTTTATTCTTTCAATAATGCTATATTATCTTTAAATTATTTCAAATAATAGCTCATAACTAAACATCACGAGCTGTTTATTACACTAAAGCAGGCTAAGCGAAGTGTAGTACAATGGGCCTGTGGACGCTGCTGGAGGGCTTTTTACTTCTTGCAAATGCGCTGGCAATACTAAATGAGGATCGCTTTCTTAGTCCCAGAGGATGGAGCTTCTCTGAAGCCTCGGGAGGAGGCAGAACCAAGTCGCTCAAAGGGCAGGTGATTGGACTCATCTATGCAACCCAGTACCTTCGAGTTCCTCTCATATTTTTGAACCTTGCAATTATTCTCGTTAAGCTCGTATCAGGCTGATATTTCAGCAATCAGCTCTCTTGTGGGATTTGTTACAATTATTTCTATTTTAGAATTCGCTATAAATAAAATTTTGTGATTGTCTAAAACTAGTTATCTGATCTTGATGTTTTAACTTTCTGAAGGATTTTGTATAATGTTTTTTTTTCCGTAATGATTCTTAACAAAATTTTCTTGTGATGTAGTAGTAGAGCATGATGTAGCATAAGATGGCACTGAAATGTATTGGTTGAGTGCAAGATCGAATTAAATTGGCTAAGGATCAATCAACCTTTGAATTGTGTGAGGGACACTGAACACAACTGTCGTTGGTGAAAAAGAACCAATTCTTGGAAATCTGATTTGGCTAAAGTTTTGTTTGGGGGTAGTTTCAGTATTTTGTAAAAGTGAATGTTATTTCTGATGGTAAACGTAAAAATCTTCAAGTTATTATGAGTATTATAAATATTATTTTTTCTTAGAAAGTTAAGACATTGATTTGTTATGATATCACACTAATAAATTTGATTATGAAAAACAGTTTTTGATTACAAAAAGTTTCTGAAAAATAGTTAGTAGTAGTTACAATGGTTTAAAAAAAATGAAGTAATGAGAAAGTTACTTAAAATAAATCTTACTCTAAATATGCTCACTATCTCAATTTATAGGATAGTACACATTAACTTTCCATAAATTAGGAGGTATAAAGAAGTCATGACCTTAAGTTTTCTTGTAGATTTAAATAGTTAGATCACTTATTTGAGCTAAGAGCATCATGCCTGTTAAATTAATGATCTGAATTTTTATAGATTTCACTCATCTTAGTAAGAAAATATAAGCACGTAGATTAAGAGTTTTTATTGTTGAATTGATTTTATTATAATCATTAGGTTGTAATTCATGTGCTCTTATTTTAGAAAAGTATAAATACATGGATTAAGGGATTTTATTGCTGAATTGATTTCATTTTGACCGTTAGATTCTAATCTGTGTGCTCTTATTTTATTGGTTCATTTTAAGTATTTCTTCTTAAATAGTCTTGTAGAATTCTATAAATATCATTTCATTTGATACAAGAAATTTAACCCCTTCTTTATGAGATGTTAGTGGAAGTGTTGGATTTATTTTTAGTCTTTGAGAGAATATTTTTGGGTTTATTTTTGTGCCACAATTTTTATCTTTTGTATGTTTTTTTAATTAGTGCATTATTCTTCTTTGCCCATGATTTTTACCCTTTTAAGGGGTTTTCCATATAAAATTTAGTGTGTATTTTTTGTATTAGTAGTTTTTGATGTACCTCTTCTTACATTATATCTGTAAGAAGCTTTGCTCTTGATTCTGATTGCATTTTCGTTGTCTCATTTTCTAAGAAGTGGTATTAGAGTATCATGTTTTGTTCTTTTGAAGTTTTGAATATGTGACTATGAAATATGATGTTCCACTTTTGGATTGTAGCACCATATTCTCATCATGGCAATTAAAAATGCAAGCTATTCTTGCTTAAATGGATATGAATGATACTTTATTGCGGTTTGACCATATGCTTTCAAGTTGGTCTTTGGAGGAGAAACAACGCGTTGATCAAAAAAATACTTTATGTTATTTATTTATATCTCTCAAACTAGATCTTACAAGATGTTCTGAAATTTTTTGGTGGGATTAGAGTAGTTACGCATAACAAAGACCTTGATAAACAAGTTTCATTACCAATAGCTTTACTCCCGCCGTTTGTTAGAATTATTTGACTATTTTCAAAGGAATCATCTAAGATCTAGAAGCAATGAAACTCAAGCATAAGGAGGAAGATTTAGGATTAATTCTCTTTTGTTCACTGCCTTCTTTATATTCGACCTTCAGAGACACTATCTTTTATAGTGGAGATTCATTGACATTAAATGAGGTGTACGAGGCATTACTTTCAAAGGAGAAGTTAAAATCTCTAGTTTTTTGGATTTGCATGGGGAAAATCTTATTGTTCACGAAAGAACTCATGAGTGAAGTTTTAATGGTGAAACATCAATATTTAATATTAATAATAGAGATAAAGTTTGCTGATATTATGAGAAGAAGGGGCATATTAAATCTAAGTGCTTCAAGTTATAAAACAAGAAGAAAGCCATGGCTAATCAGAAAGAAAAAAAAAATCTAGTGAAGCTGACTTCACGAAAAATCTTTGTGATGATTATCTTCTTGTATCTAGTATTGATGGTCGTAAGTCTCGTGAGGATTGGATCCTCGATTCAGGTTGTTCGTTTCATATGTGTCCCCATTGGGGTTGATTTTCAACATATGAAACTCTAGCTATAGGGAAGGTGCTCATGGGAAACAACACATCTTGTAAGGTGGCTGTTGGTACATTTAAGGTAAAGATATTTGATGACATCATCAATACTTTGGGTGATGTTAGTCATATCCTAGATTTAAAGAGAAGTTTTATTTTTCTGAGTGCCTTTGATGCCAAGGGATATAGGTACACTTGTGAAGTTGGAGTCTTGCGTATTAGTAGAGGCAACCTTATTGAGATGATGAGATAGAGAGAGTCTGTCAGTTTGTATACTTTAGAGTCACACAATTATTGAAGATGCCATGTATTCCACTAGAGTTGGAGGTATTCAGTTGTGGTGCATGTACCTTGGGTATATAGAGGAGAAAGATTTAATTGAACTTTTTAAAAGCACTTCTTATGGGCGAAACATGAGAAGATTGAAGGTCTGTAAGCACCGCTTCTCGAAGAAACATGATGGATTTAGATCTGATGGGAGTGTTCTTGGTACAGAAGGAGTCTTTGTTTATGCTCGGTCTAATCTAATGATACTGTTTAAAGGATATTCACTTTCTATTGCTAAGTCTATGCATTGTTTAGATTGACCAGGTGTTTGTTGCTGATTCTATATGAGCTTTATAGAAGAAGAGAGAGATTGTTATATCAAAGACTTATATTTTAGTGTAGAAATTCATGTGAAGGTGGAGATTATTAAATTAGTGACCCAAATTTCTATAGGTTCACTCACTTTAGTAGGAAAGTATATGAACATAGATTAAATGGCCTTACTGTTGAATTGATTTTATTATAACCATAAGATTGTAATCCATGTACTATTATTTTAGTTGGAAAGTATAAGTGCATGATTTAGGGTCTCTATTGTTAGATTGATTTCATTATGACATTTAGATTGCAATTTATGTGCTCTTACTTTATTGATTCCTTTTAAGTATTTTCTTGTAAGGGGTCATGCAGAATTCTATAAATACCCCTTCATTTGGTATAAAGAACTTAATCCTATCTTTGTGACATTTATAGTGAAAGTGTGAGATTTATTTTTGATATTTGAGAGAGTTTTTTTGGGTTTATTTTTTTTGCCACTACTTCTCTCTTTTATAATATCTTTTTGATTTGTGCATTCTTCTCATATGCCTATAGTTTTTACCCTTTCTAAGAGCTTTTTTCGCATAAAATATGACATGTATTTTTCTATATTCATATTTTTCTAGTGTATCTCTTCTTATGTTGTATCTTCAAAAAGCTTTACTCTTGATCTTGATTGTGCTTTCGCTATCTCATTTTCTAGCAATATCTAACTAGTGTAAATAATGCTCCTCCATCATCAGCCTTCATTTTTGACCACAAGATGAAATCCAATGTCAACAAGAAGCATCGAAATAGATAATTTAGCTCTCAATTGAGTACATTTATTAGAATAAATATGATTAGAGGAGTTTCCAACACCGTCACTTCTTTTAAATTAGTAAATGTCAAGTACTTTAACACTTATGTTGCCTTAATGATGGGTGAATAGGAAAAAAATGCCCTAACCTCAAAGACATGCTTTAAAATTTCTTATCTCACTAATAAGTGTTGACTATTAAAGATTGTAATTGGAGTTGCTAGCATTGACCATGCTGTTGAATTCTTCCATTTTAATCAGAAGAGAACTGAAGATCCATCATTCACTCTATCTGCCATCTTATGATATGTAAAAGTCAAGGATTAATCCTTACTGTAAGGACCACCATCTCCATGTTCATGGCCTATAAGAAAAATATTACTCCTCCAAACATAAATATAAGGTCATTAATAGAAAATATTAGAATAATTAAAAAAATTAATTTAAAAAGATTTACATACATAGAGACTACTATAGTACAAGAGAAGTTGATACTTGACTAAATATAATTTCTATGTATTTACATATCTATCTCTTGAAGTTTGATATTTATATTTATAATATTTTATCTCAAAGAATCTATTTACTTTTAAAAGAGAATAATAGTGATATTTTTGATGTAATATTTAAAAGTTGAGTGTTATATATACATATGTAGATATTAAAGTTTAGAATTTAGATATGTAAATATATACTAATTATATGGTATGTATGTAAATTTCTATTTAATTTATTTTATTTCATATATTTTTTGCGTTGATTTTTGAAGCAAACTATAGGGCTAAATCGGCTAGGCTTTGTCATCTAAGACTTTACGTGATTTTGTAGAGATCAATTAGTCCAAGTAATTATGAGTAGACCTCATTTATAGTATGATTAAGTACTGGGTAGTCAATTTACAGCTCTCAATAGGCGCTGACTAACAATACTTTGACATATAATAACTAGTTGTACTTAATAGTAGCATTTAGAACCCATCTCTTCAATAATAGAACCCAAGTTGAATCCTCTGGATGTATCTAGGTGGGGAAAGTAAGTGACCCAATGTGTGGGTGATGAATGTACTGATTAATAACTACCACAAGATGGGTGGCCTACATTGCAAAAAAAAAAAAAAAAAAATAGTAGCATTTAGTATGGAATAAGTTTGCTAAGTAGTTTGATGTTAGGGTATTAATACTAGTTACTAAATACTATTTGCCTTATGAATGCATTTTGAGTACTTGTAGTTTAGAAATTTATTAGATAAAGATCTTCAAGCTTTTAGTCTACGCAAAGTATGTTTATGGCCTCCACATAAGGAATCAGCTTTTCCATCAACCAAATCAAAATGTTTTCTTATGGAATTCTTCCTTCTTGATGTGATACTTGGTAGTGAGAAACAATAATAGCTATAAGGGTTTAGGGATCAAGACATTGGGCTAACTATAAGAGTCTACTGCATGCATTATTAAGGATAAAGACAATGGGCTAGCTTAGGTAAATAAACATTTATCATCAACTTAGCTATTATATAAATCCTTATATCATCATGTAAGGGGATCAACTTCTTAGATCAAGAGATTATTATTTTATTACTCAATAAATATCCAGGTTGTGTAGTTAGTCACTTAATAGATCAAGATAGGAGTGTTAAAAGTGATCGATTTTCACAATCTTTCTTGAACCCAACTCAAAAAATTTAAGTTTGCCTAATGTAGTTGATGTTTGGGTTACATGACTTGACTTGACTTGAATTCAAGTTGACTCGAATAACCCAATATTAATCCAATTATGACCTAATTGGATTGTGATTATAAAAAATGACATGATCCATATAATACATAGGTTAGACAAGTTTGGTACGAGTTAGGTGGGTTTGGATCGGGTTTTGTTTAGGTTAAAGTTTTTGACCCGTGTAATAAAAAGGTCGAGTTTAGCTTGTGTATAATTAGATTGAGTCAACCTCGAGTCAGGCATAAACTTGATGTGTCATCTTGAATTGAAACCCCTAAACCATGAGTAGAGAGTAGGAGAGAAGCATAAATGACCTCTCCATAGCTTTTTGATTGCTTTTAAGAGGGCAATCTTAATCCATTAAATGTAATTATTGATTAAAAAAGGGTGATGATATGCGAGTATTCTTTTAATATAAGAGATTTCATGAAGGAAGAAAAAGGAAGATTTTTAGTGAGGTAAGACTAACAAATTTTATCTAAATTCAATTAAAATAATCTTCATAAATTATATTAAGTCAAGTCAAATCAAGTCAAACAAAGAATATGGGATTGATTAGTTTTTCAATGGGACTTGGCTCCTTAAGATTAGTTAACTTGAGGAGATCTCCAAAAAAAATAAAAAAATAAAATAAAAAAAAAATAAAAAAATAGATAAAAAAAATCTCTCAACACAAGAAGCATACTTGTGTTTTAATTTACCCATGTTAGTTTCAAAGATAGACTATAAATTAATGAATATTATCTGAATAAAATAGTCTATACTCATAATAAGTTAGTTCATTAGATAAGGTTGAATTATTCTAATTGAGTGAGATTATTAATTATTCACATAAAATACATCCACTGCATTACTAAACAATTAGGAGGAAAAATGAAAAGGCTTAAATGTGACAAGCAGCGGCAAGGAATCCAAGAAAAATAGAAATAACCTAGTCAAAATTTTATGGATCTATCATCCTAGATTATCAAATTTGAAATCACTTAGCTGCGAAGGTAGTCGACCAAACCTAATTGTTAGTTGTTGTGTCAACAATCATAAATTATATCATTTAGAGTTAGCCTAGTGATCTCAAATTGAGAAAAAATTGAGATTCTTAGATAAATAAATTTTTTTGTGGTTTATATAGAATGATGTAGGACTTATAATCCTTAGTTGTACAAAAGCTACTTATTTTAAAAACCAAAATGATTTAAGTAGTGTTGACCTCACTTTTGGAGTGAGGACTCATCCTTCCCATCTTAGACTTAGGAATCTTCTAAGCACTAGGATTTTCCTAGTTATATGACACTCCTAGTGATTAAGAGAACACTAAATCCATGCAAAGAGTTAGGAAGGTATACCAAGCTTAGGATGTGCCTTAGGACAAAGAGGTTCTACTTATCTTCTAAACCATAGCCTATGCTTATCCACTTATCCAAAACCAACCTCAAACTAAAATGACCAATCCCAAATTGAATTTGTTTCCTAACCAAGCTCCAAGCCAAATTAACTTAACCATTAACCCAAATCAATTCTACAATCATCCCATGATCTTATGACTCAATCCTATTCAATTAAAATCAAATCC
Organism: Cymbidium sinense; assembly: GCA_021442155.1. Taxonomy (NCBI): domain Eukaryota; kingdom Viridiplantae; phylum Streptophyta; class Magnoliopsida; order Asparagales; family Orchidaceae; genus Cymbidium; species Cymbidium sinense. The sequence continues at coordinate 174,320,813 of CM038216.1, read as the reverse complement.
AATTGATTTTCACAAAAAGTATTCCAACATTTCAATACTCTATTTCAAATCCTTCCAAGCCTTACAATCAAACCAATCAAATCAATCCAATCCAATCAACCCAAGATAGCCCATTTGACCTAAAGGGTCCAAATGAGCCAAAATCCTATTAAACCCAAATCAATTGCAATCAAAGCTATAAATCAATTCTAAATCTATCATTAAACTCTTCAACACCCAATTTGCAATTTAACTTAATTAACCCATTTGGTCCATTTGACCCAAAGTGGCCTAAATGATCCAATTGACTCAAACTTCAATCCAATCCAAATTAGATAGAATCAAGCCATCCAATTATGATGATTGTTGATCATCCTTGATTGTCCAATTGCAATCAATTGGGTCAAACCAAGCCAATTTGATCATTTGACCCAAGTTGATCTAATTAACCCATTGATCAAAATAAACCAAACCTCATTCCAATCCAAATCAATTGAAACCAATGATTCCTATCAAGCATAGATTGAACCCTTCAACCATCAATTGAGCCAAACCAAATTAACTTGGACTCTTGACCCAAGTTGACCTAAAGGGCCAAATTAGGCCAAATCTCATTCTAAACCAAATTGGTTGATACCAACACCTCTAATAAATCACAAATTATTTATTGAACCTCATCCAACATCCAATTGCATCCAATTTGGTCAAACCAACCTAATTGATCCATTTAAATTGACTGATTCAATTGAGCGAAGACATTTCCAAATTTGAATTAACTCAAACCAACTACAATCGGTCTAATGATCTATTGAACCTAAATCAACTCTCCACCTAAGACAATTTGGTCAATTTGATCAAATTGGTTAAGTTAACCCATTTGACCCATACGAACCAAATCTAAATTCACTTCAAATTAAACCAAATCAATGGCACCAATATATTCCAAATCATCATTTGAACACATCCAAACTCTTGGTTTGACCCAATTTGACCAATTGATCAACCTAGCCTAATTGAAACCCATTTGACCCATATGGGTCAAATTGATCCAAACCCATTCAAACGAAGCCCAAACCCAACCAAACTTGGCGTGACTCATCCTTGGGTCATCATGGGTCAGGCTAAATGGGCACAACCCATGGTGACTCAGTTTGAGTCAAAACCCATGAACCAATCTAATAAACCCAAGATAGCCTTCTTCGATCCCCTAGTGCACCTTATTGCTGGTGAGATAAAGCTTCGTTCTAAACCAAGAGCCCCGTCCGTCCAACACCACATAAACTCCACCCAACTTTAATTAACTCTTCCCACACCTTCCTCAAGCGCCAGCGAGTCGAAAAGAATTGATTCCCATCGATTGATCATGTGAACCACTCAAGACCAAGAGCTTCACGGTGGCATTTGATCCACGAGCTATTGGGAGGTAACTCAAGAGCTTCTCAATAACTCTCTTCAATACAAAGCTACCTCTTGTTGGGTGCGGTCTTGAGTATGAGGTAATTTCTAGCAAACCATAAAAAGTCCATTAAGTGTTGGTGTTTTTTGAAAGAAAGTGTGATTTTATGCAATTTTCACCATAGGATCTCCTTAGATCTCTTCGCCGCATGTTTTGGAGTAGAACCTGATGTCCAACGAGTTCAGATCGAATGATAGAAGGCAGTTAGTGTCTGTCTTTCGATGCTCGGGGGACGAAGGATCATCATCCGTTTGTTTCGCGTGATTAGAAGGAACGACCATGATTTAGTCCGCTAGAAATATCGATTTAATCCAATAGGAGCCACATGATTATTCTTAAGCCATCATACCGATGAAGGTGGGGAAAATCATGGCCACTCAACTGGGGGACATTTTAAATAACCTATTTCATGGTGCCACATGGAAAGCGTTGCTTAATGAGGTTAAGGTTAATTAGCGATTAAAATGTGATTTATTAGCAAAACTTTGAAAATTCATAACTAATTATAGAAAATCTTTAAAATGTGAGTAAATCCATTTTGAAAAGGGTAAATAGAGGAGAAATTAATAAAAATAAAACCCATAAAGTTTGATTAATGAACATTTCTTAATTAGAGTTTGAAATTTTTCTAATTACTTTATTTAATAATTACTTAATTGATCTCAAATTATGTGTTGATTCTAGGATGTCCTCTGCCTCACATAATTTTTTTTGGGATTTATTGGCTAGGTAATTTGGAGAATTTGGAATGTTAATCCTAATTACCCTCCTTAATCAATTTAATAACTTTTAAAATATCTAAATAATAAAAATTAAATTATTAATGATGGTTAAACACTTTAGTGAAAATGATGAGGGAAAATTATTAAGGCATCTTTCTTGGTCATTTGCTTAAATATATTTTCATAAGAGGGCTAATTAATTTATGGTTTAATTAAGGATTAATTTGTAATTTAATGATAAAATTAAAGCAAATTAAAACAATAATTAGATCAAATAATTCAAATTGAATTCATGGATTTCTCTTTATGTGTTTAATAATATAAAGAACCTTAAGAAAATTATGGTTAACCCATGGGTGTGAAAAAATCATATAAGTATTTAATTAGATTCTACCTTAATCTAATTCACACTTAAGCATGAGCCTAATAGCATTTGGTCCCTTTAGGAGCATTGCAAATTTTAATTATTCACTTACATATCATTGGAGGTTCATGATTAAGTAGTTAACTAAATTAAGGAAGCATAATATAGGAAAATTAAATGGATTACTTAATGGCTTGAACTTTGTGGTGTTTACTTTTGGATGTGGGGTGGACAACATGCAGATCGTAGGGGATACTCATTGGAGTGGTCGGGTATGACAGTAAGGTATGATGTACTATCTTGAAAGATATAAACATCAATGGACTTAATCACTTAATAATGACTCATAAAGCATCATGGGTCTTCGAATATACTAGTGATTTTTTCTCTACTTTATATGGAAGAGTAAAGCAGGGTTATTAAGTTCCCTATGAAGGCAAGCCTGCATAGTTAATTATATATGGATTCTTTAAGAATACTCTCGATTAAAGTAGGTAATTATCATTTCAAAAATTTCAAGGTTAGACTATCAAAGGATTAATTATTTTTGAAAAATCAAATGGGTTCGTTTAATTAGAAAACTTATTTTAGATCCAAAGGAAAATGAATAGGAAATGCTCATGATACTAGGAAGCCTAGTGAGCATTCCAACTTATCTTATGGTGAGGCTTCATACATTTGAAAGTGAGAGGATTTATTTCATTTGAGTTGAATTTTGTTAGAATGTGAGTTTATAATCCATCAACACAAGATTGTGGGATGCCTAAGAGGATTTATACCAGCCCAAAGAAAACTAGCAACCTCAGATCCTAAATCTAGGAAACTTTAACACAAGTTAATGTTTGACCTAAATCTAAGCGAAAAGGGAGATAATGATTTACTTCCACAAGTAAACCGTCCACTCTTACGGACTTATATAGAGTGGGTGGTAACACCTACAATTCAAAACCATGTGATCCGATCTTATGTAATTACAAGATGGCTAGGATTTGCTATTTAATTTGGAAAGAAACTAAAGTCCTAAACCCACTCCCTAAGTGACTAGAGTATGAGTGGTATGAGCATATGATTTAGTTTAAAAATATAAATCTTTACATATTTTATTTCATTTTGACTCATTCACTTGGACAAAGGGTTGGGATTTCTTTTTGCCTAAATGCATTATGAAATTTAATTATTGGCTAAATCAAAAGGGAGAGAGTGAAGCTTCATTATGAGGGGTTGCTCTCATGGGGCAAGCGGTCCCTATAGTGTAAGAACGGAGGCCCTCATTTTTAGCAAGATAGAAGATGCATGCATGATATTAGATACACAACATACAGCTAAGGGATTGCTAAATCTTTTAATTATCTTGATTATAGCCTAGGCTTTATGATGAAGCTATGAGTTGTTTAAAATTTTAATTATAAGTTATTACTTGGATAGAAAATTTATTTTATCTTAAGAGCCTACCGTATTTAGGCCACACATTAAAGCATCAAACATTAAGAAATTATAAAGGGGATGTAATCCTATTGTGCAATCTAAATAAATCATCAATCAATTTTATAGACTACCACAAAAGAATAAGAGGCCGGTCCAGTCGGGTACCGCCGTACATCCCAAAAAGAGAAAAGATGGGTAGTCGAGCTCTACCATTATACAACTCAGAATATTAAAGAATAATTTTACAATTAGAATGAATACATGCTATGAGGGTCTTCATTCTTCACTCTTCCATCTTCATGTCTTTATTCTTTTATCCTTTGATTTGGTTGTATTTGCTTCAAAGGCATCTTAAGACACTCCAAGACAAAGCCTTCTAGCCATTGTTCATCATAATCTCCCATAAAACTAATCCTAATCCTTATTGCAAAAATTATATTTTTATATATAAAAAATAAATCTAACTACACCTATAAAATAGAGGTTATCTAAACATATATACAATCTCAAGCAGTTTAGACTTAACATTATGCACATGGGTAACTAAGCCTACCTGTTCTAACTTGGATTATGCTTAGGGATTTAAACAACCTGCAAAGAGAATATTTATATTTATTTATAAGCAACACCTTTAGCACAATCTCCTGTAGAAAATATGATTAGGCTAATCACGGCCTAACATCCAGTCTATGAAATATACACCTTAACATCTAGTTTATAATATTACATCACAAAACATAATATACATCGTAACATACACTGCCCTGACTTAAAGCTAGAAGTGATGACTTAGTTCTAATATGTGTGCTAAGACTTTGTGTGCAGTGTGCCTTAACTAAACATTAGAATTATGATTTTCTAAGTGTGGAAGAATTTAATTTAACATAAAGGTTGGTTTCATTTCAAGTTGTTTAGTTAATTTGTAAATTTTAATTTATATTTTACTTGGTTTCATTTGAGTTACACTTAGCATCTAAGTGTTATAAAGAGAGAAAAAAGGATTACCCTCCTTCATCCTTACCTTAAGCCATTTTCTAAAGCATATTTTGATGACTTTGTTCTCTTTAGTGAATGATTTATTAAATATTTTTATTAATCCTAAGTTTAGGTGAACCTTAAAAATAATTCTATTTAATATGAAAAGTATCTTCAGATTAACATGAGTGAATTACTATCATATAGCACATGTTTAACCATTCCTTTCCATTACTTATGAAATGCATGATTCAATCCTTAGCATATCTACACATATATTTTGGCACACTTAAATGATGATGGATGCATATGCTTGAAAGTTATATTTTACTTGATTGAATTATTTATACATATAAATTAAAGCTCTATCTAAATTCTGATACAAAAATACATAGAAATGAATTCAAATATGTACGTATCATTGTTAACCAGGAAAATGAGATAATCAAATGACCTCCTTGGGTCTACTTAAAGCCTCGTATTCCCGGGATGTCTTGACTATATACTTATTAACATTCAAAACTAAAAATATAGGAAAGAGAATTTCATTTCACATACTTAAGCTATAAGCACATGGAAATCCTATATGTATTCATAACTATCATCACACATATATTGTATAAATTAATAAATTTTAAAAAATAGATTTGAATTTATTAGTGATAATAACACATATAATTAAGTTAAATAATACATACAAGTTTGCATAAATAAATTTCTATTTAATTGATTTGAATTTGAAAAGATGAATGCATGAAATCACATGACATACAATATTTAAAGTAATTGGGATGGAATAACCAAACATAAACATGTGATTCATTCAACTAAAGTAATTTCTAAAGACAATCATGTTAATAAAATTGTTTAAGGAAAACCAAGCTATTAATTTGGTTTGGATTTGAGTTGAACTTGAGGAAGAGGAAATTTGTTGTTTTAACCCATATTTTCATGTTGATAAACTTAATTGATTTAAGAAAAGTAATTAGATAGATTTTATGAATTAATTATGTTGAATCATTAAAACAAATCATTTAATTACATACATGTTTTAATTTAATAATCATGAATTATGAACAAATGATATGAACATGTGAATATAAGTGCAATGCTCTTGATCTAATAATTGGCTCATAATTAAAAGACAATTAAGTCAAAATTAATTAGGTACTTTTATGAATATCCCATACTTAAGGGTTAATCATAATTTTTGAGATTTTTATATTATTAAACAAATAAAGAGGAATTAATTTCATTTTTAATTATCTGATATGATTTGAAATTCAATTTAATTTAATATCCATTTAATTGATTAATTAAGCATTTAATTAATCCCCATCTTAATTAATTCTCTTAAGTGAAATGATTTAGGAAAAGATTATGAAAGAGGTCCTAATATCACTCCCTCATCCATTCATTATTAAATAGTGATTGATGAGCTTAAGTTAATTAATTTTTACTATTTAACTCACTAATTATTTATTAAACTAATTAAAGTGATAAGATTTTAAACATCAATTTCCATAATTACTAGCAATAAATTCCAAAAAAAAAAATCATGGGAGGCATATCATCCCATTAATGAACACACAAAGTTTAAAATTAATTTTCTAAGTAATTAAAAATTAAGATAATCATATTTACATTTAAACTTTAATTACTATTCAAAACCAAATAGAAATAATTTTAATTAATTATCCTCTGATTTATCTTTAAAATGAGTATTTATTTGTATTTTTTTTGATTTTTCTATAATTTGTTATGATTTTCCAAAATTTCAGCCATTAAATCCATTTATTAAGCCTTAATTAAGCCTAATCCAGTCAGCGCCATGTGGAGCACTGATGTGGTGTGCATTCCACATGGCTCTGCGGGATTGGTTATTTAAAATTATTTCGATTAGCGTGGTGGCGTGGATGCATCATCCCCGCCATCCTGACGGATGATGGAGGATCTATCATCTCCCGCACGATGGAAGACGGACACTGTCCACCTTCCTTTGGCCAATTCGAGTTTCTTGGAGTCAGATTGGCTCGGGATTGATCCCACACCTTCACACAGGAGATCTTAAGAGATCTAATGGCTAGATTCGCATAGCATTCACATTCTTTTTGAAAAAGTCTAAAAAAATTAGAAAAATCTTGGTTTAATGGAATAGTAACTTGCCAGAGCTCAAGACTAGTGGGAAACTGACCGAGGTAGCTTCACCTTGATGAGGCGAAGCCCTGTTAAGAAGATGGTGCGATGCCTCCCTGCCGATTGCTCTGTGGACCAAACGCCACCACAATGCTCATTGGAGTTAGCCTAGGAGGTACTTTCAGTACTCAAAATGCTCGAGGGAGGATTCGTTTCACCTTGCCAGAGCTTGGTGAATGTGTGGGAGGAGTTAATTGAAGTAGGGTTGAGTTTTGGTGGAGATGGTCGGAGCTAAGCCTCAGTTTGGCTTGGTTCTATCGTCTTCGGCCATGGGGAAGCTTGGGGAACTCGGGAGAGTGCTTTGGCGACTCATCCTAGTGTGCTAGGGCTCACAGTGAGTTTAATTGCTCGGGTTAGATAGGATTGAGTGGGGGGTATACCCTCTGCTCCCTTGGATCGGATGGCCTTGATCTCTTCTACCATTTTTAGCCATCCGGATGCCGCAGGTGGCCGGAGGGGACATGAATATGGTGAGGTGGCTTAGTTTGGTTGGAGGAAGGTCTGCTGGGGCTACCATGAGATGTCTCTATCTCATTTGGGTTGAGCCAATGAGGAGAGGTGGGTTAGGTCACCTCCCCTTAACCAAGGGCTAACCTAACCCCTTTGGGTCAGGTTAGCAACTTAGTTAGGAGTCCATTCTTGGCTTTGGGTGGCTGCCAAGTGCAAAAGAGAGTGGTTGGCCCCCTAATTTTGGATTTTATCCTATGTGGGAGGCTATACCCATTGGATAATGGGTCAAATAGGGTCCAAATCGGGTTGGGTTTGATTTGGGCTGACCCAAGGTGAGCCAAAGATGGGTCATACCAAATTTCATTGGGTTTGGGCTTAGTTTGAGTGGGTTTGGCTCAATTTGCCCATATAGATCAAATTGGGCTAGGTTGGGTCGCGTTGACCAATTGATCAAATTTGGTCAAACCAAGGCTTGGGTCAAGTTTAACTTAGTATTTGGAATATTTTGGTGCAATTGGTTTGGTTCAATTTGGCTTAGATTTAGATTTGATCCATTTGAGTTCATATGGGTTAAATAGGTCAAGTTGACCAATTCGGCCAAATTGGCCAAATTGGCTTGGGATAGGCCTTGGTTTGTGTTCAATTGGTCAGTCAAAGATGATTGTAGGCTTTGGTTTGAATCAATTTTAATTTGGTTTTGATTTAGGCCAAATTGACCCTTTAGAAGGGTCAATTTGGGCTAAAAAGGTCAATTGGGTTCAACTGGTTAAATTGGGTTCAATAAAAGCTTTGATCATGTTCAATGATCAATTTGAAATAGACTTGAGCCATTGGTTGCAATCAATTTGGGTTAGATCTTGATTTGACCCAATTTGATCTTTTTGGTCAAATTGGGTCAACTTAGGTCAAAGGGTTAATTGGGTTAGGTTTGGCTCAATTGATGATCAAGTCATGTTCAAGGATTGATCTTAGATGATGTGAATCATTGCTTTCAATTAATTTGGCTTAGGATGAGATTTGGCTCATTTGGCTCATGTATGTTAAATGGGTTGACTTGATTAAATGACCAAGTTGACTTGGTTTGACCCAATTGATGGCAATTGACCAATCAAGGATGATCAACAATCATCATATGAGGTTTTGGATGATTTGATACAATCCAATTTAGGTTGGGTTGAAGTTGGCTCAAATAGGTCATTTAGGTCTCTTTGGGTCAAGTGAGCCTAAATAAGTCAATTGGCTTGATTGAGTTGAATTGGTTGTAGTTAGGCCATCCAAGATGATCAACAATCATTTGTAGCTTCTATAAGATTTCTCCTAATTTGGATATGCTATTTTGGGATCAATATATTAGGAACCGGATTCCATAGTTATGGTTCATTCCAATTACTATCTAATTAAATAAAATAAACTACATAAAGAATACAAAAAAAAATAAAAAATCATCTGATACACAATGAAATTTTGTGCAAGTTTTTGAGAACCTTTTAAATAGTCTATCTCATTAAAATTTTAATTAACCCTTCCTTTTTTCATTGTAACAACGAAGAATCGTGAAAATATGAAAGTCAAAGAATTCTAAGACTTTCTTTTCAATTAATGAAATTCATTTTATTTAATATGAAATCTAAAGAAAGAATTAGTATTTATAAAAAAAATTAGATAATAGAATTTGTCCCTTGTCATATAGGAGAATAGAATCAGGGATAAATACAAATTCCTATTTGTAGAAAGATACGATGAAACAAATAGTTTTATGGTCTAGAATAAAAAAAAATTTGAATTTGGAATATTGAATAGCTTGTATCCATAGAAAATTTGACCTAAAATAATAGGAGTTAATATCATTCCAATTGCCATTACAAAAGTAATCAAATTTTTCGGCATGAAAAGATATTTTGGGCTGGTAATTATTATTTTTTGGCATAGAAAATTTAGGTTGGGTTGAAGTTGGCTCAAATAGGCTGTTTAGATCACTTTGTGTCAAGTGAGCCTAAATAGGTCAATTGGCTTGATTGAGTTGAATTGGTTGTAGTTAGGCCATCCAAGATGATCAACAATCATTAGAGAAGATTTGAAGGGTTGGTTCAATCCAATATGGGTTGGATTGGAGTTTGGTTCAATTTGATCAAATTGGTCACTTTGGGTCAAGTGGGCTAATTGGGTTAATTGAGTTAGATTTTGGATTGAATTGAGTTTAGTTGAGTTTGGATATTGATTTGGGATTGATTCATGGCTTTGGTTGAAACTGATTTGGATTCAATTGGGTTTTGACTCATTTAATTATTTGAAGTCAAATAGGTTAGGTTAGGTTTGATTGGATTGATTTTGGCTTGGTTGATTTGATTTGGATTGGAATGATAGTTGAAGGATTTATTGATCCATGAGAAAGTCAATTGAATTTGATTTGGGTTTGAAGATAATTTTGGCTAAGTCCATAGTATTAAATCATAGGGCTTATGTTAGGTTGACTTGATTTAAAATTTGATTGTATATTTTGGTAGGTTGATTGAAGGGTTGAATTAGTTTTGAGAAAATCAATTGAGTTTTGTTTGGATTGAAAGAATTTTGGCTAAGTCCATAATATTGAATCATAGGGAGAAAGGTTGATTTGATTTAAAATTTGGAATTGGAGTTTGGATTTGATTTGATTTGGATGAATTGAGTTTGAGGTTTGATTTAGGCTAAGGAGGTAGGCATAAATTGGGTTAGGCTAAAGAGTAAACCATCCTAATCCCAAAGCATGATCTAAACCCTATGGCTAATCCTCTTAAGTCTCTAGGTTTGATTAAGTGTTCACTTAGCCACTAGAAAGTGTCTTATGGAGGAGCTTTTTGGTGTCTGAAGACCCCAGACTTATGATGGGAAGATTGAATCCTCACTCAAAAAGTGAGGTCAACAAAAGGACCATCAATAGGTGTGTAACAAGAAGGCTGCATTAGCATGGTGAAGTGATCAGTGTCCAATGAATTTGCAAGTGCTACGAGATGATCTATACCTAACCCAAGAGGTAGATAGAATCCATCTTAGTGCATTATAACTCATATCATCAAGGGCATAAGAGGCAAGAAGATTTGATTTGATAGAATTTCATGTCAGGACATGAAGAGATCTAGGGGTCATACGTGAATTGGGTTTGATTTACTCAAGGGGCAAAAGAGAGAAAATCTGCTAGGGATTGAGATCTGATTTGATATATTTGATTTGTTTAGGAGGAATCCATGAGGATACTAATCTATAACGGATTTAGGTAGAATTTTCTTTAATTTGTTTGATTTATTGAAGGAGATCCGTTGGGGATATAATTTTAAATTTGATTTGTTTGGTTTGTGTGTTTGGTTTGGAGGCATATCCAGATATAAGTTTGAGTCCAGGATCAAGATTGGTTTGTTTGATTTGATTCTTACAACTCCATTGGAAGGTTGGGTTGAATTTGATTGGTTTGTTGATTTGGGCTCCATGGGGAGAAGAATGTGATTTGACTCCATTAGGGAGATTAAATTGGATTTGATTTATTTTGGAGCATACCAGGATATGAGCTTGTTAAATTTGTTTGATTTTGTTTAGATGTGATGTGGACCTTTTTGATGGACCCATTAAGAAGGAGCTGTGGGGGCTTTGACCTATCTTAGATTTATCAATCTAAAGGGGTAGTCTACCAGTTGCAGAGTAGAACTATCTAACCTGAGGGTTGCCATGTGCAAGCTGTCTAAGAGGCGAGGGGACATCTTCCAAAGAAAAATATGGTGTGACTTGTTAGAAGCACAACAAATCAACGACTTAGGGCAACTCTTGAGTGAATGTCGGGATCTTTTCCTCAAGAGTAGCAGAATATTGATTAGATTTCTTTTGGTTTGATGGACCCTTCGGTGTGCGATGGGTGCATGAAGTGACTATGTTGGCTGGACCTATCTCAAATTTATCGATCCAAAGGGTAGTCTACCAACCAAAGGGTGATAACCAACGAGGGTTACCTTGTGTAATGATGTGTTAGAAGAAAACACTAGGACTTACATCTTCCAAAGCAGAACAGTCACTGGGGTGACTTGTTGGATGTACAATAAATCAAACCCGACTAGGGTTACTACTAAGTGAGTGCCATTGAGGATCTTATCTCAACTCAAAAGTAGTCAAAATGATTGATTATATTTTATTTGGTTTGATGGACCTTGTTAGTGTGTGATGGGCGCCGAGAATGAGCTATATGCGGTAACCTATCTCAAATTTCGATCCAATGGGGTAGTCTACCGGGGGTGAGACTACTAGGGTTGCCTTTCGGTGTGTAATGACTGTGCTAGGAAGAAAGCATGGAGACTTACATCTTTCAAAGTGGAACAGTCACTGGGGTGACCTGTTGATAGCACAACAAATTGAACCTGACCTAGGATGACTACTGAGTGAGTGCCACTGGGTATCTTACCTCAACTCAAGAGTAGTCAAGCGATTCTTAGAGGGAGTTTTGCTGACATTTCCCTAAAGATAGGATGCCTGCTTGGGAAAAGGTACCGCTGGGGGTGTTCTCCTAATCCACAAGCGAATATATATTTCATTTATTTATATGTTTGGGTGGATCATGTTGGTGTGCGATGGACCACCCAGAATGATCTCTCGGCTTGAACCTATCTCATTTATCAATCCAAAGGGAGAGTCTGTATATCTCGTACAAACCTTCCAACCATAAGGGTGGTTACTGGGATGAGGACTCTCTCCAATAACCAGTAGTAGATAGATTCGAGGACATGGTCCAAATAGAATGTGCACAGTGGCGGTGCCGCTAGGGCCGTTATCTTGATCTCTGAAAAAGAAAGCCTATAGGTATACAATGGTTAGCTCAAGGAGAAAGCATAGAGAGTTACATCTGCCATGAGTGGTGTCATCCAAGTGGGTTCTTTGTCACGAAAACTAGCCATGTCCATGTCTGCGACGATCAATCTAGGAAGAAAGCGTAGGAGACTTACTTCTTTATAGATGAAAATGATCATCAGGACAGTCTGTCATCGGCTAGACATGTACTATCCGACCTAGGAAAACTACTAAGCAGGGAGTCCGAGGAAGGGCTGGACCCAAACTTGAAGTAGTTAGGAGAAAAGGAGCTGCTTGGGGACTTACCCTAATCCTTAAATATACTCAATCCAGTCAGTACACGATGACTAGTTCAAGAAGAAAGCGTAGGAGATTTATATCTTCTTAAACAAAATTAATATGGAAGTAGCTTACCGGCCACATAGTAAGACCTACCACATTAATAAGGTGCTCATTGGTGTGTGGTTAAGCTGGGAAAGTGTGGAGACTTACATCCTATAAAGCAAAAGACCACTAGGGTGACACACTAGTGGTGAATCAGCGACCTAGGCATCTTGAGTGAGGGGCGGTGTTATCTCAACTCAAAGTAGCCCAAGATAAAACATATGTGTTTGTTTGTATGTAATTTGTATTTGTGTTATGTTGATGAGGGATAGGATACCGCTTGGGTTCTCTTACACCTATCATAAATACATCATGGGGGATTCGTAGACAAAAATGCTTTCAATTTGGAGAGATTAAATTTGAAATGGAATTTTCATTGATGATAATTATTTTCAAACATGATTTTATGGATAATATTTCTTTAGGTAGAGCCCATTGCTTGGAATCATCGGGCGCTTTCCTTTATGGTTGATAAGTTGATATGATATTCCTTGGTAGGCTTTCTCTATGGAAAAAGAGCCTTCCCAAGTGGGTTCAAACTTGCCTCTCATCTGGCAATAGGCAATAATTATTCTCTTTAGAACTAAAATAAGCTCTTTTCTTGAAAAGATTTAGGGTGGATCAACTTGTTGGGAGCTTGAATCATTTTAGCTTTATATAACTCAAGGTTTTGGTATGCCTATGGGTGTCTCTCCTCCAAACTTTTGAGCTTTCCAACTGCAACTTGGCATTCTGCTTTATTGTGATCTTACTACCCATAACTATCTTTAGTGATGGAAGTTGAACTTTTAATGGTAGAACAGCTTCAGACCCATACACTAAGGAGAAAGGAGTAGATTGAGTTGAGTTCTATAGGTAGTGTGGTAGCCCACAAGGCTTCAACTAATTGCTCATGCCACTCATTTGTTGTGTCAAAGTGTCTTCTTAAGTATTTAGATGAGAGTTTTGTTGAAGGCTTCTACTAAACCATTCACTCTCTGATAATAGATGGTAGAGTATCTCCAATCTATGTTTGTGTCCTGAGCAGTATTGATCTTGGTGCTCTTAAATGTAGTACCATTGTCGGATATAATACGGTGGGGTACCCCGAATCTATATACAATATGGTTCCTGAAAAAATTAAAGCACATGCTAAGCTTTGACCTATTTGAGCGAAATTACCTCCATCCACTTGGAAAAGTAGTCGGTAATAGCTAAGCTGAACCGATGACCCTTGGAAGAAGGAGGATCAATCATACCTACTATGTCAGTACCCCAACACTCGAATGGCTATGAGGCCAATGTTGGATGTAGAATGTTGGGTGGTTGGTGTAGGACCACTCATTGTACTTGACATTGATGGCATCGCCTAGCTACATCCATGTAGTATGTGATCATCGACGATGAATAGTATCCGAGCATTTTGATTTTGGCTTTCATCTTGGGATCAGATTGGTGAGCTCCATATTCCTGAGTGCACCTCAGTCATGATCTTATGGGCTTTGTGCTTGCCTAAAAAATGTAAACACATATGATCGAAGGACCGCCAGTATAAGACACCATCCATGAGGGCGTATGAAAGTTCCTTTTGTTTCATGTAAAGGTAGTTTTCCCTTATTTAGGTAATCAATGAATGGTTGCTTCCAATCCAGCTCTTCGTCCTTTTTGGCAACGGCAACCTCCCCTGCAAGAGAGTATTTTTCGATGAGTTTATTATCAATAAGAGGTATGTCTTACCTATTTTGGATCTATATTGATATTGACTCATCTTCCAGACATACCAATTTATTGGCAAGCTTGGATAAAGCATCCGTTATGATATTTTCTCTTTGAGGAATCTTGTAGATGGTCACTTCTAGAATTTGGGCCAATAACTCCATTATATACTTATGGTAGTGATGGAGTCTAGGCTTGAGAATCTTGTAGGACCCAACGATTTGGTTAATCACTAGTTGGGAATCTCCAAAGATGTTGATGTTATGGATGCTTAGCAAAATGGCTAACTCCAGACCAGTAATTAGAGCCTCATATTTAGCTTTGTTGTTGGTGCAAGGATCAGATAGATGGTATGAGAATCTCATCATATCGAGGTCCCGAGTTAGGAAAACTATTCCTACCCTTCTCTTTTCTGGAAGAGTGGGTTCTTCTCGTCTTTGAGAGGAAACCACACCATCAAAATATATCTCCCAGCAAAAAATGTTAGTGTCCCCTAAGTTCATGATTTGTTCATCAGGCAAATCATCACTAAGCGGTCGGAGGAAGTGAGTGTCTTCTAAGAAATTTGTGAGTGCTTGTCTTTTCACCACCGCGGAGGGTATGAAAGTGATGTCGCGATAAAATCATGGACCATTGTAACCATCTAATAGCGACATGTCATGAGATACTGTAGTGGGTTGATTCTAAAAATCAAGTTGACTTTATGAGAAAGCATGTAATGTCATAGTTTTTAGGATGCAAAGATTAAAGCTAGGCAATGCTTCTCAATAGATAGATAATTTGCTTCAACAGGGATTAGACGATGATTGAGGTAGTAGAGCATGTTTTCTTTCCCTTTGTTGTTGTCTTGGGCCAACAAAGCATCGAGGGAGTCATCTAATACAGTAGTGTAGAGTGTAAGTTGCTTGCCTTGGATAAGGGCTGCTAGAATTGGCAGCGTCATCATGTACAATTGACATCTTCAAAGGCATGCTAACACTTGTCATCCCACTTGAACTTGGCATCCTTCTTGACAAGTGCTGAAAGTGGTTGGAATTTTCTTGATAGGTTGGATATAAAGTGTCTTAGATATGCCAACAACCCTTGAAATGATTTGAGTTGAGTTAGAATTTTATGGGGTGGCATTTCTAAAATCACTTTAATCTTTTCTAGATCGATTTTGATTCCACGGTTCAGATAACAAACCCAAGGATTTTCTCTGAAGCTACTCTGAATGAACACTTCAATGGATTCATTTTGAGATTATATTATCTTAATGTCAAAAATTACTCTCAAGTCAAAGAGATGGTCTCCTTTTTTTTTCTCTTGACCACGAGATCATCGATGTAGTATTCGATTTGATGATGAATGAGTTCATCGAAGATTCAAGTCATGACCCATTGGTATGTGGCACCGTCATTTTTAAAGCCAAAAATCATGACCCTATAATAATAAATTTTGATTAGGGTTCCAAAGGCATTATTTTTCTCATATTTAGGGGCCATCTTTATCTAGTTATATCGAGATGAGCCATCAATGAAGGAGAAGACTACATGAAAAGGCAATGTCCACCATTAGTTCCAGCATTGGTAGTGGAAATTCATCTTTTGGGCATACCTTATTTAGATCTTTAAAATCGATGCATATGCAAATTTAGCTATTCTTCTTCTTAATTGGGATGATGCTAGCTAACTAGGTAGGATATTTTTTCTCCTAGATGAAACCAGCATCGATTAGTTTCTTGGCTTCAGAAATGACCTATTATATAATATTTAATCACATGCGTCCAGGAGCTTGCTTGATAGGGTTAGCATCAGACTTTATTATTAGCTTATGGATCATGTCTGAGCCAATCGAGCATTTCTTCATAACTCCATGCAAAGCAATCCTTAAACTCAATAAGTAGCCTAACTAAATCATTGTTTTAGTTTCGTTCAATAAAGAACTGATGTATGTCGGGTGTGGATCTTCTTCATTTTCTAAGTTAATTTCTTTAAGCTCATCGATGGTTGATTTGCTTTCTTCTTTGAACTCTGGCGGTGCATCTTTGACTTGCAAATCATCTAGATCCTCTAAAGTTTCTAAGCACACCTCCTCATATGAGTTAGTGTGATTTGAAAAGAACTTATCAGATTCTAAATGATTGGTGATGACTAAGCATAATCATCATCATCCGGGCCTATTGATAAAACTTAGTCTTTTTAATTGAGAGCTTTTGCATTTGTTGTTCCATAATCTTTCAAAGTAATCCAACCTGTGCTTAGGCCATGTATGTGGAATTAATCCTTTCTTTGTTAAATTATGTACACAAGGTGAGTACCAATCAAAAGGTAGTTCTATTAAATCTTTATATGAATCATCCTCAAGTTCTACATGAACTTCTTGACTTGAGAATGATGCTCTAGGATAGAACCTCTGAATCTTCATAGCTATGGATGATTTAGGGGCTTCCTTAACTACCAAACTCTTAACTCTTTGTGGGGGAGAGTGGGGTTAGAGATAAGGTTCCCAACTGATGCCTAATAGTTTCACATAAAGAGGACTTGGACACACTTATGCTTTTCTTAGGAGTCCAGTCTGGCTCGAGTATCACTTCCAACGGATATGCTGGTGAAAAGAGCTGGTTGGTGTGCTAACCATATAAAACTCATCCTCTGAACTAGATTCTAAGTTTATATGGATAGCAGGTGTACTCTTGGTAACTGGGACAAATCTCCTGGTGGGTGGTAGGTATGGAGGTCTTCCACCCCTAGGACTACTTTGCCTCTTCCCTTGTCACGGTGGAGGTCAGTCATTCTTCCCATATGTTTCTGGAGTAACGTGGGTGGAATCTAATCTCGCCTACTTTATTCCCAAATTCCATTTCTCTCCCTTTTCTTTTCAATTTCATTTTCATTTTTCTTTTTTTTCTTTTCTTTATGTTTCCTTTTCTCCCACATGAGGATTTTGACTAAGTTTGTGAGAATAGACTTTTTGATTTTGGGGGAGGTAGTAGGTCACATCCTCATATATCATGACCTCATGGACTACAAAGGTTTGGGATCTCCTTTGACATAATACTCGATTCCACCTCTCATGAACTTGATGCACTAATGTAAAGAGATGAAACTATATTGTTCTCATGTATCCACGGTCTCCCAAGCAAAGCATTGAAAGATGTATCAATCAATTATATATGAAACTTGGCTTCTCTAATCATCTATCTAATTATACATTATGGAGCCTAAGATCCTCTCTTGTTCATTGAATCCTTTCAACATCATCCTCTTCATTTGAGTTTAGAGATGTTAATCCTCAAGTAGGCAAGTTCTTAAACTCATAATGTTGATTGATGCACTTGAGAACTAGATAGCTGAATCTACCAACATCCAATATAATGTAGGGGCTGTGCTCGATCGTTCTAAAAGTAGGTCTTCATCGTGAATGTAACTCTAGGATCTTTTTTGAATAGCACGCTTCTTCTAATAGCGACCAACTAAGCATATCTCGGATCAAGCAAAGCCTTGATTAATGATTCCCTCATCTCTTTGGATAAGACAAGGGCATCATATATGCTTAACTTAGCTGACAGCTTTCTAAGATGTGCTAAGACATTATAATCAACTTTGGACTAATCCTTCATAAGCATATCCGTAGGTGGAGCATCTTGTGGAGGGGCTATCTGCTCATTAGATCAAATGACCTGCTTACCCTTATCCTGAGGTGCTACATAAGGAGGTAGAACTTTGCCACTGTGGAGGTTGACTTCAATGACTTCTTGAAATGATGAGTTTGTGAAAGTTCTACCTACTCATCTGGTATACCTACAGTTTCTCACAAGGATCCCTAGAGTTAGATGACTCCAAGTCAATCTCAAGAGGTGAACCCGATTGATTCAGAGAAGGAAAATTTGATTCTAAATTAGAGAGGAATGGATCAGAACTATTTGAATTATTATTATTTAGACTTAGAGAGATTTCTATAAGAATTAAACTAGGAGTATCAAAAGTGACAAAGATGTAAGTAGAATCAGCTTTCTTCATTAATTTCTTTAATTTAGGAGGAGGTACATAATATAAATCAAGTAAAGTAAGCGGAGTGAGAGGTTTGGTGACCTCATTCAATGCTGATATATCGTAGAAGAAGAGCTAGTAGAGGTGGTAGAAGTTACAATGATGGAAGGAGTGTTGGACTTGGGTGGTGGTTGCGCTACATATCTATCCCGGACAGGTGTGATAGGCTGCTACTACTACTGATGGGATTCCACCCTCTCCGAGTTATCCTTTGCAACTAGTAAACCTTCCTTGGGGTTGGAGATTTGAGCTGCTTTAGGCACATGTAGAGAAAGTTTTTTGATTTTAGAGATGATTTTTTTAGAGGTTCGGGATAAAGAAATATCCCAACCTTCTTTTATCTTAAGAGGATTGAAAGTATGCCCAAAGATTACTCTAACATAACCAGATGGTTATTATAATAAGTATTTTTATAGGGATAACTATAGCTCCTGACTTGTAGCTATGCTCAAGCCAGTCCTTGAAAGTGATGTAGTCCTCTGAGACATGGCCTAACATGCGGTGGTAGGGTAATAGCTAGGATCATCACTTTTGTCCACTTCCTCGACCTCTTGGGTGTTCTAGAAATTAGACTTCTTCAAGAGATTCTTGAAGATCTTCTTACCTCCCTCTTGAAAGAGTATGGCTTGCTTAATTTTTCAGCAAGAGTAGGTGGAAAGTAGCTACCTGACGGTAGATATAGATACCATTGCTAAGTAGGCTGATGTGGCGGCAATGGAGGGCATTATTGCAGCGGTGGTGGCTGGTATAGCGATCGATGTGATGGAAGAGGAGGTGGCAGTGGAGGCTGCTGAAATATGGGCCTCTCAAACTGCGGGCTATTTCCCTTATCCACTAACACAACTAGCCCATGCTTCTTGTAAAATATCTTCTAAGGCTTGGGCTTAGATGATTAGTCTGAAAAAGGAAATTGCTTGGCTTCCTCTTGTAGGTTACCTGTCTTGCTGATTAGCTTCTCAAATGTCTTAATGGTGAAGCTCTTAAGCATGAAGGGCGGGCCATGGATATTCTTAAGTAGAATCTCAATGGCATGTTTATAGTCATGTCTCATTTCATACTCGGGATGATGAATAATCAATAAGGGACTTGTTGGTTTTCTTTTCTCCACACTAGGTCATCTATCCCCCTTGGGTTAGATAAATCTCTTGATGAGATACTCTAACTCAACAAAAGTCTTCACTAAACTATTGAGCAATTTTCCATACCAATCAAATATGACCCTTGATAGGCTAATGAAAAAAAGTCAGAAAAGAAGTGCACCGCTACCGTTGGTGTTGCAACAACTAGCCCTGAAGTGTGCAATATGCTCCCTTGGGTTCCCACTGTCATCAAAGATCTTGAAGAATGGTGGCACAAAACCCTTAGGATATTGAACTACATCAAATTCCTTCGGGTAGGGTCTACCTTTTGAAATATATGAGCTCCCCTGAGCTTGCACTAATGCTTCCTTCACCTACTACTTGACCATTTATATTATGTCCTTCTCTTGCACGGAGGTACTATCGACGACCTTCCTATGCAAGCTACCGACATCATCATCCAAGGGAGTGCACTTAGGATGATCTAAGGTATGTACCAACTTAGGCCAATTGGCCTCCATCCGGGAAGGTTGTGAGACTAGGGCTTGGTTCTACAGGGCTAAAACTACTGCCATTAACTCCTTTACCCTCTTCTCCATCCTATCTATATGATCGTCCTTCTACTTGAGCCACTGGAGGAGCTATTGGGTTGAGTGAGACGTGTCACCTTCCTCAACTACAACACCTTCTTGGCTATGTTGTTCTCTCTATAGGGATCCTTGGTGTCAACCATATGGACTTTAAGTCATCCAACATGTCATCCTCATCGGGGTCAAAATTGACCTACCCTCTTCCTGATCAGAATGATCGTTCCCAACTATCTATCTAACTACAGTACGGTAGTCTTCTAGATGATTATCTAAAGAAGATTGTTTTCGACCACTACTGGAACATAGTGGCTGACCTCGGATTGGTGTAGACTCAATGCACTGACACTCACGAGGGTGGGATGTACTCTCCTAGCGGCTCAACTATCATGGGGACCATCTTGATCCCCTCCCTCTCATCTTCAATGCGTGATGTGGATCAACCACGATGCTCTTGGGTCGCCACTCCTTCTTCACTATGGTTGAAGTGGAAGGTCGGCAGGGGAGCTTGGCACCTCAATGGGTGGAGTATGGAGTGGGATCCTTATAGCCAGGATCACCTGGAGAAGCTCTCTCTAGAAGGGGGCTTGTGGAACTTTGTGGGGACTATGGATGCTAGATCTTGAACTGAAGGTAGACGATGAGTGGAGTGGTGTAGTGTTGGTGACACCAACTGCCTCTCCCCCAGAGATCTCCTCTACGACGGTGCTCGATGGGATTATGCGAATGATCGGCTAACAACTCATCGATCGGGAAATCATCAAAGTAGAGGTCATTGATTATTTAGCAAACCTCCTCTCTCTGCCGCTTGGGAACTCAAAGCCCCCTCTCTATGTATCTGATCCCTAATACTTTTAGGGATGAGGCTCCTCAGATCTTGTAAAGTACCAGACTCAGCATCCTGCTCCATCATCTGAGGAACAAACAGGCCAACAGGGCTTCCTCCCATCCACCTAGGGTGTCTTGTGCAGCTATAGGTGGGGGTGATCAGATCATAATCATCCTCTCCCTCTGAAGCTGAGAGGGGTGGAACCTACTACCACCCAGGAATGCAGAGGTCTCATGAGGGGAACCCTCCTCAATAACATGAGAGGCCTCATCTATCTTCCTCGCCTAGCGCTCGTACTACCTCTCGATCTTACGATTCTTGTTGCAACACTGAGTCTTAATGAGCAGGGCGGAATGAGAACTAGAACCTACCTTAAACTTAGAAGCCAAGATGACCTTCCCCTTCAGAGCAGGGGGAACTAATGAGGAGGTACTAGCCATCCTAAGAAGAGGGGCAGACTAAGCATTGACATAGTAGCACAATAGCACAACTGTCGATAGGGGTGTGGGAACCACAATGGCCTTCCTCTCAGAGAGGGAAACTCAAAACTAGAGTGCACATCGAACTGAAGAAGTGGCTTCTTTCTTACTACCTCTTCTCGGCTGATGGTAGTGAGGGTTGTCCCCTCGCAGGTGACCTTGAATTACTCGAATCCAAGGCCAAATTTGATGGCAGGGGCATCTGTGAGTATGGCCTGATCCATGGCCAAATCCACCATATGCAAAGGAGAAGATCAACTTGCTAGATGACATGGCAAGCAAGGAGGGAAGAAAGAAGCGGGTATTCTGCATTGTTGGAAGAGAACTAAATTAGACCTTGAATTATTGACTTAAATTGTTAATTTTGATTTAACTTTTGAATTAGAACCCTCATTTAACAATTTTAGATATGCTAAATGAGGTTTTATTGGATAGATTTAGAAATTTGGAGGAGAGACTTTGCCTTGAGTTGTATTTTTGAATTTGATTTTGATTTTGGGGCCCACATTCAACAAATTTAAGTATGTTAAATGGGGTTCAATTATCTTGGAGAGACTTTTGAAAATGTGTTTGTTGTTTTTTTTTTTGGACTTTGATTTTTGAACCTTCATTTAGCAAATTTAGGTAAGCTAAATTGTCAATTATATGTTTAAAAATTTTGAAAGCTTTTCATCTTGATGGTTTGATTGTTGATTGATTGTTGATGTGTTGATTTGATTTGAAATGTAGAACTCTCATTTAACAAATTTAGGTATGTTAAATGGAGTTCAAATGTATTTTTTATATTTGTCATTGATTTGATTTTGGAAAAGGGGGCTTTATTTAACAAATTTAGCTATGTTAAATAGAGTTCAAATGTATGTTTGATGTTGTTGTTTGATTTTGCTTTTGAAAATGAGACTCTCATTTAACAAATTTGGGTATGTTAAATGGAATTCACTTGTATGTTTGATTGTTTGTTTCTTGTTGTGTGACTTTGTTTTGATTTTGAAGATTGGACTCTCATTTAATAAATTTTTGGGTATGTTAAATAGAGTTCAATTATATGTTATTTATTT
This sequence comes from Cymbidium sinense, assembly GCA_021442155.1. NCBI lineage: Eukaryota > Viridiplantae > Streptophyta > Magnoliopsida > Asparagales > Orchidaceae > Cymbidium > Cymbidium sinense. The sequence continues at coordinate 174,298,301 of CM038216.1, read as the reverse complement.
AATTTTATTTTGAAAATGAGTCACTCATTTAACAAATTTAGGTATGTTAAATGGAGTTGGTTTTGTTTGAAAATATTTTCGATATGTTTGATTTTGAAAGGGGGACCCTCGTTTAAAAAATTTAAATATGTTAAATAGAGTTAGGTGATTAATTTTTGAAAAAGTGTTTGAATATGTTTTTTTTTGAAAGAGATGTTTGTTGTTTTGATTTTGAAAAGAGGATCACTCACTTAGCAGTTTTATGTATGCTAAATGAGGTTTAATTCATTTCATTTGGAAAAAGGGGTTTGAAAGATTTTGATTTTGTTTTACTTAACTTTAGTTTTAAAGGAGAGCCTTCACTTAGCAAATTTCATTATGTTAAGTGAAGTTCACATGATTTTGCTTTGAAAAGATTTTGAAAATTTTTCTAAAAGATTTTATTTGTTCTACTTTAGATTTCATCAAAGTTTTGTTAAGTATGAAATGAACCTTGCCTCACCAAGCTAGTGGTAAGAGGTTTTAAACTCTATTTGATTTATGTTTGATCATCTTCTTTCTTTAATTAATTTATTATTACCTATTGGGGACCTAATGGGGGTTCTAAGACCTACATAAGAGTGAGGTCCTAAAACTTAAAGGATGCTGACCACTTTTGCTTAAGGATGAAATGAGCAAAGTGTCAATTTAAAGAAAGATAGTATTGGGCTTATATAAAATATAAGTCCTTTATCAATGCTTGGAGATAATAATTGTCTACTAGAGATGGAGAGAGGAGCATATCCCTAGCGGAGTCGTCAGAAAAATTTGTGGTATTTATTTTTGGATGTGGGGTGAACACCACACAGATCATAGGAGGTACTCATTAGAGTGGTCGGGTATGACATTGAGGCAAGATGTACTATCCCGAAAGATAGAAGCATCACCCTTCAATAGACCTAATCACCTAATAAGGACTCTTAAAACTTGATGGGTCTTCGAATATATGAAAGATTTTTTTCCCACTTTATATGGAAGAGTATAGTAGGGTTTATATTAAGCCAGGTTCTTAAGTTCCCTATGAAGGCAAGCCTCCATAGTTAATTACATCTTAAAGAATATGGATTGCTTAAGAATACTCTCGATTAAAGTAGGTGATTATTGTCTCCAAAGATTTTAGATTATCAAAGGATTAGTTTTTTGGAAAATCAAATGGGATCGTTTAATTGGAAGACTTATTTTAGATCTAAAGGAAAATGAGTAGGAAATGCTCATGATACTAGGAAGCCTAGTGAGCATTCCAACCTATCCTATGGTGAGGCTTCATACATTTGAAAGTGAGAGGATTTATTTCATTTGAGTTAAATTTTATTAGAATGCTATGGCTTATAATCTATCAACACAAGATTATGGGAATGCCTGAGAGGTGAGGATATATGCTCGTAGCCTGAACCAAACTAGCAATCTCGGATCCTAAAGCTAGGGAACTTTAACATAAGTTAAAGTTTGACCTAAATATAAGCGAAAGGGGACATAATGATTTACTTCCACAAGAGAGAGTAAATTATTCGACTCTTCTGGACTTACAACCGCCTAGAGTGGCAGCCGGCTAACACCTCCTATGATTCAAAACCATGTGGTCCAGTCTTATGTAACTGCAAGATGACTAGGCTTTGTTATTTAATTTATAAAGAAACTAAAGTCCTAAACCCACTCCCTAGGAGACTAGAGCATGAGTGGTATGAACATATGACTTAGTTTAAAAGTGAATATCTTTACATATTTTATTTCATTTTGACTCATTAACTTGGACAAAGGCTTGAGATTTCTTTTTGCCTAAATGCATGATGAAAGTTAATTATTGCCTAAATCAAAAGGGAGGGGTGAAGCTCTGTCATGAGGGGTTGCTCTCATGGGTTAAGAGGTCCTTATATTCTAAGAATGGAGGTTGTCATTTTTAGCATGAGTGATAGAAGATGCATGCATGATGTAAGACAACATACAACTGGGGTTGCTAAATCTTTTAATTATCTTGATTATAGCCTAGGCTTTATGATGAAGTTGTGAGTTATGTAAAACTTTAATTATGAGTTGTTATGGATAGAAAATTTATTTTATCCTAAGAGCCTAGCATATCTAAGCCACATATTAAAGCATCAAACATTAAGAAATTATAAAGAGGAGGCAATCCTATTACATAATCTAAATAAATCATCAATCAATTTTATAGACTACTACAAAGAATAAGAGGCGATGGGTCGGGTACCTGTACATCCCGAAAAGAAAAGATGTAGCGAGCTCTACCCTTATACAACTCGAATATGAAAGAATAAGTTTACAATTAAAATGAATGCTATGAGGGTCTTCATTCTTCACTCTTCCATATTTATGTCTTCATTCTTTCATTCTTTGATTTGGTTGTATTTGTTTCAAAGGCATCACAAGGCACACCCAAGAACAAAGCCTTCTAGCCACTGCTCATCCTAATCCCCATATCACTAATCCTATCATTATCGCAAAAATTACATTTATATATATATATATATATATATATATATATATATATATAAATCTAATTATACTTGCAAAATAGAGGTTAGCTAAACATACATACAATCTCAAGCAGTTATCTTTATAATTTGGACATAGCACCCTGCACATAAGTAACCAAGCCCACCTATTCTAACTTGGATTGCGCTTAGGGGTTTCAAGAACCTACAAAGAGAACATTTATATTTAGGTCCAAGCAACCCCTTTAGCATAATCCCATGCAGAAAATATGATTAGGCTAGATCACAAACTAACATCTAATCTATGAAACATGTTCATCATAACATACACTGCCCTAACTTAGAGCTAGAAGTGGTGACTTAGTTCTAATGTTTGTGCCAAGACTTTGTGTGGTATTCCTTAACTAAGCATTATAATTATGATATTTTAAGTGTGGAAGAATTTAATTTAACATAAAGGTTGGTTTCATTTTAGGTTGTTTAGTTGATTTGTGAGTTTTAACTTTATTTTACTTGGTTTCATTTGACTTACACTTAGCATCTAAGTGTTATAAAGAGAGAAAAGAGGATTACCCTCCTTCATCCCTACCTTAAGCCATTTTCTAAAGCATATTTTGATGACTTAGTTCTCTTTAGTGAACAGCTTATTAAATATTTTTATTAATCCTAAGTTTAGGTGAACTTTAAATAATTCTATTTAATATGAAAGGCATCTTAAGATTAACATGAGTGAATTACTATCACATAGCACATATTTAACCATTCCTTTCCATTACTTATAACATGCATATGATTCAATCCTTAACATATCTATATATGCAATGTATTTTGGCACACTTAAATGATGATGGATGCATATGTTTGAAAGTTGTTTAAAGCTCTATCCAAATTCTGATACAAAAATACATAGAAATGAAATCAAATAAGTACGTGTCATTGTTAATTAGGAAAGTGAGATAATCAAATGACCTCCTTGGGGTTACTTAAAGTCTATTTTCTTGAATGTCTAGACTATATACTTATTAACATTCAAAACCATGTAAATCCATATATAAAATAGGAAATAAGCTTCAAATTCATATGCCAAATATTGTAGTGATTGATGATTATGGATGCATGTAATTTTAGTAGAAAGGGAATTTTAATTCTTAATAACACATACATGTATAAAAGATATAAGTACATGCCATTGTTAACCAAGGAAGTGAGATAATCAAATGACATCCTTGGGGCTACTTAAAATCTTGTATTCTCGGGATGTCTAGACTAAACACATACTTTCTTAAATACATATAAATGTGTAAATTAGTAGAAGAAAGAAAATCATACAAAATTGTGTTTTCATTTAGTTGAATTATTTATGCATATGAGTTAAAACTCTATCAAGATTCTAATGCAAAATTATATAGAAATGAAATCAAATAAGTATGTGTCATTGTTAACCAGGGAAGTGAGGTAATCAAATAACCTCCTTGGGGCTACTTAAAGCCTCGTATTCTCAAGATGTCCAGACTATATACTTATTAACATTCAAAACTATGTAAATCCATATATAAAATGTAGGAAAGAGAACTTCATTTCACATACTTAAGTAGTAAGAACATGCAAATCCTATTTGTATTCATAACTATTATCACTATATATATTATTATCAATTTATAAACTTTGAAAAATAGATTTGAATTTATTAGTGATAATAGTCACACATATAATTAAGTTAAATCAACACATACAAGCTTGCATATAAATAAATTTCTATTTAATTGATTTGAATTTGAGAAGATGAATGCATGAAATCTCACAACATACAACATTTAAAGTAATTGGATAGAATAACCAAACATAAGCATGTGTTCATTCAACTAAATTAATTTCTAAGAACAATCATGTTAAATAAAATTGTTTAAGAAAAACCAAAGCTTTTTATTAATTTGGTTTTTGATTTGAGTTGAACTTAAGGAAGAGGGAAACCAATTGTTGTTTTAATCCCATTTCCATGTTGGTAAACTTAATTGAATTAAAGAAAAGGTAATTAGATAGATTTTATGAATTAATTAAGTTGAATCATTAAATGAATCATTTAATTACCCTTTTATATACCTCTTTAATTTAACTAATCATCTAATTATGAGCCACAAATGATATGAACATGTGAAATAAGATTGCAATGCTCCTAAGGACCTAATGCAATTGGCTCATAATTAAAGATTAATTAAGTCAAAGAGTCTAATTAGGCACTTTTATGAATTTCTCACACTTAAGGGTTAATCATAATTTCCTTAGGGATCTATTGTTAAACACATAAAGAGGAACCCTTAATTTCATTGTTAACTATCTGATGTGATTTGCATTTCAATTTAACTTAATTTAGCCATTTAATTGATTAATTAAGCATTTAATTAATATCCATCTTAATTAATTCTCTTTAAAGTGAAATGGATTTAGAAAAGAAGTCCTAATCTCACTCCCTCATCTATTCACTATTAAATAGTGATTGATGAGCTTAAGTTAATTAATTTTTTACTATTTAACTCACTAATAAATTATTAAATTAATTAAAGGGGTAATTAAGATTTGAAACATCAATTTCCCCTTCGGGTAATAAATTTCAAGAAAATCATGGGAGGTAGAGGTCATCCCATTGAATGAACACACAAAGTTTGAAATTAATTTCCCAAGTAATTAAGGCTTAATTAAGCTAATTAATTTTACATTAAAACTCTAATTAAGCCTTAATTATTATTTAAAATAAATTTAAAATATTTTTAATTAATTCTCCTCTGATTTATCTTAAAATGAGTATTTATTTGTATTTTTTTATTTTCTATAATTTGTTATGATTTTCCAAAGTTTTAGCCATTAAATATAAATATTAAGCCTTAATTAAGCCTAATATTGTCACTGCCATGCGGAGCATTAATGTGGCACTACTGGATTGGTTATTTAAAATTATCTCAGTCAGCGCCGATGTGGCATCGGCGATGCATTTTTGTCCCCGTTGTCCAATCCAAGATCGGACGTGGTGATTAATCCTGCGGTTCCTTAAGATTAAATTGGCCTAAATCTAATCAAGAGATCACGACCATCTGTTCCAATCATGAGGAATGGATGACGGATGATCTATCATCTTCTGCACGATGGAAGCCGGACACCGTCCGCCTTCCTCTACCCAATTCTAGCTTTAATGAGCTTGGATTGGCTCGGGATTGATCCCACTCCTTCACAAGGGAGATCCTAAGAGATCTAACTGCTACATTTGCATAACATTTACATTTTCTTTGAAAAGGTCTAAAAATTTTTGGAAAATCTTGGTTTAATGGAATAGCACCTCGTCGGAGCTCAAGACCGATGGTGAACCGAAGGTTGGTTTGATGAGCAAGCCTTGAGAAGATGGTGTGATGCTTGCCTGTCGATTTCTCTATGGACCAAATGCCATGGCAATGCTCATCAGAGTTAGCCTAGGAGGTACTTCTGGTGCTTGAAATGCTCGGGGGAGGATTCGTTTCACCTGAGCGAACGTGTGGGAAGAGTTAATTGAAGTAGTTGAGCTTTGGTGGAGATGGTTGGAGCTAAGCCTCGGCTTGGCTTTCATCTGCCATTGGAAAGCTTGGGGAATTCGAAAAAGTGCTCTGGTGGCTTGTCTCAGTGTGCTAGGCTCTCAGCGAGTTCAATTGCTCGGGTTGGATTGAAATGAGGGGTTAATACCCCTCCTCCCTTGGATGGATGACCTTGATCTCTTTGTCATTTTATGTCCACCACACAGGGATATGAATATGGTGAAGTGGCTCGGTTGGAGGAAGAATGTTGGGGCTTCCATGAGATGTCTCTATCTCATTTGGGTTGATTTAATGAGGGGAGGTGGGTTAGCTCACCTCCGTGACCATGCTGACCTAACCCCTTTGGGTCAGGTTAGCCACTTAGGTAGGAGTCCACTCTTGGCTTTGGGTGGCTGCCAAGTGCAAAAGAGAGTGGTTGGCGCTGAAATTTTGGATTTTGTCCAATGTAGGAGGCTTTACCCATTGGATAATGGGTCAAATTGGGTCCAAATTGGGTTGGGTTTGATTTGGGCTAACCCAAGGTGAGCCAAGGATGGGTCATGCCAAATTTCATTGTGTTTGGACTTAGCTTGAGTGGGTTTAGCTGGGTCAAACTGGGCTAGGTTGGGTCAAGTTGACTAATTGATCAAATTGGGTCAAACCAAGGCTTGGGTCATGTTCAATTAAGTATTTGAAATATTTTGGTGCAATTAGTTTGGTTAAATCTGGCTTGGAATGGATTTGACCCATCTGAGTTCATATAGGTTAAATAGGTCAAGTTGACCAATTTGGCCAAATTAGCCAAATTGGCTTGGGGTAGGCCTTGTCTCATGTTCAATTGGTCAGTTGAAGATGACTGTAGGTTTGGTTTGAATCAATTTTGATTTGGTTTTGATTTTGACCAAATTGACTCTTTAGGTTAATTGGGCAAAATAGGTCAATTGGTTCAACTGGTCAAATTGTATTCAATCAAAGCTTTGATCATGTTCAATGATCAATTTGAAATAGACTTGAGCCATTGGTTGCAATCAATTTGGGTTAGATCTTGATTTGACCCAATTTAGTCTTTTAGGTCAAATTAGGTCAACTTGGGTCAAAGGGTCATTTGGGTTAGGTTTGGCTCAATTGATGGTCAAGTCATGTTCAAGGATTGATCTTAGGTTGATGTGAATCATTGGTTTCAATTAATTTAGCTTAAGATGAGATTTGGCTCATTTGGCTCATGTAGGTTAAATGGGTTAACTTAGTTAAATGACCAAGTTGACTTAGTTTGACCCAATTGATGGCAATTGACCAATCAAGGATGATCAAAAATCATGATAGGAGGTTTTGGATGGTTTGATAGGGTTGAAAGTTGGCTCAAATGAGTCCTTTAGGTCACTTTCAAATGAACCTAAATAGATCAATTGGCTTGATTGAGTTGAATTGGTTGTAGTTAGGCCATCCAAGATGGTCAACAATCATCATGGAGAAGATTTGAAGGGTTGGTTCAATCTAATTTGAGTTGGATTGGAGTTTGATTCAATTGGATCACTCACTTTGTTCAAATGGACCAATTGGGTTAATTGAGTTAGATTTTAGGTTGAATTGAGTTTAGTTGAGTTTGGATATTGATTTGGGGTTGATTCATGGCTTTGGTTGAAACTAATTTGGATTTAATTAGGTTTTGGATCATTTGAATATTTGAAGTCAAATGGGTTAGGTTAGGTTTGATTGGATTGATTTTGGCTTGGTTGATTTGATTTGGTTTGGAATGATAGTTGAACGATTTATTGATGCATGAGAAAGTTAATTGAATTTGATTTGGGTTTGAAGGGAATTTTGGCTAAGTCCATAGTATTAAATCATAGGGCTTATGTTAGGTTGACTTGATTTAAAATTTGATTGGATTTGATAGTAGATTTTGGTAGGTTAATTGAAGGGTTGAATTAGTTTTGAGAAAATCAATTGAGTTTGATTTGGAATTTTTGGCTAAGTCCATAGTATTAAATCATAGGGCTTAGGAAAGTTTGATTAGATTTTAAATTCAATTGGAATTAGAGTTTGGATTTGATTGTAGATTTAATTTGATTTGGATGAATTGAGTTTGAGGTTTGGTTTTGGCTAAGGAGGTATGCATAAATTGGATTAAACTATACACTAGGTAAACCATCCTAATACCTAAAGCATGATCTAAACCCTATGGCTAACCCTCTTAAGTCTCTAAGTTGGATTAAGTGTTCACTTAGCCATTAGAAGTGTCTTATGACTGAGGAGCTCTTAGTGTCTAGAAGACCCATAGACTTACGATGGGAGGATTGAATCCACACTCCAAAAGTGAGGTGAACAAACTTAATCAATCCATAAAATCAACTTAATTACTTTTCCTTAAACACATTAAGTCACTAAGGTGGGATGGGGCAAAACATCAAATATCATTTCTCCTCTTTAGGATTTAATGATTCAAACATAAAAAATTAAATTCTATAAGAAGCTTTGGTTAACCTTAAATGATTTTATTTAACTTGGTTATCTTTAGGAAGTAATGTGATTGGATACATTATATGGTAATGTTTAATTATTCTTTTTCAATCATCATAAATTTGTATGTCATTTGATATCATCCATTCATGTTTTCAAATAAAAGAATTAATTGAGTTTAATTATGTGCAAGTTGCATGTGTTGAATTAATCATATTATATGTGTGGTTATTATCACTAATAAATTCCAAAATTATTTTCAAAATTATAAACTTATGATGAAAATTTAAATTGATATTGGCTATGAATATTATATGTGATTTACATTTGTTTATAACTTAAACATGTTAAAGCATTGTGATATTTTTCATGATTCATGTGCATGATTACATGTATTTGAGTGTTAGTAAATATATAGTCTAGACATCCCTAGAATACGAGGCTTTATGTAGCCCCAAGGAGGTCTTTGATTACCTCACTTCCCTGGTTTAAACAACAACATGTACTTAGTTTCATTCACTTGTTTACATACATTAGAATTTGGATAAAGCTTTACTTTGCATGAATAAATAAATTTGTTAATATATAATCTTTTGCATGATTTTCATTCTCATGGTTGTGTATACATTCATATGTATTTATGATAACAAGCATATAGTTTGGACATCCTGGGAATATGAGGCTTTAAGTAGCCCTAAGGAGGTCATAGATTATCTCACTTTCCTGGTTTAAACAACTGCATGTACTTGCTTAAATCTTTAACACATGTCTATGTGTACTTAGCTAAAGAATGGAACCCCTTCTTTCTACCAAAATATATGCATTTACAATCATTTAAGAATGCCAAAAATATATTGCATGTATAGGTATGTTAAGTTCAAAATCATATGCATGCTATTGAAGATGAAAATGAATCATACAACATTATCCATGTGATAGTAATTCAATTTCTTTAATCTTAAGATTCCTCTCATGTTTGAATAGGATTCTTTAAGATTAACCCAAATTTAGGATTGATAAAATATTTAATAAATCATACACTAAAATAAGCCAAATCATAATAACATGCCTTTAGAAAATAACTTAGGGTAGGAATGAAAGAGGGTCAAACCTATTTCTTCTCTTTATAATAATTAGATGCTAAGTAAATATCAAATGAAATAAAAGAAAATATAAATTAAAATCCACTAATCCTTTTAATAACTTAAAATGAAACACCCTCCATGTTTAACTTAAACAATCCCAAACCTTAGACAATTATAATTCTAAAACCTAGTCAAGACATAACACACCAAGCTTAATCACACACATTAGAATACTAAGTCACCACTTCTAGCTCTAAGTTAGGGCGGCGTATGTTGTGATGTTGTGTTTTATTTTATGATGTAATATTTTAGACTGAATGTTAGGATTATTTATGCGTAGGCTAGATGTTAGGCCGCTATTAGCCTAATGATGTTTTCTGCAGGGGATTATGTTATAGGGGTTGTTGAAATAAAAATAAATATAAATACTTTTGCTTGCAGGTTGCTTATACCTCTTTACATAATCCACATTAAGACAAGTGGGCTTGGTTACCTATGTGCAGGGTGATAAGTCCAAATTATGGAATATAGCTGCTTGGGTTTGTATGGTTGATTTAGCTAACATCTATCTTATAAGTGTAGTTAGATTTTATTTTTCATAAACATGTAATTTTGCAATAGGAATTAGGATTAATGATATGGGGCTTAGGATGAGCAATGACTAGAAGGCAAAGTCCTGGGAGGCCTTGTGAAGCCTTGGAGGAAATCAAATCAAGCCAAAGAAGGAAAAGAAGATGAGGAATGAAGACCCTCATAACGTTTATTCAATTATAATTATAAAATTTTATTATAATCCGGGTTGTATATGGGTAGAGCTCGGCTACCCAATTTCTTTTATTTTTTGGGTGTATGGCGATTTTCCACATCTTTTATTCTTTTATGGTAATTTATAAATCTTTGATTATCGTGTTTATCTTCTGCAATAGAAATTGCATGTTTTTCATAGGTTTCTTAAGCTTGATGTCTGAATGTGTGGCTTGGATGCGGTAGGCTCTTTAGGGTAAAATTAATTTTTCTATCCTTACTAATAACTCATAATTGAATTTTAAAATACCTCATAACCTCGCTTTAAAGCTTAGGCTTTAATTAAGATAATTAAAAGATTTAAAAATCCCTTACCTGAATGTTGAATATTTTAATATCATGCATATCATCATGTTTCATTCTTAATTACGGAGGGTCTCCACTCTTGCACGATAGGTGAATGGTTGACTTGTGAGGGCATCCCTTGTAAGAACACTTCCTTACCTTGATTTAGCAAATAACTATATTTCATCATGCATTTATGCATAATTATCTCAAGCCTTTGTCCAAATGAATGTGTCAAAATGATATAAAGAATTTGTAAAAGTTTGCATTAGTCTAAGTATGTCTTCATGCCAGTCATGATCTAATCTCTTAAGGAGTAAGTTTAAGATTCTAGCCTCTTTCCTAATTAAATGACAACCTAACTATCTTGCACATACATAAGACCAGTATATATGGTTTTGAATCATAGGAGGTGTTAGCTGACAACCACTATAAGCGGTTGTAAGTCCAGAAGAGTCAGGATAAGTTTACCCTCTCTTGTGAAGGTGAACCATTATGTCTTATTTTTTGTTTGGATTTAGGTCGTGCGCTTAGATTGTGCTAAAACATCCTAGATTTAGGGTCCGAGGCCATTTGTTTCCTTCAGACTATAAGTATAAGTCCTTACCTCTTAGATATTTTTATAATATTGTGTTAATGGATTATAAGCCCTAGTATTCTAATAAAATTTCAACTCAAACAAAAATAAACATTTTCTTTCAAATACATAAAACCACATTATAGGGTAGATTGGAGAGCTCAATAGGCTTCCTAGTATAATGAGTGCTCCCTACTTATCCTCTTTTGGAATATGAAAATAAGTCTTCCAAATTGAACCTTATCACTTGATTTCCAAAATATCCAATCTTTTGATAGTTTAACCTTGAAATCTTTGGAGATAATTATTGATTACTTTAATGGAGAGTTTTCTTAAGAAATTCCCATTTCTTAGGATGCAATTAACTATGGAAGTTTACTTCCATAGGGAATGAAAGAACCAGGCATAAAATAAACTCTGCTTTACTTTTTGATGTAAAGGAAAGATCTCTGGTATAAACGAAGACCCATCTATCTTAGAAGTCCTTATTAGGTGATTAGGTCTATTGTAGGGTGATATTTCTACCTTTTGAGATGATATATCATTCCTTAATGTCATACGATCACTTCAATAAGTACCCATAAGATCTCGTGGTGTCCAAACAACTCCAAATTAAAATACCACAGGTCGATTTATAATATTTTTTGGATTATGACAACTACTTTGTAGCATACTAGACTTTTGGAAGTATTAATGAAAACCATATCTAAGCTAATGCTTTATCATAAGGAACATGATATGCACATAAATTATTTATTTTTAAGTGAGAACCATTAACTATATTTAGTGAAACTAATCATGTTATGAATGTGAACTAAGGTATGAGGGTTTTGATTGTGGACAAGCTTTATTTTGTACCTCATCCATGATATTTAAAGAGAATAATTTTAATAAAAAAGTTGGCCTAAAATTTTATTTATTTATTTTAAAATTGACTTTAAGGCTGATATTCAATTTGTTAAAGTTAATATAAATTTGTTTTTTTTTTTTTTAAAAAAGAGCCTTATGCATTCATGTGATTTGCATAGACAACAAACATAGTAGTAAAAAAATGAAAAAAAAATGAACAACCTACAAACTACATATATGAAAATAAAATACAAAAAATAGAGATGCCATCAATGTTAAAATAATATGTAAAAGATCAATGCAATTGGGTTTTCTAAATGATCCCAAAAAAAGTAGAAAAGGTAATTGGGCACTGTATAGTACAAATAAATATATATATATATATATATATATATATATATATATATATATATATATATATATATGATTCTCTTAATTCAGGTTTATCTTATGTACTCCTGGTTCATTAGGTATTGAGAGCAAGATTTAAAATATTGAAAATATATTTAGTCAAATTGTTTTGTACTTTATTGTGAATGCATAACTTTCATAACTTAAAAGTATTTTTTTTATCGTAACAATGTTGAAAAAATAAATAAAGTAAGCAATATATTTTATATTATATAAATAATTACGTGAAATTTATTACACCATATTGTCAATACTTGACTTGATTTTTTTAGATATTTGATGCATGACGCTCATAAAATAGAAATTAAATGACCCCAAATCTGCGCTTATTGGAAGAACTTTTTTATTTTAGTATAAAAAAGTAGCCAAACTAGATTTATTCCAAATATGAGCATTCTAATTAATAACATGAAGTTATAGTCATAGCCACACATCAAAAGGATCCTCTAATAAAATGTTAATCTAGCTACACCCAACCCTATTAAATGACTAAAGGGTTATGCTTTATCATAACATATAAGATTGTCTAAGAGTCTCTCAATGTTATAAGGCTTACTTTTATTATCCTAAATGGCAACCAAGCTAGCTTATCTCAGAGATTCAATCAAACTAAAGTCAATTACTTTCTTTATTGAATTTTTAAATTTAATTTAAAAGTATATTTTTTAATAGGGTTGAAAGAGGTTTTGAAAATGGATAAATGGTTATCAAATTTTAAAAGCTAAAAAGTAATGATTTTTAAGTGTTAGGCTTACATATGGCTTAAAATAATTGACTAATTTGAAAAAAAAAACTATTTAAAATTTTATACTTTATATTATTTGTATTCTCGAACAATCATTTAATGTCTGATCATGATATGGTGATTCTTATTATCAATAGAATTGTCACTCACTTATAATAGTTATTCTATTATGAATAAGTCAAGGCTTGAAGCTAAAATGTTTTTTTTTCATGTTGACTAATCCAATGCATATGCAAGTGTAATAATAAAAGAGACATTTTAAACTATTAACTATTGAGCTTATGATTTAAATGTTGAATGTGACACAAACATTTAAATGATAAAAAATATTGTATATAATCAGAAAGAGCTTCATATAATCAAAATTCAAAACAAGTCTAAGTAAATATAATCTACTCAAAGTGGAAAAGTATGATAAATTTACACCCAAATCAAAGGTGTTAATAGAATAACATAGTCAAAGTTGTATGAGTAAGCCGGGGTATAACTTAATCAAAAGTGCTATGTTTATGTTCTAATAGCTTTTTTAACATAAACACTTAAATTAAAGATACCCGATTAAAAGAGTATGACCTTACTGAGAAATGACTTAGTGATAAGTTTTTCACTAAATCAATGGATAAGCCTAGCCAAAAGTGTATGTTTAGATTATGGGTAGACTTGGTCAAAAGGGAATGAACAATTTAGGGTAAACTAGTCAAAAGAGTATGATAAAATTAAGATAGTTTAACCAAAATAGTATGATTATATTAGGAATGAACTTGCCCAAAGAGCATAAGCATGAGAGAGAATAATACAGTTAAAATAGTATGACTGCACTAAAGTAGATTTGGCCAAAAGAGCATGACTAAATTTAATATGATTGTAGAATAATTGAGGAGAATAGTTATTATAATTAAAAGGCTATAATTATTTATACTATATTCAAATGAGATATAGACAAACAAGATACATCAAAGATGATTGAACTAAGGGGCATTGTAATTATCAACTATAACTTTTAGGAGAAAGTGTCAAGAATAATGTTTCTTAAGATAACAACCATTGATAGAGGTATTGAGTGAGTACCATTCTTGTATACCAATAAGTAAGATTCACTTTCATAGTCAATATCTACTCTACTATTGTATCTTTCCAACAAAGTTCAAGGTTTCTACCTCATCATCATTGTGAGTAACAATTAATTGTCACAACACTAATATTAAGTTATCAACATCAAATATTTTTAGTTTAACAATCTTATTATGTACTCTTGTCATATGGACATGATAGAGCTATAAATATTTTTAAGCTTATAATCCAAGAACATTATCTAATTCTTATAGACATGTTTTTGGTTGTCATTGAAATAAGTACTTGTCATTATGCATAATGAAGGTAGTTTTACTTCCAAAAAGGTATTGCTTCAAGCCTAGAATTTAAACAATTTAGAGTAGACTAGGTAATAGTTATGTAGGTTATCTTGTATGCCGATGGGGCTTTTGACATTTTATCATACCATTCTTGTTTGTTAGTAGATAAATTTTTTAAATGATTAATAAGGATTTTATTAAAATATTTGGCTAAGTTGTTAGTTGTAGGATAATAGATCATTGAATATTGTTAGTCAATGTTATAATGTCAAGCAATCATATTAATCTTAGTGCTTTTTAAGGTCACATTGTTATTTGAAATGATATGATGAGGTATGCTAAGTTTATAGACAATATAATCTTTGAAAACCTATAACGCATTCTCTAGTTTGACTTCTCTTATTTGGACTACCATTGACTATTTTATGAAGTAATCAATTGTAGCTAATATGAATGTGTTCCTTCAAGGAGCACATGTTAATAATAGTCATACCCAAATGTTTAATAGACTAAAAGGCTAATTTCGGTGTAGAAAATTTAAATATACATGGAATAAGGATGTTGACCGATATTGATGACATCTCTTTATAAAAGACACTTTACAAGTAATAGGCTAATCTTTTACTTTTAATTTTATTTTTGCCTATAGAGCATTGCATGTCCTAATATATTTCACTTATGACTTTGTGGGCCTCATTTTTCTTTATATAATGAATTCATCATATTTGATGAAATCATATTTGATCAAATAAGTAGTGATATGAAAAATTATTAATCATGTTATAAAATAATGCTCTTTCTTGAATTTAAGATGCAAGAGAGTGATTTGAGGTAATTCTACCTTAACTTAGATATTCAATGAATATTTGATGCTAATTAGTATCTTCATCAATAAAAGCATTTTAATCTATACTTTGGACTTTTATAATTGAAGACTTAGGGTATCAAAATAAATTGGAGATAATAATTGCATATCTTGAATGACGATTTGGATAGAATTCTCATTTGGGTTTAAAAGTTCTTTGGCTATGTTAGCTAAATCATTAGCTTTATTGTTGCAATACCTAGGTATTCTAATAAGAGTAATGTTAGGAATGCTCTTAAGTAATGGCATTATGTTAGGAGATAAAGAGGGAAGAAAGAGTGGGAAAGAAGTAAAGAAGACAATCTTGCTCACATAGAAAGAGAATATAAGAAGATTAATGTGGTTTGACATCTTGCTTACTTATATGATTGCACTAAGATCTCACTATATTTATCTCTTGCAAAGAGCTTAGGAGAAGATACAAAAATGGGATGCCTCCACCCATAAATTTCCTCCTCTTTTATAGGCTAAGATGAAGAAGTAGGTTTAGGGAAAAAAATATTTTTAAATAACATTTAGCCAACTTTGAATTTCAAGTATGAAACAATTCAAAATTTGATGGCTACCAACCTTTGAGAAAAAGAAAAAAACATGTGGATTTGACTACACATTTAACAATCCCCCACTTAGAGTCATATATATATATATATATATATATATATATATGTGTGTGTGTGTGTGTGTGTGTGTGTTTAATACATAAGTTGTAATCCCCAAGTACTTTTCTCAATGTAATTCTCTATGTGAATCCGCCAATATTTTTAGTGCAACGCTTCCATCATTATGAAATATGGAGGCCAATTGAGGTCATGTATAAAATTAGTATTGAGATGATCACCACCTTGGTCAATGTTAAGATTGTTTATTCTATGGATCTTCTCCGTAGTTCCATCAATAATCAATCCTCAGATGTGATGATACCGTAGATTTAAATATTTTATCCTTGCATGATAAACTAGATTCTTTGTTAGATGAATGATGTTCTATCTGTCACTGAATAGATTGTCGTCCACTTGCACTTTTCTTAATTCTCTTTGAAAATTCTTTAGATAAATTATCTGCCTGACTACTTTTAATAGTGCCATATATTTGGCTTAAGTGGTGGATAGAGAGATACTCTTCTATAGTCTAGGAATCTAATTCACTGGGGTCCCTCCAAGAGTGAACACATAACCTGATGTGCTCTTATGATCATCTAAATATCCTTCCATGTTTGTACCTAAATAACCCTATAAGACTAACTCATTTCTTGTAAAATAAAGTGTTGTATTTAAAGTATATTTCAAGTATCTTACAACCCACTTCACAACTTCTTAATTTTTCTCTCCTACATTAGACACAAATCTGCGCACAACTCTACTACATGAGCTATGTCTGGTATGGTAAACACCATATAATACATCAAATTATTAACTATAGATGCATATGATACCTTCTTTATGCGTTCTCATTCTTCATCAGATTTTGGTGACTATGCTTTGGATAGTCTAAAATGATTACCTAAGGAAGTGTCTCTTGGCTTCACATTTTGAACATTGAATCAATTCAGAATATTCTGAATGTACTTCTGTTGGGATAACTTCAATGTTTCTTTAGATTTATCCTGAGTAATTCTCATGCTAAAGATTTACTTTATTACTCCAAAGTCTTTCATTTGAAATTCTTTTGATAGTTTATTTTTCAATTTATTAATCTCTATTGAGCTTGCTCTTGCAACAAACATATTGTTAACAAAAGGCAATAAAATAATGTAGGACTTGTTTAACCTCTTGATGAAGCAGTAGTGATACATCACATATCTAGTGAGTCCATTCTTGCACATGAAGTCTTCAAATTTTTTATATTATTTTCTTCGTGGCTGCTTAAGCTCTATTGGAGCCTTCATACTAAATTTTATTTCCTAGAACAATGAACTCTTCTGGTTATTCCATATAGATCTCTTCCTTAAGAGCTCCATGAAAAAAGATGGTCTTTACATCTAACTATTCTAGATATAAGTCTTTAGCCGCAACAATACTTAAGACCATTTTGATGATGACCATCTTTACCACTGGTGAGAACACCTCTATGTAGTTGATCTCACGTAACTATTGAAATCCATTGACCATTAGTCTAATTTTATATCTTTTACTCTCATTAGATTCTTCTTTCACTCTATACATTGACTTATTCTATAATATTTTCTTTTCTTTAGGTAATAAGTTTGATGTACGGGTTCTATTTTTCCCCAAAGAGTTCATCTCTTATTTTATGGCTTTCTCTCATTGGATTGAATCTCCCGCTTGCAATGCTTCCAATTAGTCCATTGGCTCCTCATTATCTATCAATAGTAGATAATATAAAGATGGAGAATACCTTTATGTGAGTTTGGATTGTGATATAGCATATTAAAGGAGGAAATGACCTATCACAAGGTCCCAAACCAAAGCTTGATTTGATGAGAACTTATATTAGACCTCATGTGTTGTGATATTTTAATATTGATGTCCCATATATTGTATTTTGTAGTAGTGGATGTGTTTAAGTGTATATAAGAGTTGTGATTGAAATCATGTAAGATCATGTGTTAATATGTATATGTGTCAGTCTCCCACCTAGGCATTCATCTTCTTGTGCCTTGGCACTGCATTCCATGATAGTTAGTTTTAGGGGATAGAGAAGGTAGCATCTTGGCATTAGTTTATGGCGCCTCAGTGCTGTGAAATGTCAGGTTCTAACTTTTTCAAAATTTTTAATGGTTTTCTCCTAGGGACACATCCCTTGAAATATTATACATATATAAACTCTTATTTTGACTTAGTTGAAGAGATAAACTTATTTTTGTGTGGAAAACTTGAGTGTAGACTCTTTGGTTGGAGCTTGGTGGATAGCTATTCGGAGGATTTGGTGGTCATTTGCTATAGTTCTACTTTGATAAGTAGAACTTCTTCACATCCCTTTCACTTTAGTGAGTGGAAGATCTTAAAGCATTTTCTTCTTCCTTCATCTGCTGTGACATCCTCTTCAAGACACTCCACTAATTTTGGTATCGAATCCTAAGGTTTAGAGGCTTAGAGAAATTGCTCGTAAATAATTCATATCAAATCCAAGTACTGCTAGTTCTATATTTTGGATTTTGTGTAATTTTCTTTACAAATTTAGTGATTTTTCTTAAAAACTCATGTTAAATTCATATTGTAGAAAATCCTATGAACATTTATTTTACTACAAACTAATTGTATCCACTTATAAAGCCTAGCCTTTTCATATTTAACCTAACTACAAGTCATAATACTTGAGTGACAACTTGAGTAAGGGAGAGTTCATTAAAATAGCTAGACAATGTATGCAAACCTTACATAAAAATTGAATACATATCCTTAAAGATCTTATTTTATTTCTTTGTATGTTTACATAGTATTTTATGTAGTTAGTTTATATTTAGTGAAGGCTAGTTATTTTCAAAAGTATGCATCTCATTATGCTAAATTTATTTTACTTAAACACATTTAAAATCTCATTTAGAGTGACATATTTGCATTCTTTTGTTTACATCATGCTATCCAAATCCATTAGTTTGGACCAACTAGAAGACTTAACTAGGTAGGTAAATTAGATCACCATGCGAAGTGAAGAGAAATTAACTAGGGTAAAAGATCTCCTCATGAACCTAACTACACAAGTTCAAATCTTGAGTTCTAGGCATTAAACCTCATAGACTATTCCACATCTGGATGACTTAGAACTCATAGGAGGGAAAAATATTGAACTTTCTAGAGTTGATTACCTTGTGAGAATGTCAAACTTGAGAAATATCCTCAGACAAGACCATTTTAGGGTCCATGAAACCTTACATGAACATATGAAATAAGTTAATATAGAAGTTCAAAAGTATGATGTTGATGATCTCATGATCCTAATTTTTAGATTTGTTAACCCAAATTGATAATTTCTTTGATTAGTATCATATCGATGATTATCAATGAACTATGTTTGCCCAAATGAAATTGATAGGTCATGAGAAAATCTATTGGAATAATATTTTAGCTAAATAAGAGAGATTCAATAGAAACCTCATGACATGGATAGAAATAAAAGAAAATCTAAAGGTTATGCTTTATCCTAGAAATCATGATAAATGATTTATGAACAATTGATTACTCTTAAATATGAGAATATGTTCATAGAATATGAATATATTTGAGAACTTAATAGATAATACATAATGCATTAATCAAGAGTGGCAAGTAACTAATAAATTTGTCATTGGTTTAAGAGGAGATATTAGGAATGAGGTAGAGCTTCACAATTCCCAAGACATAGAGAATGCCTTTCACTATGCTATACTCCTAGAAAACATAAGAATGTTGCATCCACATCCAAGATGAAAGCTCAAATACTTTCTAAATATTCACTCACATCTCAATCTCAAAAGTCTATCCTAGACCTAATTCTTTTATATCGAACAACCCTTCTAAGACAACCATCATTGAATTTACTTCTAAAAAAATGTGAGAGAGATATTTTGCTTTAAATGTCATAAGAAAGGTCATATGCAAAATTAGTGTAGAGCAAAAATCATGTTCCAAGATGAATCAGAAGAGATAGAAGAAGAAGATGATGTTGAAGAAATACATGATGATACACACCACTATCAGATGAATAAGTGGATCCAAATATAAATAATCTAATGTTAGTTATGAGGTGTATGATTTCATTTAGGGAAGAAGAAGATTGGAGAAAAAGAAATAATTTTTTGATGTATATCTTATGTAAGGAAGAAAAGGTGTAAGCTAGTAATAGATAGAGGTGCACTTCCCTACCTATCACTAATAGATGTCTTATTCAAATTAGGATAGACAATTATAATGATCAAATTTGGTGTGATGTTCTTCTTCTAAAACAACTCATTAAATTATGAAGATCATGGCTTTATGATTTGAATATAATTCATTATGGTTGTGAAAATTCTTATCTATTCAAACATAATGAAAAAATAATCAAATTATTCCTCGTAAATAACATAAAGAATCATAACTTTTTTATAGAATTCTTTCTACACCCCTCACATACCCAATTCAACTACAACCCAATTTTAATCAAAAGAAAAAAATGTGAAACTCTAGTTGATAGTGATATTACCACCTAGTGATAGGAGTGGTACTTTCAATATACATTTTCATATGTGCAAATCTCTTAAAATATAAACTACTACTTTAGGGTTTAGATGTTTAGTTAGGGAATTCAAAGATCTTACTTCTCTATTCATCTTGCACCTTTGGAAAGTCCCCGATAATATTTAGGATCACCACATACCTACTATGATTTTAAATATATTATCTGAATTTACTAATTTAATCCTCAATGACTTACTTAATGTACTGCCACCATTAAGGAATCTACAACATGCTATAGACCTAATTCTTGGTTCATAAATACGTAACTTACCCCATTATAGGATAAATTCAATAGAGCATTCATAATTAAAATGACAAGTAGATGAACTCCTAAAGAAGGGTTTTATCAAAGAAAGTCTTAATTCTTCTGTTGTATGAGCTCTTTTAACTCCTAAGAAAGATGAAACTTGAAGGATGTGTATTGATAGTAGAGCAGTAATAAGATCACAATAAAAAATATATTTTTTATACCTAGATTGGATGACATGCTAGATCAAGTTCATTTTTATTCTTTACAATTTATTTGAGAAGTGGATACCATTAGATAAGGATTAGACTAGGTGATAAATGAATGACAGTGTTCATAACTCCCGATGGTCTTCATGAATTGTTAGCCATGCCATTTAGTCTTTCAAACACACCTAGTACATTCTTGAGATTAATTAACACTAAACTAAAACTTTTTATTGGTCAATTCCTTGCAATCTATTTCGATGATATTCCTAGCTATAATCCAGATGAAAAGTCACATCTACATGACTTAAGAAAGGTCTTAGAAAAATTAAGAGTAGAAAAATTATATGTAAATATTAAGAAATATTTTCTTTACCAAACTGAAGTCATTTTCTTAGGTTTCATTATATATGCTGATGGATTAAAAGTTGACCCATCAAAATTTAAGTTTATTATAGTTTGGCCAACTCTGAAGTCTTTTATGAAAATTAAAAGTTTTTATGGATTAACAACTTTTTATATGAGGTTTATAATAAATTTTAGCACTATTGTAGCTCATATCACTAACATCTTAAAAAAATAAAGTTCTCATGGACCACAAATGCTAATAGAGTCATGAAACAAATTAAAATCCTTATGACCTCTTCACTTGTCTTAAAACTTTTTGGCTTCAATAAATTTTTTGTGATGACTTGTGATGCATAAGGTATTAAAATTGGTAGAATATTAAGTGAAAAAAACTATCTAATTTCTTTCTTCAGTGAAAAATTAAATGACAAACAAAAATGTTCTATATATGATCAAAAGTTTTATGCGATTATTCAAACTCTTAGGAATTGGAGACATTATCTGTTATGTAAAGAGTTTATTCTGAATACATATCATCAAGCCCTAAAGTTTATAAACTCTCAAAAGAAATTAAATTATAAACATACTAAGTAAGTCGAATACCTTCAAGGCTTTTCTTTTGTGCTTAAATATAAACCTAGTATAGAAAATAAACCTGCAGATGCTCTAGCTAGAATATCTTTAATGGTTTCATCCTTCGAATTTTAAATCTCTGGATTTAAAACTTTGGAAGAAGAATATAAAATTTTCTCTGATTCTTATAAGATATACTTAGAATATGAATCCAAACCTTTAACTTTTGATAGTTTCTTTATCATTCTAGATGGATATCTTTATAAAGGTAAGAGATTATGTATTCATAAAATATCACTAAAAGAATTCCTTTTTTTCTGTGAATTACATTTAGAAGGCATATCAAAATATTTTTGGTAAATTAAATACACAAACACTAGTTGAAAAAATATTTTATTGGTTATCTCTATGGAAAGATGTTGAACGCATCATAACCTAGTGTTACACTTATTGTCAGGCTAAAATTTTCAAATGAAGGGTGGGTCATTATACATCATTACCTATTCCTTCTAGACCATGGGAAGTCCTATCCATAGATTTGACATTAAGTTTACCTTGGATTCCACATGGACATGATAGTATAATTATCGTTGTAGATAGATTTTCTAAGATGACACATTTCATACCTTGTTTAAAATCAAATGATTTACAAGATTGTTCCTTAAAGAAATTATTATGTTACATGGAGTGCGATCTACTATATTTTTTGATAGATATGTTAAATTTATATCTTATTTTTGAAAAATCTTATGAAATTAATAGGAGCACAACTAAAATTCTCTTATGCATTTCATTCACAAGCTAATGGA
Organism: Cymbidium sinense; assembly: GCA_021442155.1. Lineage (NCBI taxonomy): Eukaryota > Viridiplantae > Streptophyta > Magnoliopsida > Asparagales > Orchidaceae > Cymbidium > Cymbidium sinense. Next base: position 174,275,525 of record CM038216.1, on the reverse strand, counting down.
CAGACAAAATTCATCAATATGATATTAGAAAATTTACTAAAATATTTAGTTAAGAAATTAGAATTTCATATTACATACTTCTGAATTTACGTACAATAGTTCCATTTTCAGATCAACCCATAATTCACCTTTTGAGATAGTTTATGGACATAACCCTAAAATGCATATTGACCTAGTTAATATGCCTACTAATGTATTTTTTAGTTTAGCATACACATTTGTATGTGATTTTTTTGGACTTCATGAAGACATAAAGAAATAATTAGAAATACAAAAATGTTAAGTATGCTAAGCAAAAGTAAAGATAAAAATTTTAAGCAATATAAGATATGTGATTATGTATTGGTTCGTATCCGTCTTAAGTGGTTCCCTTCCACTAAATATAAAAAGTTAAAAGTGAAAGCATATGAATCAATTAAAATTATTAGAAAGTTTGGTATTAATGCTTATGTTCTTGAATTGCCCCCTCACATATTTATTATCCCTATTTTCAATGTAGAAGATCTAATATCTTTTAAAGAAGTTATTCAATCTCCAAATTTGCAAAATGATGCTTTTGGAGGAGATAAAAATTATTTTCAGGTACTTATTCAGCTAATATTTTTGAAGTGGAGAACATCATTCTAGCTAAAACACTAAAATATGATAACATCATTCAGAGATTTTTAATTAGATAGAAATATAAGCCACCAAGTGAGGATAGCTGGATGACCTTAGAAAAATATTAGAGCTTTGTCCTTGAACTTCTTGAGGACTATCAATATCTTAAATCTTTGGAGAAGAGTTTTTTGGGGTCCAAGAGAGTTGATATAGCATATCAAAGGAGGAAAGGACTTATCACAAGGTCTCAAACCAAACCTTGAACTTATGAGGACTTTTATTAGATCATATGTGCTATGACATTTTAATATTGATGTCCCATGTGTTGTATTATATTATAGTGGGTGTGTTTAAGAGTGTATGAGAGTTGTGATTGAAATCACGTAAGTTCATGTATTAATTTTTATAGGTGATAGTCTGTACCTAAGCATTGGTCTTCTAGCACCTTAGCATTGGCCTATGGTGCCTTGGTGCTACGAAACATTAGGTTCTATTTTTTTAAATTTTCAACTGTTTTCTCCCAAGGATACATTACTTGGAGTATTATACTTATATAAACTCTTATTCTGACCTAATGGAAGAGATACTTTTATTTTTGTTTGGAAACTTTAAGTGTAGACTCTTTAGTTGGAGTTTGGTGGTTGGCTGTCTAGAAGATTTGGTGATCCTTTGTTACAGTTCTACTTAGGTGAGTAGAACTTCTTTGCATCCCTTCTACTTTTGTGTGTGGATGATATTAAAGCATTTTCTTCTACCTCCATTTGTTGTGAGGTTTTCTCCATGACACTCTACCAGATTTTCTAGTAGATCTTCTCAATGTAATAAGAGTAGATGACTCTTGAGCCTTTTGTATAGGAGCATCTATATCAATACGCAGACCTTCTGGGATTCTATTAGTATTATCAATATTGATATCATCAATGATGACTTCTACATGCTTCCTAGCTATTTGTAATCCATCCTTATATAGCTTTTTTTTTTTATCAAATGTTACATCTTTGTCTCTTCTAATTTTTTTATTTTAGTCATCCCAAAATTAGCAACTAAAATAGTTGGAGCATTAGCCAATAAAGTAACACTTTTTTGCCTTCTGCATCAAACTTATTTCTGGATTCACAATCAATATGCATGTAGGAAACACAATTAAAAATTTTTTGATGTGAAAGTTATACTCCTTTTCTAATCCACTATACTCTAAGGATTTTGAAATCCAATGGGACAAATAGTCTTCTATTGACAAAGTAGGCTATTGTGTTGACTACATCTATCCAAAATATCTTGGGCAATCTAGAGTGCAACCTCATGCTTCTTGCACGCACGTTTATGGTTCTATTCATTCTTTTGATAACCTTATTTTGTTCAGGCATTCTTAGAACAGACTTTAGCATGCAATATTCAAATTTTGAGCAATAACCCTTGAATTCATTGTTATCGTACTTGCCACTATTGTCGTACTTCAAACACTTGACTTTAAGTCCTATTTTAGTATTCACTTTTACCTTTCACTTTTTGAAAGTAACAAATACATATGATTTATTTATTTTTAAATAAACCCATATCTTTCTTGTTGAGTCATCAATCATTGTGATGTGGTATAATGACCCACCAAAGGATCAGATCAGAGCTAGTCTCATACATTAGAGTGCAGCAATGCAAGATTTTTAGATTTAGAGGTCTTTGAATTTTCAAAATTGACTTTTCTCTGCTATCTAAGAACATAGTTCCCGCACAGCTCCAACTTCACGATTCAGATCAAGAGCCTTCCCCTCTGTTGCCATGACATTCATTTCTTCTTGCTCATGTGGCCAAGTCTTTGATGCCATAATTTTGAGGTCTCACTATCAACAACTGATATTAGGTTTTTATCTTTTGAGGTCATGTATAATGTTCCCACCTTCTTCTCTCTGGCCATGACCAATGTTTCTTTATACACCTTCTAGAATCCACTACCAAACAATGTGTTGTATCTATAGCTATCAATCTGGCTCATTGATATCATGTTTCTCTTGAGGCTTCTATCATGTTTTGCCTATTGTAAGATCCAATGTGTTCAATTTTTCAATTTTAATCTAGATTTCTTCATTTCTAATGATCCTTAACGGCTCATCATCTGCAAGATTGAATTTGTTAGATTTTTCTGCAGTATAGTTATCTAACAATTCATGAAAATGGGTAAAATGAAATAACATATCTGAGTTAAGAATTCATGACTCAATAAGACTCTCGACAGACCATGCTAGTGCTTAGAGTTATCTTAAATTAGCGAGTTTGTGGACTCCTCAACTTGTTGATTCTTCTTTTTTTTTAGGTGCCTTAAACTAACTTGATAAGTATTCTTTCTTATGATAGTTTCTACAGACAATATCCTTATGATTCTTAGACTTACCTCTAGACTTTAACCTTTCCTAATTATGCCTTCTGCTCTAGCTTCTCTCCACTCTCAATGCTTAGAGTAGAACCTGAGATAGAGCATTCTCTAGATTATTTTCTATGAATATCCTCACTTAGCATTAGGTCTCAAACATCATTCAATTTTAGTCTGTGCTACTTGATGAACTACTCACTACAGTTACATGTATAAACTAACTCATTGGTAAGTATGCCATCAAGATTAGTGTGTTGACCTTATCATCGAATATGATATCCGCGGAGCTCAATTGAGTTATAATAATATTAACTTATTGATGTGGTTAGCAACAAATGCACATTCTTCTTCTTTTAATTAAATAAATAATGCATTTAAAATACCTTATATGATGTTGATGGCTTCTCATATATATTGGATAGAGCTTAAGGCCGACCATCATTTTCTCCTTAATAATGTTAAAAGAAATATTCCTCCTCCAACATAAGGTAGATCGATAGTGCTTGGCGATTTGGCAACTCCCTCTCTTCTTGGCTCATCTTCTCTAGCTTATGACCTATAAGAGGTTTGTGCATCTCTTATGGTATATTGAATCATATATAGTGCCTAGCAATCTAGCAACTCCTACTCTTCTTTGGTCATTTCTCTAGCTTCTAACCTAGAAGAGGTTTGTGCATCTCGTATGGTATATATAGTCTTCTATATGTATCTTTCAAAACCTGAAGTCCTTGCCATTGAACTTATCTATTCAAACCTTCCTTTCAACAATCATCTTTTTCTCTTTTTAACGAAACCTGGATCTGATACAAGTTGTTAGGAGATAAAGAGGAAATAAAGAAAGGGAGAGAAATAAAGAACATAACCTCACACACATGAAAAGAGAATACAAGAAGATTTACATAGTTAGGCATCTTTCTTATGTTCACAGCTGCACTAAGATATCACTATATTTCGCATTTACAAAGAGCTTAAAATAATATAAAAAATGGGATGTATTCACCTATGGATTTCTTTCCCTTTTATAGGCTAAGATGAAGGGATAGATTTGGAGAGAAAATATTTTTAATTGACCATATAGCCACTAATTTTAAATTTTAAGTGTGAATTAATTCAAAATTGAGTGGCTATTACATTTTATCAAAAAGAAAAAAAAGTATAGATTTAACTCCATAATTAACACATTACCCGTTGATAGTAGGTAGGGGTGTAAACAAGCCGAGCTTGAGCGAACAGAACTCTCATTTGTATTTTTGAGCCAAATTTAAACTTAACCAAAATTGATTGGAAATAAAGATATCAATCCACTTCATATGACTAACCAAACCTAAACCTACCCATGACCTTGCTCAAATAGGTCAAATGGGTCAAATGGGTTAAATTGGTCAACTTGACCCATTTGACCTAAATGAAGTCATATGAGCCAAACTCAAAACTAAATCAAATTGAATCAAACCAAAGCCAACAAAATATTTCAAATGGTCATATGAACTTGACACAACCCTTGGTTTGACCCAATTTGACCAATTGGTCAACTTGACCCATTTTGACCTAAATGGGTCAACATGAGCCAAACCATATCAAATGAATTCCAAATCTAATGAAACTTGGCCAAACCTATTTTCTCAACATACCTAACATATCCAAATTCAAAAATCAACTAAATGACTATTCTACCCTTAGGCCATAGAACAAATTTTGGTCAAATCCTTGGGAAATTTGATCAAGCTCTCTTCATATCTACTTTATAACTTCTTAACTGGTCAAGTGAACCCTATGGAGGGTGCACCCAACCCAATGGGTTTGGGTCAGCACAAATGGACCCAAGGCCAAAACCGACCACATAGCTCAAAATGGCCAAATAGAAAACTTCCCTCCACTCAATTTTAAGCACATGGGAGGTTACCAATCCACTCCTTGGCTCAAACCGACCATGTGCCAACATCTAATAGCTCAAGTAGACCTTTCCATATTAGAAATTGGATCAAAATGGCAAAGATAGCTTCGACCATCCAATTGTCATAGGGGGAGATATACTCTCCCTAATTCACTTTAATTTTCAGATGCTTGTTGTCAATTGAGTGTTAGAGAGTCAGAGGTGCCATCTTAGAGTAATCTTAAGATCTCAAAGAGGTATTTGAAATTAACCATTCTAAGTTTTCTTCAAGAGAAAATAGGGGAGCTCCACTGATTTCCATACTGCCTCCACACTATAATTCAACTCAATTTCCTTTGCACACTCCCTCAGGGGACCAAATAGTGCTTGCCTAAGCTCTCCCTTAAGTTCTCAAGGCTTGGAGAAGTCCAATTCGATCAAAGCCGCAAAGGAGCTAAGGAGGGGTTGGTCTATAAAACAAACTGCTTAACCTAAGGAGCTAATTCTTTCACCATACCTTAGTCTCAACCAAATGAAGCTCCTCCAAGGGAATCAAGTGTCGGTGATCACCTCTAGTGAGGTATGGCATTTTTTGATCACTAGACTTAAGGTGTGTTGGTCCTTTGTGAAATAAAGTGTAATGGCATGAAATTTTCACCATTGGATAGGATTTCCATTAGTGTTTGATGGTGTGTGCAAAGTTTAATCCTAATCTGAGCTCAATCGAGCTCGGATCAAAGCCTAAAACATGGACGATCCCCATGGATCATAGGCTTTGGCAGGGATAGATCTCTGGCCATCCATCCGTGCATTTTGGATGGACGGCCGAGAGTAAATGCACTTTTTATATATGATTTATCCATTTAAAACCTTGGGGTTATTCCTGCCCGTTCGATCCTTGATTGAATGGAAAATGTAAAACCATGTACCGCAACCGCCACACCACTATAATGGGACGTTTAAGTGATGGCTCACCACGCGACGCATGGAAAGTGCACATGATTGCTGTCGCCATGTGTCAGGTTGTGGATTAAGGGGTTTAATTAAGTTTTAATTAATTCTAAGTAATCCTCAAAGCTTTAAAAATTCATACCTCCCTAAATAAAAAAAAGGTAAATTTTCACTGAAAGATAATTCAATCTAGAATATTCTAAAATTGGTTTTGATGGATTTTGAGTTGTATCTTTCTCTGATTTTTCCTTTTAATGGAAATTTTAATTTGCTAATTACTCCTTAGTTAGTCCTATAATTAATGTCAAACTTCTTGGGTATATTTTGGGGGATGACTTCTACCTCCTATAATTTTCTTGGGAATTATTGATGGCACAATTGGGGGAATTGCAAATGCATTTTGTAATTACCTCCTTTATGTAATTAAGGATATTAAGGGTTTGATTGGTGTTTTAATCCATTATTCAAGTTAATTAAGGTTTGATCCAGTGAATAGGAGACTTAGGGGATAATTTTGAGATATTTTTCCCAAGCTATTCCATAAATCCCCTTTTCTTTCCTTAATCCTCTCTTAATTAAGGCTTAATTCATTAATTACTCTCTTAATTAATTTATAAAAATTCTAAGACTTTCTAGAATTTACTTAATCTACTTTGGGTAAATGCTTAGGTGTTCAAGAGCCTAAGTTCAATTAAGGAAATCAAAACCCAACTCATATGTGTGAGGGGTGTTTTGAAATTACTTAAGTTAAACCCCTTAGCTTAATTAACCATTAATCATGAGCCAAATTGCATTAGTCACTTTTCTTCCTAGGTGCATTGAAAATTTAAATTCATTGTGAGGTTTTATGTCATCTCATTGGCTCATAATTATTTGGTTAACTATGCTAAGGTGGCGTAGGTATCATGTCTAATTCATACCTTAACCTAATCAAAATATAAAATGGATCTAATCATCTAAAAATTAAACAAAAATATCAAACACATGTGGGAATGGGTTAGAAAGAGCAAACTCAATTCACATTTTCAAAATTAAATCAAATTCAAAATCAAACAAAAATCATATTAAATGAACTTTGGTTTACTTTAAGCTTTCTTATTTCATAAGATTGTCTTTAAGATTTAATTAAAGTGAATGTGTTTACATGATTTCATTGCTTTAATTCTTCCCCAACATGTCAAATATGTGTGTCATGTGGTTTCATGCATCCATACTTTTCAAAGTTCAATTTTAAAATGAAAATGTCTACTTTATGTCAAATTTGCATGTGTTGGCTAAAGTAAAAATATGAGTGGCTATTAACTAAAATAGGATTTGGTGAGATGTCTATTAATCCCTTTTCAAAATATATGAATCAATTTTCAAAACTGAAAGTGTGTTACTTATATCTTAATTATAAGCTTGCATGTGAGTAAGATATAAGGATGTGCTTAGTATAGGTTTTCCTTCTCTTCTTTTTAAAAATAGTTTTGAATAGGATTTGGTGAGATGTATGGTTCATTTGAAAAGAACCTAACACTTGCCTAATTCTATATCCTATTCATTCCTGTACTATTACTTAAGAAGGGTACCTATGCTTGCACATATAAATTGCATAAACAAAATAAATCAACTAATACAAATTTTTTGCATTCTTTCTTTTCCATTCATTTCTTTTGTACACATGCTTGTATTTAAGGAAAGTGGTATATTAGTCTAAACAACCTCAAGATTGCAAAACTTTAAGTAGCCCTAAGTAGGTCTAATACTTTACATCTCTCGTTAACAATGGCACTGTACTCACTTATACATTTCTTACTTTCATGCGTGCATGTGAAAATTGGATAAGAAATCCTTTTTTTAGTTAATGAAAATCATGCATCATGAACTTTCAAATCTTCTTAAAATGGATTGCTTAGCATGCATCATAAAGTATTTTGAACATTCTCATTTGTGTGTATATATATGCTTAAGACTCATTCATATGCATGTTATACATGATGGGAAAGAAATGAAGTGATGTATGTTTTGTGAATTTAGTTAATTTTACTTAATTTTAAAACGCCTTTCTATTTGAATAGGTTTGTTTAGAGTTCATCTAAACATAGGATTAATTAAAACACTTAATCAAAACATTCACAAAATAAGACTAAAATATAAATCCACTTTAGAAATTACTTAGGTTAGGAAAGGAAAGAGAAGTTCTCTTCTCTTTCCCTCTCTTTATAACTTAGTAATTAATTGTAGGATTCATTTGAACCTAATCAAAACATGAAATAAAATCAACCCAAAATAATTAAATCACTTAAATGAAACCCTCCTCTAAGTTGAACATGCTTCACACTTAGAAAATTCTAACTTAAAGCCATAGCTAAGCATACCACACAAAGCACATTAGGCTAAGTCAACACTTCTAGTTTTAGGTTAGGGCGGTGCATGGTTTGATGCTTGCTTTTATTTTATGATATATATTTTATACTGGATGTTAGGATGTATGTGCGTAGACTGAATAGTAGGGCGATCTTAGTCTAACCATTATCTTCTACAGGGGATTGTGCCTAAGAGGCGCTATAATAAATAAAAATATAAATGCTTTTTCTATGTAGGAGCTTATACCCCTAAGCATAATCTAGTAGGTCACGTGGACTTAGTCACCCATGTGTGGGGTAATAAGTCCAATATATATGCTTGGGATTTTATGTGGTTTGTTTAGCTAACCTTTATTTTGTAGGAGTTAGCTAGATTTGCTTTTTTTTCCTTTAGATGTAAATTTTACAATTAGGATTTTAGAATGATTATTATGAGGATTAGGATGAACATTGGTCATAAGGTCTCATCTTATGCACCATGTGAAGCCTTTGGAGCATCCACCTTTCAACCATCTAAAAGAAGGAACCAAAGAAGAAAGAAGAAAAGGAGAAGAAAGAAGAAATGAAGAATGAAGCTTGAAGACCCCCAGAACAATGAATTCCTTGCTTAATTGTATTTAATTCATTTGTAATTCGGGTTGTATAAGGGTAGAGGTCGGCTACCTAATTTGTTTCTTTTGAGTTTTTGCGGTGGTACTTGACCACAATGGCCTCTTATTCTTTTGCGATTAGCTTTATAAATTTGTTTATGATTTATTTAGCTTGAGCATTATGTTGCATCCTTTCTTAGTTTCTTCCTTGCTTTATGTGTGTCCTGGATGTGGATTAGGCTCTTAGGGAAAAATAAATCTTTTACCAAATATAACAACTCAAAAATTAAAATAAAGAACTCATAACCTCACCTAAAGCTTAGGTTTAAAATCAAGATAAAAAATTAACAACCCCTTAGCTGGATGAGTACTTCTGTTATAACATCATGCATAAATTCATCTTATTTCACTCTTGATTGGAGGGCTTCCACCTTTGCTAGAAAAACTTGGCTAGACCTTTGAGAGCCATGGTGGAAAACACCTCTTCCCTTCTCACTGATTTTGGCCAATAACTTTATTTCTCATGCTTAGGCATATGAATCTTATTAGCCCGAGTCAAAATAATTATCCAAAAATGAAAATAAAATGAAATCTAAATTGTATTAGATTTAGGTCATTTGATTCAAGTTCTTACATGATCTAGTCTCTTTAGAGAGTGAATGTAAGGACTTAGTCTCTTTCACAATAAGCAACAGCCTAATTTTCTTGCATAAAGCATATGACTTGCCTACATGAATTTAAAACCGTAGGAGGAGTTAGTTGGAAGCCACTGCTAGACAGTTGTAAGTCCAAGCAATCAGGTGATTTTTTCTCACTTATGGAGGTGAACCAAATACCCATTTTTGCCTTAAATTTAGGTGTGCTTTTGGTCCTCGCCAAAGCTCCTTAGATTTAGGTTCTGAGGTTGCTTCTCCTCTTTGCTGGCCATAAGCATAATTTCTCACCTCTTAGGCATTTCCTTAATCTTATGTTATGGAATCATAAGTCCTAAATTTCTAATGAAAAAAATGCAACTCAAATAAATTAAATCAATTTAAAAAATATAAAGCACAACCATAGGATAGTTTGAGATGCTCACTAGATTTTCTAGCATCGTGGGCATCTCCTACTTATCTTTTTTTGGCTTCGATAATAACTCCCTCTCTTTGTTCAATCCCATTTGATCTTCAACAAAATGAACTAATCGATTGATAGTCTTTTCCTATTGAAATCTTTGAAGACAACGGTCATTTACCTTAATCGAGAGTATTCCTAAGGGATCCTGTTTCTTAGGATGTAATTAACTATAAGGGCTTGCCCTTGTAGGGAACTTAAAGAACCCAATTTAAATAAACCCTACTTTACTTTTTCATGTAAAGCAGGGGAAGAATCTCTGGTACATATGTAGACCCATTGTCCTTAGGAGTCCCTATTGAGGTGATTAGGTCTATTAAAGGATAGTGACTTCTATCTCTTGAGATAGTACACTATTCTTTGATGAAATACCCGATCGCCTGAATAAGCACATCTGCGGATCTGTGTGGCAACCTAAAAAGATGAATTTTTATATTCTTGCTTTTCACCACAGATGAAGGTGACTATATAGAAATTTTTCACCACAGATTTTTCTGGTGACTCCGCTGGGGATGGTTCCTCTCTCCATCTTTGGTAAATGATCATTGTCTTCGAGTATCGATAGTGGGTTTGTACTTTGGTATAAATCTGAGACTAACTTTCTTTCTATTGGCACTTAGCTTATTTCATTCTTAAGTTGAGTTAGCCAACATCTTTAGGTTTTAAAACCTCACCCCATGTTGGTCTTAAAACCCCCATTGGGTTCTCCAATGGGTAAAAATAAAAAGATCTAAATAAAAAGAAAACATTTAAAGACTTCCTCCTTATCATTTTTTTTTATGATAAGGAAAGGTTCATTCTAAAATAATAAAGATAAAAGAAATTTTTCATAAAAAACTTTTCTTTTCAAAAAGCACCCTTTCAAAAATACACATAATAAAATATTTTTCTGCAAAATATTATCACCCTCATTTAATAATTCTCATAATTGTTACATGTAGAAACTTTCAAAAATAAAACTAATTAGATTTTCCAAAAGCACAAATGAACATCTTCCTTCAATCCATTTTGATGAAGATTTCATTTTCAAAATAAAATGAATAATCATCTTTCCAAATATCACAATAAAAAAAATAAAACTTTCAAAAAGCACACATGAACCTTTCCATTCAATACACTCACACCTATTGAATGGAAATTTCATTCTCAAATAAAATTTAATCTTTCAAAAGCACATATGAACATCTTCATTTAATATACTCAAATTTATTGAATAAAGATTTCATTCCCAACTAAAATTGATATCATTTGGAAATCCCACTTAAACATATCTCACTTATGATTAAGTTGGAATTCCCTCTTTCAAAAGCAATAATCACACACAAAACAAAATTTTTACATTTCAAAAATAAGATTGAATTCCATTCCTGCATACCCAAATTTGTTGAATGGAAGTCTCCGTTTCAAAAATTGAAACATAATAATCATATTTTCAAAAAATTTCAAACATATTTAGAACTTCATTTAACATACTCAAATTTGCTAAGTGAAGTCTCCAAATCCAAAATCAAAATTTTCAAACATTGGGAACTTCATTTAGCATACTCAAATTTGCTAAGTGAAGTCTCCAAATTCAAAATAAAAAAATTTCAAACACATTTGGAATTTCATTTAGCATACCCAAATTTACTAAGTGAAGTCTCCAAATTCAAAATAAAAAATTTTCAAAAAAAAATATTTGGAACTTCATTTAGCATACTCAAATTTGCTAAGTGAAGCCACCAAATCCAAAATCAGAAAAAATTAAAAAAAAAACATTTGGAACTTCATTTAGCATACTCAAATTTGCTAAGTGAAGTCTCCAAATTCAAAATAAAAATTTTTCCAAACACTATTGGAATTTCATTTAGCATACCCAAATTTGCTAAGTGAAGTCTCCAAATTCAAATAAAAAATTTTCAAACACATTTGGAACTTTATTTATCATAGCCAATTTTTTTAGGTATAGTCTCCAAATTCAAAATCAAAAGTTTTTATAATTTCATTTAGCATACTCAAATTTGCTAAGTGAAATCTCCAAAGTCAAAACCAAAAAAAATCTTCAAGCACTTTTGGAACTGCATTCCTTAGCATACCAAATTTTCTAAAGAAAAGTTTCCATTTTCAAAAACCAAATCAAAAATTTTGAACACATCTTTTGGAATTTCATTTAGCATACTCAAATTTGCTAAGTGAAGTTGCCATTTCACAAAACTAAGTGGGACTTCATCCTTAGCATACCATATTTACTAAAGTAAAGTCTCCACTTTCAATCAAATCAAAACAAAAATGAAACACATTAGGATTTCCTTAGCATACCCAAATTTGCTAAGGATCCTACTCTTTTAAAAATCAAAATATCCAAAAAATAAATGAAACACTTAGGATTTTCTTAGCATACCCAAATTTGCTGATAATCCTATTTTCAAAAATCAAACAAAATACACTTTGATTCTTCACTTAGCATACCTAAATTTGCTAAGTGGGAATTCTAATTTCCAAAATCAAACAACAATTCACAAAAAGAAACAATCATTCTCAAACACTTCACTTAGCATACCCAAATTTGCTAAGTAAGTAGAATTCTAGAATCATCAATCAAAAACAAAAATTAATTGACCCTTACTTTAACATACCCAAATTTGTTAAAGGAAAGGGTCCTCAAATCAAAAATCTAAATTCAAACAAACATGAACCTATGGAAGCATTCTTCTCAAAATATTTGAATCCATCTTTCAACATACCCAAATTTGTTGAAGTTGGATTCAATTTCAAAAATTTCTTTTTTCACTCAAATTTCTAAATCTTCTAAAATCCATTTGAACCCCACTTAACACTTCCACGATGTTGGATGTGGGTTCAAATTTTTAATTCAAATTCAAAAATCAACAAAGACAAAAATCTAATCCAAGCTCTTTCCTATTGCAAATTCTCACCATCAATTACAGCACAACTCCAACTCAATTTTTCAGTCTTTTGCAGTTGATCTAAATTGGCAGGTTCACAAAAATTTGTTTTCACTTTCTCTCATGGCATGGATTTGGCTTTGGACCAAGCCAACTTCCACCGATTGGATCATACACACCTTATCCATTTCAGTAGGGGATTTTAGGGAGTCAGGATCACATGTGAGGGCACTCCCCTCACTATAGTTAGTAGGACCACGGTGGTCGGGCAGAAGCTGATCATCCAGATTGATCTACCTTCTGATTCTGACATCTCCTTGCTAAAGAGGAAAGTAATGGTAGTCTTACCAACTTTAGTTATCACAATACCAACAGTGTTAGCCCCAGTTTCAATGTGCCCTGTGGTTTCTCATGCTGCGCTAGTAAGGGCTAGTACCCTCTCATATATACCCTCTAAGGGTAAGGTTCCCATGATCTCAGGGATTTCTTCCTCTACTTTTGAGTATGAGTCTAGCTCTCACTCCTCCCATCCTACTAGGACACAGCGTAGGAACAAAAATCGCATGATCAAGCGGTATCACACTAGGATTGCTAAGGAGATGGAGGCAGCCGCCCGTTCAGCTATTAAGGAGTTTCCCATTTTTACTTCACCATTGTTTACAGCAAACCAATTTCATCCTCTCTCTGGGTCAGATAGAAGGATGTTAGGAGGATTCGCACATCACCTCCACCAGTAGTCAAGCATCAGCTAGCAGTTACTAGGAGCAGGAGGTCATACACTGGCCTCCGATCAGTTTTATGCCAGGTAGGCGGAGCTTACAGACGTTCAGAATCCAAAGTTCAATTTGATCTGAGATCCATTATCCCCCATAGTGTGGGGAAACATATCCATCAGGAGAGGGCCAGAGAGCCCCATACATCTGCTCACATTACTAGTAGGGAGAGGCTTTGGTCGCCCGGTCATGCTTCCACACTTATTGATTTTTCGGCTCCATACCACTATATATAACATCATCTTACTTGGTGACCATCATCATAGAGGATAGATCCTATTCATAGAGTCGGTGGTGTCTCCACCCTCATTCTACCTATCGCCATCACCGGTCGGTCACGGCATCTGTTCCATCAAAGGCCATGAAGGCCATATCCAGGGAGAAGCGCACCTTGTTGGTGATCCAGCTATGGTCGAGGGATCCAACCCTATCTACACCACCTATTATGGCAAGGATGAGCTCTCGTGCTCAACCTTCTACCCCAGTGGTGGTGCGGAAGGACTGGCGACCCCGAAGCATAGTGGTCATCCTTTTACCAACTCTGCCAGTTCAGTAGGACATGGAGATGGAGTTATTTCAGAGGTAGCAGATGATAGTCCAGCTGCACCAAGGATAGTGGATCTTCCTAGGAATGTCACCCCTCTCATAGCTAGTGATAGTTAGGAATGTCTCTCATCTAATGAGTACAATCCTCATAGGGTGACTGAACAACAGGTTTGTGCCTATCGATTGATAGATGATCAGCCGAGATTATTTGTACCTACTCAGATTGATCATTCTTTAGATAAGATAGTGCCTCATTATTTCATGAAAAATAAGGAGATCTTGGGGTATGATTGGCTAGATCAGGAGAACGTCAGCTTCGATCCCAATGAAGATGACTTGTTGGGAGACTCACCTGGAGTATGTATGGTAGATACCAGAGGATCTCTTCTTCGAGAGCAGTAGACCATGGAAGGTGATGAGGTTGATCATGAAGACACCACCCAATCAGCCCAGCACCTCTGACATCAGTTGAGACAGAAAGATGAGCAAATAGATAGGATGGCATGATAGTTAGAGGACTTATTACCAGCAGTTTTAGTACTCCAGAAATAAGCCCTACCAGTTCATCCTACTACATCTGACATTAGTCAACCTGAGTTAGTGCATGTATTGGACCCAACCAAGACCTTACCTCCCGTTGAGCAAGGTAGTACTAGCATGTATAGGAAGGTAGTGGAAAGCACCTCCATACAAGAAAAAGACATCTGATTCATGGTTGAGCAGCAAGTGAAGGAAGCGTTGGCTCAAGCCTGGGGAGGATCATCTGTTCCAAAAGGTAGACCTTACCTGGAGGAATTCAATTCAATCCAATATCCCAAGGGTTTCGTACCACCTTCGTTCAAAAGCTTTGATGGTAGTGGAAACCCAAGGGAGAATATAGCACACTTCAGGGCCAGTTGTTGCAACACTGGTGGCAATGATGCTTTGCTTTTCTGTCTCTTCATTAGTAGCCTAGCGGGGATTGCTTTCGATTGGTATGCTAAACTGCCTAATGAATTAATAAAGATATTTGCTGAGATAGAGCAACTCTTTATCAAGAGGTTTATTGGAGCTCAGTAAAGGGTTACTGTAGGTGATCTCGTTGTAGTACAACAACATCCAGGTGGGTCCCTTATTGATTATATTCTCTGATGGTGTAACCTGAGTATGAAATGCGAGCCGCAGCTATCTGAGTAGCATGCCATTAAGATTATTTTGAAGAATATCCATGGCCTAGTCGCCTTCATGCTTAAGGGATTCACCATCAAAACTTTTGAGAGGTTAATTAATAAGGCGGCTCATCTGTAAGGAGAGGCCAAACAGTTACCTTTTCAAGACTAGTTGCCCAAAGCAAAGTCATAGAAGATATACGAGAAAATGCCTAGGACAGTGACAACAGTGGATAAGGGGAGGAAACAAGTTAGAGATCACTCTGAGAGACCATGACCTCAGCAACCTTAACTTTCACTACCTCTACCACCACCGAGGTGGCCCTACCGGCCCCCATAGTAGCCTCCATGGCATACTTAGCCTCCACCACCTTTGCCCACACCACTCCTCTGACCTCATACAGCATCGCCATACCACCATAGCGGCATGCATGCAAACCCGTTGCCAAGTAGCTATGGTCCACTTACTCTTTTAGATAAGCTTAACAAACCTTATTCATTTAAGAGGGAGGTAATCAAGAAGATCTTTAAGAATCTCTTAAAGAAGCCTGATTTTCAGCTACCCGAGCTTTGGAGACAGGAGGAAGTTGGCAAAAGTCATGATCCAAACTTTTTCCCCTACCACTATATGCTAGGGCATGTTTTGGAGGATTGTTTCACATTCAAGGACTAGCTTGAACACATTTTAAAGACCGGTGTTGTAGTTATTCCAAAGGAATACCTTGTGGAACAACCATCTAGTTCCATCAGGGCAATCCTTGGGGATACATGTGATCCTTCCAAAACTAATGAAGGTTGGGATATTTCTTTATCCAAAACCTCTAAGAAGATTATCCAGAAGATCAAGAAGCTTTCCTTACAGGTGTCTGAGTTAGCTCAAACCTGCAACATCAAGAAAGGTTTGCAAGTTGCAGACTCAAGAAAAGGGGAGGCGGCTCAGATATGTTGGCTGGGATTGCCATTAGCAACCACGAACCTCCATCCGATTCTGACTTCCACCGGTGACTTCTTCCACTTCACCTAGCTCTTCTTTTTCTACTAGTATAAATCTTGTATCGGCGGATAAGGCCATCAAATCTCTTAACCGACTCACTTTACTTGATTTGTACTTTATACCTCCAAATAATTCCAAGAAATTGAAGAATAAAGTTAGTTTGAATTACATTTGTGTCACTTCTGATGGGTTATCTTCTTCTATTCCTAATGATAACTCTTCAAGTCAAAATAACTATAATAATTTTGATCTTCCTCTTTTTGATTCAGAGTTAGACTTTCCTACTCTGAATACTGTGGGTTCGCCTCTTGAGATAGACTTGGAATCATCTGATTTCAAGGGTCCCATAGGAGAAGTTGTAGGTGAGCCTGATGTGTAGGTAGAACCTTCCATTATCCTCCCACAAGAGATCACCGAAGTTAACCTACATAGTGGCAAGGTTCTACCTCCTAGGGCATCACCTCAAGATAGAGGGAAACAAGTCATTGGTATAGAAGATCAAGAAGCTCCTCCACAAGTTGCTCCACCCTTAGATATTCTTGTGGAAGACTAGCCAATGGTGGGCTACAATTTCATTTCTCATTTAAAAAAGTTGTCATCTAAGCTAAGCATATACGATGTCATTGTCTTATCCAAAGAAATGAGGGAATCACTAATCAAGGCTCTCCTTGATCCTAAAATATGCTTAGCTCAGCTGACCGTTATAAGTGAGGAGGCATATTATACAAAAGAAGCTCAGGGGATCACCTTCACAGATGAAGACCTTCTTTTGGGGGACTTAGAGTGGACTTGGAACCGTCCCTCACATCAGTTGACATGGGTTCTGCAGTTCTGGATCCAGATCGATGAACATTATAAGTTTAAAGACCATTGCTTATTTGAGGATCAACATCTCCACACTCTGAGGAGATCAAATGAAATTGAGAGGGTTCAATGAACAAGGTGAGCAGTCTTTAGGTTCCATAGTGTTACCTTTGGAGATAGGTGACTGGAAGACTGAAGCCAAGTTTTACATCATTGATTTGAATACTTCATTTACTGCTTTGCTCGGTAGGCCTTTGATACATAAGAACAAGATCATTCCATCCTCTCTCCATCACTACATCAAGTTCATAAAAGATGGGATTGAATACAGTGTCAATGGAGATGAAAAGCCATTTTCAGTTAGAGAGGTTGAGATTTATGAGGATGCGACCTACTATCTTCCTTAAAACACCCTTTCTTGTGAACTTGGACAAAATTCAAACTCAAAATCAAAAGAAAAAGAAAATGAAGAAAAAGAAAAGATAAAAGAAAAATAAAAGAAAAATGAAAGTCTAAGTGAACAAGAAAGGGGAATTGAAGAAGAAATAGATTTGCATATCATATTCCACACACAGTTCATTCCATCATATGGACATGTGGGTAGGATGGCTGAACCTCCACCAAGTAGAGGCGGTAAAGCGTTCAGAGGTGAGGACCCCAGTTGGCCATCACCAGAGGTTGTTCCAGTTAGAGTACCCTACTATTCACATACTTGGAACCCTTGAGGATGAGTCTAATGTGATTAGTATACTAGACAACTCCTCTCAACAGGTTCCATTGGAGGTGACTTTCAATCCAGACAGAGATAAAGACCAGGCCTCTAGACAAAGCAAAGTATTTGAATCAGGTTTATGTGAAACTATTAGGCAATAGTTGGGAACCTTTGCTCTGACCTCACTTACATCTCAAAAAGTTGAAGGTTTAGTAGTTAAGGAAGTCCCTAAGTCTTCTAGTGACTTGAAGCAGAAGAGATTCTTTTTGGGATCATCATCCTCGAGTCCTGAAGTTGATGTAGAACTTGAGGAGGATTCATTTAAAGAATTAATGGAATTACCATTTGACTTTTACTAGCCTTGTGTTCATAATCTTATACAGAGAGGTTTAGTTTCTCATACATGGGCCAAGCACATGTTAGAGTATTTTGAAAAGCTATGGAACAATATAAGTAGGGAAGCACAATCAAGAGCAGGACTAGGATTCGGTACAGTGGGTCCAGTCGATAATAATGATTACTGCTTAGTTGTTACTAATCATTTGGAGTTTGATAGGTTCTTCTCACACAACATAAACTCTTATGAGAATGTGTGCTTTGAAACCTCAGATGATCCAAATGATCTCCAAATCAAAGAGGCACCAATAGAAATTGAAGGGGAGATTCATTCAATAATAGACAAGTTTAGAGAAATCAACCTCGGGACAAAAGAAAATCCATGCCCGGCATACATCAGTTCATTGTTGAATGAAGAAGAAACCAATGACTTAGTTGGGCTATTAAATGAGTTTAAAGACTATTTCGGATGGAGTTATGAAGAGATGTCAGGATTATCTCCTGACATAGTAGTCCACAAGCTAGCAATAGATCCTAATGCTACCCCTATTAAGTAAGCTCCTAAATGCATGCGATTAGAAATTGAACAACGAGTCATTTTTGAAGTCAAAAAATTGATCGATGCTAGTTTCATCAAGGAAGAAAAATATTCTACCTGGTTAGCTAGTGTCATCCCAATTAAGAAGAAGAATGGCCAAATTCATATATGCATCAATTTTAGGGACTTAAATAAGGCATGTCCTAAAGATGAGTATCCTCTTCTTATACTAGAGTTAATGGTGGATATTGCCTCATCTCATGCAGTGTTCTCTTTTATGGATAGGATATCTGGCTATAACCAAATCAAGACGTCTTCTGAAGATGAAAGAAATACTGCTTTCTGAACCCCGATCGGAATCTTCTGTTATAGGGTCATGCCTTTCGGCCTTAAAAATGCCGGTGCTACATACCAACAGGCCATGACTCAGATCTTCAATGAACTCATCCATCATCACGTTGAGTGTTATGTTGATGAGCTAGTAGTCAAGAGTAGAGAAAAGAAAAACCATGTCTTTGACTTGAGCATAGTTTCGAATGGTCAAGATAATATAACCTCAAAATGAATCCCCTGAAATGTACATTTGGAGTAGCTCCTGGGAAATTCCTTGGGTTTGTTGTTCGACGTCAGGGAATAGAAATAGATCCAAAAAACATCAAAGCTATCTTAGAAATGCCACCTTCTAAGAGTTTAACTCAACTCAGATCCTTCCAAGGATGGTTGGCATATCTAAGATGCTTTATCTCCAACCTATTAGGGAGATGCAAACCATTTTTAGCACTTGTCAAAAAGGATGCCAAATTCAAGTGGGATGACAAATGTCAGCATGCTTTAGAAGACATTAAGTAGTACTTGGTGAAGCCACCAATTCTAGCAACCCCTATCCCGGGCAGGCCACTCATTCTCTCACTACTGTATTGGATGATTCTCTCAGCACTCTATTGGCCCAAGCCAACGATGAAGGGAAGGAGAACGCTCTCTACTACCTCAGCTGTCATCCGATTCCTACTGAAGTGAACTACCCACCTATTGAGAAACATTGCCTAGCTTTGATCTTTGCTTCCCAAAAGCTACGACATTATATGCATTCTCACAAGGTGAACTTGATCTTCATAACAAATCCACTACATTATCTCATGACACAGCCAATGCTGTCCGGACATTTGGCATGTTGGTCCATGATTCTCTTGCAGTTTGATATCACATTCGTACCCCTTCGTGCGATAAAAAGATAGACACTAGCAGATTTTTTTCGCAACACACCCACTTCTTGTTAATTCTTCGCTTAGTGATGATCTCCTTGATGAACAAATCATGAACTTAGGGGAGGTCGGCAACCGCCGATGGGAGATGTATTTTGATGGCGAAGCTTCTTTTCATAAAGGGGAAGCACCACGATCTACTCTCCAAGGAAAGGTAGGGGTAAGAATAGTTCTTCTAACTCCAAACCACGATGTGATGAGATTCTCATACTATCCATCCAAACCCTGAACCAACAACAAAGTCGAGTATGAGGTTTTCATTGTTGGTCTAGAGTTAGCCATCACTATCAGTGTCAAGAGCATTAACATCTTTGGGGATTCTCAGTTGGTCATCAACCAGATTGTTGGGTCTTACCAAGTCCTCAAACCCAAGCTTCATCATTCCTATGAGTATACCATGAAGTTGTTTGCCTAGATTCCTGAAGTCACCATCTACAAGGTTCCCCGAGCATAGAATCCAATAGCAGATGCTTTGGCCAAACTTGCCAAAGAGTTGGCATGTCTGAAAGATGAGTCCATTTCAATAAGGTGCCAAAATAGACAAGTCTTATGCCTTATTGATGTTGAACTCATCGAGAGACTTTCTCTTAAAGGGGAGGTTATCATTTCCAAAATGGATAAGGAGCTGGATTGTAGGCAACCGTTTATAGATTACTTGAACACTGATAAACTACCTCAAGAAAAGTCACAAGCCTATTAGGAGAAACAGAGAGCTCTCTCCTACGCTCTTGTTGATGGCACCCCGTACTGCTGGTCCTTTGACCAAATGTGATTACGTTATTTAGACAAACATGAAGCTTATGGCATTATAATCAAGGTACATTCAGCTCTATGCAGAGTGCATCATTCTGGTCCAAAGATGAAGATCAAGATCAAGAGACTAGGATACTACTAGCCTTCGATGATTATAGACTGCATGGATGTAGCTAGGAGATGCCATTAGTGTCAGGTGGACGATGTGGTCCTCCACCAACCACCCAACATTCTACACCCTACATTGGCCTCATGGCCATTTGAGTGCTGGGGTACCGACATTGTAGGTCCGATTGATCCTCCTTCTTCCAAGCGGCATTGGTTCATCTTAGCTACTACCGAATACTTTTCCAAGTGGGCGGAAGCCATCCCACTCAGAGAGGTCACAGCTCAGCATGTGCCTTAGATTTTCAGAAATCATATCATATATTAGTTCGGGGTGCCTCGATGAATTATATCTGATAATGGTACTGCATTCAAAAGCATGAAGATCAATAGCTTTGCCAGAAGACACGATATAGATTAGAGATACTCCACCATCTATTACCCTAGAGAAAATGGCTTAGCAGAAGCAATCAATAAAACTCTCATCCAGATACTGAAGAAGACTCTTAATGAAAACAAATGATAGTGGAACGAATAGCTGGTTGAAGCTTTGTGGGCCTACCACACCACTTACCAAACTCCAACTCTCTTATTTTTCTTAGTGTATAGGTCCGAAGATTGATTTGGAGTTTGACTTAAAAGAAGGAAAGTGAGGAATGGTTTAAGTTAAGGGTAGTCAAGACCTAACTTAGATTTATCAAGCTAAAGGGGTAATCTACTAAGCACATAGTAGGACTAGCCAACCAAAGGGATGCATTTCGGTATGTAGTAGTTGTACTAGGAAGAGAGTGTAATAGACTTACATTCTCCAAAGCAGAGACTAGTTGCTGGGGTGATCTATTAGCAAGGCAATAGATTGAACCCAACCTAGGGCTGACTATTGAGTGAATGCCACTGGGGGACTTAGATCAACTCAAAGATAGTCAAAGATTAATTTCATTTTTAAGTTTGTTTATTTTGATTATGATGGATCCCATAGGTTTGCGATGAATTGAACTGAGTAGGGGCCATGGAAGCCTAGACCTAACTCAGATTTATCAATTCAAATGGAGTAGTCTACCAACCATAAGGTATAACTATCCAACCAAGGGGTAATGCCTTTTGGTATATAATGGTCAAGTTAGGAAGCAAGTTTAGGGATTCACATCTTCCATAACAAGGAACCACTTGGGTGATTGGTTGCTTTGGGCAACAAATAGAACCCAACCTAGGGCTGACTATTGAGTGAATGCCACCAGGGGACTTAAATCAGCTCAAGGATAGTCAAGATTAATTTCATTTTTTAATTTGTTTTGATGAATTCCATTGGTTTGCACTGGATCAAACTAAGAAAGAGCTTATATTAGCCTAGACCTATCTTAGATTCACTGAACCAAAAAGAGTAGCTTCTTAGAAAATGGGAGAACTATCCAACCGAAGGAGTGCCTTTCGATTTGTAATGATCAATTTAAGGGAAGAAAGCTCGGGGACTCACATCTTTCACTAGAAAAGACCACTGGGGTGATCAGTTGCTTTGGGCAACAAATTGGACCTGATATAGGGTTGCCTGTCGATTTACGATAATCATGTTAGAAAGAATGCATCATAGTCTTATATCTTTCAAAGCGCAATGATTGCTGGGGAAACCTGCATGTGGAAAAACATATTGAACCCGACCTAAGGGCGACTACGGAGTGAGTACCGACCCAGGGATTTATCTCAACTCAGGTAGTTAGGCAATTCCTATAAGGAGTTCTGCTAACACTGGCCTAAAGATAGGATGCCTTCTTGGGAAAAGGGGGCCCTTCGAGGGCTTGAATTCCTAATCCACAAGCAAAAATATTTTGTTTGTTTTATTTATTTTAGTTTGTTTCTCATGGATCTTGTTAGTTTGTGAGGGATCAAACTGAGAAGGAGCTTATATCATCCTAGACCCTTCTCAGATTTACTGAACCAAGGGAGAATCTATGCATCTGCTGAACAAATTTCTCAATCACAAGGGTGGTTACTAGGAAAGGGGGATTGTCCAATCCAGAAGTAACCCAGGTAGTGTCTAAATGGGGTCACAAAGGACTTGATCCAAATAGAGTTCCTGTAGGGGATGGGGCTGCTAAGGGTTAATCCAACACCCTGGAGAAAATGACATGGCTAGTCATATATCTAATAGGTATTCGGTGTCCAACTCAAAGAGAAAATGCGGGGACTCATATCTGCCAAGAGTGGTGTATACACCTGGTGAGTCGTTGTCAGCATAGCGAACATCAACCAACCTAAGATGCCTATCAGTTTGCAATAATCAGCCCAGGAAGAAAGCTCGGGGACTCACATCCTCCTATAGTGGAACTGATTATTGTGATAGTCTGTCTTTGGCTCGATAGGTGCTATCCGACCTAGGGCAACTACTGAGTGAATGCCACTGGGGGACTTATATTAGCTCAAAAGTAGTCAAGAGGGAAGGAACCTCTGGGGGACTTATCCTAAACCTCAAATATACTCAACTTAATCATAACATGATGGCTAGTTCAAGAAGAAAGCACGGGGATTCACATCTTATTAAATGAAGTTAATCATGAGATAGTTTACTGGCTGGGCAGTGAAGCCTACCATACTAACAAGGCCCTCGTTGGTTTGTAATGGCAAAGTTAGGAAGAAAGCGCAGGGACTCACATCCTCCAATAAATGATCACTGGGGTGACATGCTAGCGAAGTAACATGTAGACTTAACCTAGAACAGCTAATGAGTGAGTACCACAAGGGCTTGCTCCCACATCAAATAGCTTGAGACAAAAGATTTGTGTTTATTTTGTGCATGTGTTAAAAGGAATAAGACACCTCTGGGGGTCTCTTACACCTACCTTAAACACACTAAGGGTTTGATGGAATGGTGCCACGGATGGCAAGATTCCCACTAAGAAATGATGCCACTTGAGTTCTCTCACACCTAACAAAGTTATGCTAATCGAAATAGGTTGCCTCTCGGGTTCTCTCACACCTATTCTAATTGCATCAGGAGATTATGTTTGTGTTTAGAAAGAGGGATAGGATGCCACTGGGGGACTCTTATACCTACCCTATACACGTCACGGTGGATTTGCATGACAAGAAAACAACGCTTCTAAAGAAGGGAAGATTTGAAGAATGGAATTAGATATTTGATCTTTTTATTAATGATTATTTTGAAACATGATTTATTTCATGGGTAATATTTCTTTAGATAGAGCTCATTAATTGGAAGCATCGGGTGTTCCCTTTTACAATCAATAAGCTGATAAGGTACTCTTTGGTAGGCCTTCTCTATGACATAGGGGCCTTCCCAAGTGAGTTCAAACTTGCCTCCCATCTTTCGATGGGCAATAATTGATCTCCTTAGGGCTAACACAAGTTCTCCTACTCGAAAAGACCTAGGGTAGACCAGCTTGTTGTGAGCTTGAATCATTTTGGCCTTATACAACTCAAGATTATAGCACGCCTGTAGGTGACTCTCCTCCAAACCTTCGAGCTCTTATAACCACAACTTTGTATTATGCTCTATAGTGATCTTGTTACCCAATGCTGTCATTAGTGATGGAAATTAAACTTCTCAAGGAAGAACATCATTAGGCCTATACACTAAGAAAAATAAGATAGACTGAGTGGAGTTTGGTATGTGGTGCAGTAAGCCCACAAAGCTTCAACCAGCTCTTCGTTTCACTATCATTTATTGTCATCAAGAGTCTTCTTCAATATCTGGATGAGAGTTTTGTTGAATGCTTCCACTAAGACATTTGCTCTAGGGTAATAGATTGTGGAGTATCTCCAATCTATACCTTATCTTCTGGCAAAGCTATTGATCTTCATGCTTTTGAATGCAGTACCATTATCAGATATAATTCATCAAGTCACCCTGAACCAATATATGATATGGTTTCTAAAAAACTAAAACACATGCTGAGATGTGACCTCTCGAGATGGTTTCCCCCATTTGCAAAAAATAGTCTTTAGAAGATGAACCAATGCCCCTAAGAATGAGGATCAATATCACAATGTGCATTCTAACACTCAAATGGCCACACCAATGTTGGGTGTGAATGTTCTTGGTAGGACCACAGCACTCAATCGATGGCATCTCCTATTACATTCATATGTCTCAGAATCATCCCAATAGATCCTAAATTCTTGATCTTCTTCTTCATCTGAGGACATGCACCATGATAACCAATGTTTGTTTAAATAATATAACCATATTTGGTCAAAGGACCGGCGATACAGGGTGCCATCAACACGAGTGTAGAAGAGAGCTCTTTATTTCACTTGATGGGCTTATGACTTTTCTTGAGGTAGTTTGCTGGTGTTCAAGTAATCTATGAACGGTTGCCTATAATCTAGCTCCTTGTACATTTTGACAATGACAACCTCCCGTGCAAGAGAAAGTCTGATGAGTTCCATCAATAAGGATGGATTTTTCATTTTGGACTTATTGAAATGGACTCATCTTGTATGATTCTTGGCAAGAAGGCATTCTATCTCTCGTCAGTGGAACCTAGATGGTGACTTAAGAATTTAGTCAACACCTTCATGGTATACTAGTGATGAAGCTTTAAGAACCCTAGGACTCAAAACTTTTCACTAAGAGAATTCCCAAAGATTTTGATGCTCAAACTCACAATGATGGATTCTAGACCAACAATCAAAGCCTCATACTGCCTTCATTGTTGGTTAGTTGGAAAGATAGTATGAGAATCTCATCACATCATGGTTTAGTGTTGAAGAACTATTCCTACCCATGCCTTTCTAGAATAGATCACTGCTTCATCTTTTAAGAAAGAAGCAAACATCAAAATCATCTCTCATCTTTGTTCTTCCCTAAGTTCATGAATTATTCATTGATGAGAATCATCATAAAAAATCAAATTCAAGAAATCAAATTCATATCCTTTACCATAAGAAAATGTGATATCTAATCATAAAATCATAACCAATCCAAATGTCAAAGATCAAATTCATATCATGATTTGTTCTAGATCAAGTTCACCTTATGAGAAATATATATATCATTTAGATGCAAAATCAAACTCAATATTTATTAATATATATTCAAAAATCAATTAAATGAAATTTTCCCTTCAATTCCAAAATTTTTTTTTAAATTTTACTATCAAAATTTTGAATTAATAGATTTAGCCTAAATAAACTCTAAACTAATTCAAACTCATGGGATTTTCTCAAAACTCATTTATATTCTCATCTATATTTATAAATAAAATATAAATATAAATTAATTAATCAAACCCTCAAATTAAATTCCAATCTAAAAATTTCCTAAGTCCCTT
Organism: Cymbidium sinense; assembly: GCA_021442155.1. Taxonomy (NCBI): domain Eukaryota; kingdom Viridiplantae; phylum Streptophyta; class Magnoliopsida; order Asparagales; family Orchidaceae; genus Cymbidium; species Cymbidium sinense. The sequence goes on along the minus strand of CM038216.1, from coordinate 174,249,541 downwards.
AATTTTCCATTAAAGGACTTATCCAAAATCTTGATCAAACCATTTCAAATTCATGGAATTTTCTCATAATTCATTTATATCCTCATTTATATTCACATATATAAATGAAATATAAATATAAATCAATCAAACCAAATTCATAAAAATTTAAACTCCAAACTCTAAAATTTTCTTAAGTCCTTTAAATCCTTCTTAATGGACTTAGCCCAAATCATGAATTAACCACTTCAAATCCTAGAAATTTTCGCATGATCCATTTATATTCTCATTTCTATTCACATATATAAATGAAATATAAATTCGAACAATCAAAACCAGTTCTAAAAATCAAACTCAAATCCACTCAAAATCCAACTTAAGCCTTTCAAGTCAAAATCTTGAACTTAGCCAAATTAATTTCAAATCAAGCTAGACTCTTGATTTTCTCTCATGATTCAATCAAACTTAAAATTATGAGTTCATATATAAATACAAACTTCAATCAAACAATCAAAATCCAATTCAAAAATCAAAGCCAAAATCCTTTCATGTTCACTCTTTGAATATGAAATTGTCAAATGAATCAAAACCCATTTGACTTCAAACCACTTGTAAATGGATTTATATTTCAATCATAAGTCCATATAAGTTCAATCAAACTCAAATCAAGCTTTGACCAAGCCATTTGACCCACTTAGGCTCACTTGACCCAAAGTGACCTAAAGTACCCTTATGAGCCAAATTCTAATCCTAACCAAATTGGATTGAACCAAACTCATCTATGCCTCTCATCATAATCAATCATCATGGGATGATCAATCAATCAAATTGGGTCAAACCAAGTCAAACTAAGGGTTGACCAAGTCAACACTTAGCCCAAAATGAAACCTAACATAGCCAAATTCCACCATAGGCCAAATTGATTGAAACCATTGATCTAAGTTCACTCATGACCTATGTTTGAACTTGACCAAGCCAACATTTGAGCCTAACCCAGCCCAATTGGCCACTTGACCCAAGTTGACCCAACTTGACCTAAAAAGTCAAAATATGTCAAAACTTGATCTAAGCCAAATTGATTGAAACCAATGGGTCAAGTTCATTCCAAATCACTTGTTGAACTTGACCAAAGCCTCAATTGGCCAACTAGACCTAACCTAGCCCAATTGACCTTAGACCCAACTTGACCTAAAGGGGTCATGTTGAGCCAAATTTGAACTAACCAAAATTGATTGGAAACAAAGATACCAATCCACTCCATATGACTAACCAACCTAAACCTACCCTTGACCTACCTCAAATAGGTCAAATGGGTCAAATAGGTCAACTTGACCCATTTGACCTAAATGAAGTCATATGAGCCAAATTCAAAACTATACCAAATTGAATCAAACCAAAGCCACCAAAACATTTTTAAATGGTCATATGAACTTGACCCAACCTTTGGTTTGACCCAATTTGACCAATTGGTCAACTTGACCCAAGTTGACCCATTTTGACCTAAATGGGTCAATATGAGCCAAACCTTATCAAATGAATTCCAAATCTCATGAAACTTGGCCAAACCTAGTTTCTCCACATACCCAACATATTCCAAATTAAAAATCAACAAAATGACCATATACCCCTATAGAACAAATTTTGACTAATCCATGGGTAATTTGGTCATACCCTCTTCATATCAACTTGATGCTTCCTGATAGCTCAAGGGGACCTAATGAAGAGTGGTGCACCCAACCCAATGGGTCACCAAATGGACCCAAGGCCAAACCACCCATTGGTCAAATTGGCTCATTTCAAATCCCTCTTCCACTCAATTTCAAGCACATGGGAGGTTGACAATCCACTCAAAGCCTCAAACTGACCATGTGCAAACATCTAACTGATCAAACAAACTCTCTATTGTGATCAATTCGATCAAAATGATAAAGAAGCTTGTGACCATCTGATTCTTCAAGGGGGAGATGTACTCCCCCTAATTCAATTCAAAACCATAATTCCTCAATTAAACTAAGCCCTAAAGAGTGTTAAGAGAAATCAGAGAGCCTTCCTAAGCTCTAAGAGGGATTGAATTGAGAATTTCTATTTCTCCATTGAAAATAGGGGAGCTCAATCTCTAACTTTCTCCATACTGAAAACCACTCACCTTGCACACTTCAAGGACCAATCGGAGCACACTCAAGCTTCCATTGGAGTTCCCACAGCAAGGAGAGAAGCAATTGGATCAAAGCCGCAAGGAGCATCAAGTGGTATTGGTACATAGAGCAACCCACTTAACCCCAAGGCCTAAGAATTTCAACAGGGCTTCGTCTTCACTAGACAAAGCTACCTCATTGATCTCGAGCATCGGTGATCACCTCCAACGAGGTATGGAATTTTCCAACCACCTAGCATAAGTGGTGTTGGTCTTTTGTGAAAGGAATTTTCAATTCATGCAAATTCCATCATTGGATGTGCCACTTATTAGCTTTAGATGGTATGGGTTAAGTTTTGTTTCAATCCGAGCTCAATCGAGCTTGGATCTTCCCCTAGATCATGGACGATCTCTGTTGAGCCTAGGGGAAGAATTTGGGGGATCTTGGCCATCCATCCATGCATTTTCGATGGACAACCAAGATTATTCCCACATTTAGAAAATGATTTATCCCTTTTAAAACTGTGGGGAGATCTCTGGCTGTCCGATCTTTGATCGAACGGTAGAGATCAAAGTGCGACCCGCCACCACCGCCACTTGATGTGATATTTAAGTTTGATGCTCACCGTGCGATGCGTGTAAAGCATGCTGACCGCTGCCACCATGCGTCGTGCTGTGAGCTGAGGGATTAGTTAGGATGCTTAATTAATTCTAATTAATCTATGAATCTTCTAAAAATTATATCTTTCTCAATAAAATTCAGAAGAATATGAAATAAAATCCTATGGAAAGACAATTCAACCTAAAATATTTTATAAATAATTTCAATAGATTTTAAATTATACTTTTTGCTGATTTTAGATTTTATTAAAAATTTTATTTTGCTAATTATCTTTTAATTAAGACTTTGATTAATCCCAAACTTCTTGGGTATGTTTTAGGAGATGACTTCCACCTCCCCTAATTTTCTTGGGATTTACTGAAGGCATAATTAGGAGAATTGCATATGGGTTTCCTAATTACTCCTTTAACCTAATTAAGGATAATTAATGTGTGATTAGTGGTTTTAATCCATGATTAGAGTTGATTAAGGTTAGATCTAGTAGATAAAAGGTTTAAGGAATAATTTTGGGGCATTTCCCCTAAGCTATTCCCTAAACCCTCTTTTCTTTTCTTAATCTTCTCTTAATTAAGGGTTAATTCATTAATTATCCCTTTAATTAATTTCTAAAAACTTCTAACTTAATTAATCTACTTTGGGTAGATGCTTAGGTGTTTAATAGCCTAAGTTCAATTAAGAAAATCAAAACCCAATTCATATGTATGAAAGGGTGTTTTGAAATTACTTAAGCTAAACCCCTTAGCTTAATTAACCATTAATTATGAGCCAAATTGCATTAGGCCCTTTTCTTATTAGGTGCATTACAAATTTAAATTCCTTGTGAGTTTTTATGTCATCTCATTGGCTCATAATTATTTGGTTAATTATGTTAAGGTGGTGTAGGTAAGGGTTAATTAATTTTTTTAATTCATACCTTAGCCTAATTAATAAATAAAAATGAATCTAATCATCTAAAAATTTAAAAAAATATCAAACACTTGTGGGAATGGATTAGGAACAACAAACTCAACTCACCTTTTTAAAATTAAATCAAACTTAAAACTAAATAAAAAATCATATTGAAAACACTTTGATTTATTTTAAAATTTTTTATTCCATAAGAATGTCTTTAGGATTTAATTAAACTGAATGTGTTTACGTGCTTTCATTGCTTTGATTCTTTCCCCAACATGTTAAATTTGTATGTCATGTGATTTCATGCATTATTTTTTCAAATTCAAATTTAAAAATGAAATTGTTTACTTTATGTCAAATTTGCATGTGTTGGCTAAAGTAGAAATATGATTGACTATTATCACTACTAAATTCAAATTATTTTCAAAACATATAAATCAATTATCAAATCTAAAAGGCTACTACTTATATTTTAATTATAAGCTTGCATGTGAAAGAATATAAAGGTGTGCTTAGCATAGGTTTCTCCTCTCTTTAGGTTTCTCCTCTCTTTCATGTTATCATAGTTTTGAATAGGAGTTGGTAAGATGTATAGTTCATTTGAAAAGAACTTAACACTTACCTAATTCCATATCTTATTCATCCCTATGCTATCACCTAAGAAGGATTACCTATACTTGCATACATAAATTGCATAAATAAAATGAATCCATTAATACAACTTTTGCATTCTTTTTTTCCATTTCATTTCTTTTATACATATGTTTGTATTTAAGAAAAGTGGTATATTAGTCTGGACAATCCTGAGATTGCAAGGCCTTAAGTATCCCTATGTAGGTCTTGTATCTTACACCTCTGGTTAACAATGGCGTTGTATTCAATTATATCATTCTTAGTTTCATGTGTGTATGTGAAAAATTGGATAAAAAAACTCTTTTCTACTAAAGAAAATCATGCATAGTAAACTTCTAAATTTTATTAAATAGGATTACTTAGCATGATTCATAAAGTATGTTAAATATTCTCATTTGCATGTATAGATATATTTAGGATTCATTCATATGCATGTTATACATGTTGGGAAAGAAATGAAGTGATGTGTGTTTTGTGAGTTTTGATTCATTTTATTTAATCTTAAAATGCCTTTCTTTTTGAATAGGTTTGTTTAGAGTTCATCTAATCTTAGGATTAATTAAAAGATTTAATCAAAACATTCACTAAACAAAACTAAAATGTGAATCAACTTTAGAAATTACTTAGGTTAGGGAAGGAAAGAGAAATTCTCTTCTCTTTTCCTCTTCATAACTTAGTAATTAATTGTATGATTCACTTGAACCTAATCAAAATATGAAATAAAATCAACCCAAAATAATTAAACAACTTAAATGAAACCCTCCTCTAAGTTGAACATGCTTTCACACTTAGAAAATTTGAACCTAAAGCCATAGCTAAGCATACCACACAAACCTTCAAAGCACACATTACTTTAAGTCAACTTCTAGCTTTAGGTTAGGATAGTGCATGGTTTGATATTTTATTTTATTTTATGATATGTGTTTTAGACTAGATGTTAGGGTATATGCTCGTAGAATGAATGGTAGGATGCTCTTAGTCTAATCATTATTTTCTGTAGGGGATTGTGCTTAAGGGGTGCTATCATAAATAAAATATAAATGCTTTTTCTTGTAGGTATTTTATACCCCTAAGCATAATCTAATAGGCCAGGTCGACTTAGTCATCCATGTGTGGGGTGATAAGTCTAATATACATGCTTTGGATTTGTGTGATTTATTTTAGCTAACCTTTGTTTTGTAGGTATTAGTTAAATTTCTACTTTTTCTTTTCATGTAAATTTGTGCAATTAGGATTTTGGTATGATTGTTATGGGGATTAGGATGAGCATTGGTCACAAGATCCTATCTTATGCACCATGTGAAGCCTTGGAGTATCTACCTTCCAACCATACAAAAGAAGGAACCAAAGAAGAAAGAAGAAAAGAAAAAGAAAGAAGAAATGAAGCTCGAAGACCCCCATAATAATGAATTCCTTGCTTAATTGTAATTTAATTCATTTGTAATCCATGTTGTATAAGGGTAGAGCTCGGCTACCCATATTTGCCTTTTTGGGTTTGTGTGGTGGTGCCCGACCACAACGGCCTTTTATTCTTTTTGCAATTAGATTTATAAATTAATTGATGATTTATTTAGCTTTTGCATTAAGTGGAATATTTTTTCTAGTTTCTTCCTTGCTTTATGTATGGCCTGGATGTGGATTAGGCTCTTTAGAAAAATAAATCTTTTACCAAACTTAACAACTCAAATTAAAAATAAAGAACTCATAACCTCACCTAAAGCTTAGGTTTAAAATCAAGATAAAAGAATTAGCAACCCCTTAGCTGGATGATTATTTCTTTTATAATATCATGCACAAATGCATCTTATTTCACTCTTGATTGGAGGACTTCCACCTTTGCGAGAGAAACTTGGCTTGACCTTTGAGAGCCATGGTGGAAACTCACCTCCTCCCTTCTCGCTAATTTTGGCCAATAACTTTATTTCTCATGCATTAGTCATATGAATACTATTAGCCTGAGTTAAGCTAATTGTCAAAAAAATGAAGATAAAATGAATTTTTAATTGCATTAGATTTAGGTCATTTGAAGCATGCCCTTTACATGATCTAGTCTCTTTAGGGAGAATGTTTAAGGACTTGGTCTCTTTCTAAATAAATAATAGCCTAGCTATCTTGCATTAGCATAATGACTTGCCTATATGTATTTAAAATCATAGGAGGAGTTAATTGACAGCCACCCCCAGGCGGTTGTAAGTCCAAGCTATCGAGTGGTTTGCCCTCTCTTATGGAGACAAACCAATTACTTATTTTTGCCTTAAATTTAGGTTGTGCTTTTGGCCCTCACCAAAGCTCCTTAGATTTAGGTTCTAAGGTTGTTTCTCTCCTTTGGGGGTCACAAGCTTAATTCCTCACTTCTTAGGCATTTCTTTAATCTTGCGTTAAGGAATCATAAGTCCTAAATTTCTAATAAAAGTTTCAACTTAAATAAACTAAATCAATTTCAAAAATGTAAAGCCCAACTATAGGATAGTTTGAGATGTTCGTTAGGTTTCCTATCATCGTGGGCATCTCGTACTTATATTCCATTTTTGGAATCAATAGTCCTTTCCTATTGAAATCTTTGAAGATAATGATCATTTACCTTAATTGAGAGTTTTTCTAAAGAATCTTCATTCCTTAGGATGTAATTAACTATGGGGGCTTCCCCCTATAGGGAACTTAACGAACCCAATTTTAAATAAACCCTGCTTTACTTTTTCATGTAAAGTGGGGGGAGAATCTCTGGTACATATGCAGACCCATCATACTTAAGAGTCCTTATTAAGGTAATTAGATCCATTAAAGGGTAGTGACTTCTATCTCTCGAGACATTATTCCTTGATGGACGATCACAGAATAAGTACATCTATGGATCTGCGTGACATCCTAAAAAGATAATTTTTTATAGTCTTGTCTTTCTTTTCTCACCGCAGATTTGAAAGGTGACTCGTATATAAATTTTTCTTCACAGAATCATTTTTTCCATCCATGGCACCATTTCATCAAACCCCTAGTGTGTTTAAGATAAGTGTAAAAGTTCCCTAGAGGCATCATATTTCTTTTAATACATGCACAAAATAAACACATATTCTTTTATCTTGAGCTATTTTGATGTGGGAGCAAGCCCCCTGCAACACTCACTCATTATCCGCTTTAGGTCGGATCTACATACCTACATGTCAGTGATGGGATTGTTGGAGGATGTCAGTCCCCATGCTTTCTTCTTAACTTGCCCATTAAAAACCAATGAGCGCCTTGTTAGTATGGTATGCTTCACTTCCCAGCCAGTAAGCTACCTCCTGTTGACTTTGCTTAAGAAGATATGAGTTCCCGTGCTTTCTTCTTGAACTAGCGATCAAGCACTAACTAGGTTGAGTATATTTGAGGTTTAAGATAAGTCCCCCGGAGGCTCCTTTCCTCTTGACTACTTTTGAGTCATTATAAGTCCTCTAATGGCATTCACTCAGTAGTCGCCCTAGGTTGGATAACACCTGTCGAGCTGAAGACAGACTATCCCAGCAGTCAATTTTGCTATAGGAGGATGTGAGTCTTCGAGCTTTCTTTCTAGGCTGATTGTTGCAAACCAACGGGCACCTTAGGTTGGTTGATGTTCGCTATGCTGACAGTGACTCACCTAATGAATACACCACTCTTGGCAGATATGAGTCACTGTGTTTTCTCCTTGAGTTGAACATTGAATACCTATTGGATATATGACTAGCCATGTCATTTTCTCCAGGGTTTTAGATTAAGCCCTTAACGGCCCCATCCCCTACGATCACTTTATTTGGATCACATCCTTTGCAACCCCATTTAGACACTACCTGGGTTACTTTTGGATTGGATAGTTCCCCTTTCCTAGTAGCCACCCCTGTGCTTGGAGAATTTGTTCAGCGGATGCATAGATTCTCCCTTAGTTCAGTAAATCTGTGAAAGGTCTAGGCTGATATAAGCTCCTTCTCAGTTTGATCCCTCATAAACTAACAAGGTCCACGACAAACTAAACTAAACATAAAAAAATATTCACTTGTGGATTAGGAATTCAAGCCCCCAAAGGGCCCCTTTTCCTAAGCAGACATCCAATCTTTGGGGCAGTGTCAGCAGAACTCCCTATAAGAATTTCCTAACTACCGGAGTTGAGATAAGTCACCGGGTCGACACTCACTCTGTAGTCGCTCTTAGGTCGGGTTCAATCTATTTTTCCATAAGCAGGTTACCCCGACAATCATTTTTCTTTGAAAGATGTAAGACTATGACGCATTCTTTCTAGCATGATTATTGCAATCCGACGAGCAGCCCTAGGTCAAGTTCGATTTATTGCCCAAAGCAACTGATCACCCCAGTAGTCTTTTCTAATGGAAGATGTGAGTCCCCGAGCTTTCTTCCCTTGAATTGACCATTGCAAATTGAAAGGCACTCCTTTGGTCAGATAGTTTCCCCATTGGCCAGGAAGCTACTCCCTTTAGTTCAATAAATTTGAGATAGGTCTAAGCTGATATGAGCTCCTTCTCAGTGTGACCCATCGCAAACTAATGGAATCCATCAAAGCAAATAAATCTAAAAAATGAAATTAATCTTGACTATCTTTGAGCTGATCTAAGTCCCCCAGTGGCATTCACTCAATAGTCAACCTTTGGTTGGGTTCAATCTATTGTCTTGCCAATAGATTACCCCAGCAACTGGTCTCTACTTTGGAGGATGTAAGTCTACTATGCTTTCTTTCTATTACAGGTACTGCATACCAAAAGGCATCCCTTTAGTTGGCTAGTCCTACTATGTGTTTAGTAGACTACCCCTTTGGATTGATAAATTTGAGTTAGGTCTTGGCCTCCATGGCTCCTACTTAGTGTAGTCCATCGTAAACCAACAAAGCCCATCTCAAAGTCAAAATCTAAAAATTAAAACAAATTCAAACCTTTTCTCTAGTGAAAATTTCTCCTCAATGAGACTTAAATCAAATCAAATCTCTCTTCCCTTTGTGGATGACTTGAACCTACTTCCCTAGTGGAAGGTTCACATTTTATCCCTTAGTGGATTCCTCTCTCTCTCTCTCTCTCTCTCTCTCTCTCTCTCTCTCTCTTATGTCTTGGACATAAGTAAAGTCACACTGCACTAAGCTCTAGATTCTTTCTACACCTTGGTTATGGATAGATTATTTCTATTAATGCTTGTGATCTTTTGGTGTTGTTGATCGTTTCGGTCAACACCAATGCGTGCAGTTTTTCTTATCAGTCACACCAAACCTATTGGGCGCCCTTTGTTGACCTCATTTTTAGAATGAGCTCTCAACCCCTCCATCTTAGATATAAGACTTCTCTTAGACTTTAAGAGTTCCTTAATCTTAAGACACATATAGTAATTAGGAGGACACTCAACCTAGCCCTAAAGACTTACAAGAGTTAGCCATAAGAATAGGTCATGCCTTAAGGGTGTTAGGAAAATTTGACTACCCTTAGCTTGAACCATTCCTCACCTTTCTTCCTTCAAGTCAAACTCCAAATCAATATTATTTTATTTTCTCCAAACTCAAATCAACTCCACATGATTGAAATCCATGATTGAAACCCATGAAGGAAATTCCTAAGTCCAAATCTTTCTTAAGTCCTTAATCTTCTTTTAAGGACTTAACCTAAATCATGATCCAAACCAAATCAAACTCATGAGATTTTCTCATAATTCATTATATCCTCATTTATATTCATATATATAAAAGATATATAAATTCAAACCAATTAAACTAAACTCAAAATTCAAAATCAATTCATACATTTTTCCTAAGTCCTTTAAGTTTTCCTTCATGGACTTAGCCAAAATCATGATTGAACCAAATCAAACTCATGAGATTTTCTCATAATTTATTTATATCCTAATTTATATTCACATATATAAATGAAATATAAATTCAAACCAATCAAACTAAACTCAAATTTCAAAATCAATTCATAATAATTATCTAAGTCCTTAATTTCCCTCTTAAGGACTTAGCCTAAATCATGATCAAATCAATTCAAATTCATGGGATTTTCTCATAACTCATTTATATTCTCATTTATATTCACATATATAAATAAAATATAAATATAAATCAATCAAATCTAAATAAAAAAAAATTCAAATCCCTACTCCAAGATTTCCTAAGTTCTTTAAATACTTTTTAATGGACTTAGCCTAAATCATGATCAAATCACTTCAAATCCTTGACATTTTCTCATGACCCATTTATATTCTCATTTATATTCACATATATAAATGAAGTATAAATTGAAACAATCAAAACCAATTCCAAAAAAAAATCAAGCTCAAATCCACTCAAAATCAAACCTAAGCCTTTCAAGTCAAAATCTTGAACTTAGCGAAATCAACTTCAAATCAAGTCAAACTCTTGATTTTTCTTCATGATTCAATCAACCCTACAATCATGAATCCAAATATAAATACAAACTTCAATCACTTAATCAAAATCCAATTCAAAAATCAAACCCCAAATCCATTCATGTTCTTCCTTTGAATATGAAATTATCAAATGAATTGAAACCCATTTGACTTCAAATCACTTGAAAATGGATTTATATTTCAATCATAAGTCCATATACAAGTTCAATCAAACTCAAATCAAGCTTTGACCAAGTCATTTGACTCACATAGGCTCACTTGACCCAAAGTGACCTAAAGTACCCTTTTGAGCTAAATTCTAATCCTAACCAAATTGGATTGAATCAAACTCACCTATGCCTATCACAATGATCAACAATCATCATGAGATGATCAATCAACCAAATTAGGTCAAACCTAAGGGTTGTCCAAGCCAACAATTAGCCAAAATGAAACTTAACGTAGCCAAATTCTACCATAGGCCAAATTGATTGAATCCATTGATCTAAGTTCATTCATGAACTATGTTTGAAGTTGACCAAGTCAACATTTGAGCCTAACCTAGCCCAATTGGCCATTAACCCAAGTTGACCAAACTTGACCTGAAGGGTCGAAATATGTCAAAACTTGATCTAAGCCAAATTGATTGAAACCAATGGGTCAAGTTCATTCCAAATCACTTATTGAACTTGACCAAAGCCTCAATTGGCCAACTAGACCTAATCTAGCTCAATGGACCTTGAACCCAACTTGACCTAAAGGGGTCATGTTGAGCCAAATTCAAACTTAACCAAAATTAATTAGAGAAAAAGATACCAATCCACTTCATATGACTAAAAAAACCTAAACCTACCCATGACCTAGCTCAAATAGGTCAAATGGGTCAAATTGGTCCACTTGACCAATTTGACCTAAATGAAGTCATATGAGCCAAACTCAAAACTAAACCAAATTGAATCAAACCAAAGCCACCAAAACATTTCAAATGGTCATATGAACTTGACCCAACCATTTGTTTGATCCAATTTGACCAATTGGTCAACTTGACCCAACTTGACCCATTTTGACCTAAATGGGTCAACATGAGCCAAACCATATCAAATGAACTCCAAATCTAGTGAAACTTTGTCAAACCTATTTTCTCAACATACCCAACATATCCATATTCAAAAGTCACCAAATGATCATTCTACTTTAGGCCATAGAACAAATTTTGGTCAAATCTATGGGGAACTTTGTCAAGCCCTCTTCATATCTACTTGATACCTTCTTAATAGGTCAAGTGAATCCTATGGAGGGTGGTGCACCCAACCCAATGGGTTTGGGTCAGCCCAAATGGACTCAAGGCCAAAACTAACCACATAGCTCAAAATGGCCAAATAGAAAACTTCCCTCCACTCAATTTCAAGCACATGGGAGGTTACCAATCCACTCCTTGGCTCAAATCGACCATGTGCCAACATCTAACAGCTCAAGCAGACCTTTCCATATTAGCAATTGAATCAAAATGGTAAAGATAGCTTTGACCGTCTGATTGTCATAGGGGGAGATATACTACCCGTAATTCACTTCAATTTTCAGATGCTCATTGTCGATTGAGTGTTAGAGAGTCAGAGGAACCATCTTAGAGTGATCCTAAGCTCTTCAAGAGGGATTTGAAATCAGCCATTCTCAATTTTCTTGAAGAGAAAATAGGGGAGCTCCACTGATTTCCATACTTCCTCCACACTATAATTCAACTCAATTGCCTTTGCACACTCCCTCAGGAAACCAAATTTTGCTTGCCTAAGCTCTCTCAAGTTCCCAAGGCAAGGAGTCCAATCATCATATAAAGGAGAAGGAGGGGTTGGTCCATGAGCAACTTGCTCAACCTTAGCTAATTCTTTCACCGACTTTGTCTTAACTAGGCAAGCTCCTCAAATCGAGCATGGTGAACACCTCTGGTGAGGTATGGCATTTTTCGATCACTAGACTCAAGGTGTGTTGGTCCTTTGTGAAAGAAAGTGTAATTGCATAAAATTTTGAACGTTGGATAGGATTGCCATTAGTGTTAGATGGTGTGTGTAAAGTTTTATCCTAATTTGAGCTCAATCGAGCTCAAATCAAAGCCTAGAACATGGATGGCCCCATGGATCACAGGCTTTGGTAAGGATAGATCTCTTGCCGTCCATCCACACATTTTGGATGGATGGCTGAGATTAAATGCACATTTTATATCTGATTTATCCTTTTAAAATTGCGGGGTTATTCTTGACCATTCGATCCTTGATTGAATGACGGATGTAAAATGGCGTACCGCCGCCGCCACGCCACGGTGATGGGATGTTTAAGTGACGGCTCACCATGCGACACATGGAAAGTGCACACGACAGCCGCCGCTGCCGCATGTCAGGCTGTGGATTAAGGGGTTTAATTAGGTTTTAATTAATTCTAATTAATCCTCTAAGCTTTAAAAATTCATATCTCCTTAAATAATAATTAGAAAAATATGAGGTAAATTGCCACGTAAAGATAATTAATCTAGAATATTCTAAAATTGGTTTTAAAGGATTTTGAATTGTATCTTTCTCTGATTTTGCCTTTCAATGGAAATCTTAATTTGTTAATTACTCCTTATTTGGTCCTCTGATTAATCTCAAACTTCTTAGGTATATTTTGAGGGATGACTTCTGCCTCACCTAATTTTCTTGATATTTATTGATGGCTCAATTAGGGGAATTGCAAATGCATTTCCTAATTACCCTATTTATGTAATTAAGGATAATTCAGGGTTTGATTAGTGTTTTAATCCCTTATTGAAGTTGATTAAGATTTGATCCAATGAATAGGAGGCTTTGGAGATAATTTTGGGGTATTTCAAGTTATTCCCTAAACCCCCTTTTCTTTTCTTAATCCTCTCTTAATTAAGGGTTAATTCATTAATTACCTTCTTAATTAATTTCTAAAAATTCTAAAACTTTTTAGAACTTATTTAATCTACTTTGGGTAGATGCTTAGGTATTCAAGAGCCTAAGTTTAATTAAGAAAATCAAAACCCAACTCATATGTGTGAGGGGTGTTTTGAAATTACTTAAGCTAAACCCCTTAGCTTAATTAACCATTAATCATGAGCCAAATTGCATTAGGCCCTTTTCTTCTTAGTTGCATTGTAAATTTAAATTCATTGTGAGGTTTTATGTCATCTCATTGGCTCATAATTATTTGGTTAATTATGCTAAGGTGGTGTAGGTAAGGGTTAATTAACATGTTTAATTCATACCTTAACCTAATCAAAATATAAAATGAATCTAATCATCTAAAAATTAAATAGAAATATGAAACACATGTGGGAATGGGTTAGGAACAACAAACTCAATTCACATTTTCAAAATTAAATCAAATTCAAAATCAAACAAAAATTATACTAAATGAACTTTGGTTTACTTTAAGCTTTCTTATTTCATAAGATTATCTTTAGGATTTAATTCAAGTGAATGTGTTTACATGCTTTCATTGCATTAATTTTTCCCCAACATGTTAAATATGTGTGTCATGTAGTTTCATGCATCCATACTTTTCAAAATTCAAATTTAAAATGAAAATATTTACTTTATGTCAAATTTACATGTGTTCGCTAAAGTAAAAATATGAGTGGCTATTATCACTATTAAATTCAAATTATTTTCAAAATATATGAATCAATTATCTAAATTGAAAGTGTGTTACTTATATCTTAATTATAAGCTTGCATCTGAGTAAGATATAAGGATGAGATTAGTATTAGTTTTCTTTCTCTTCTCTTTTAGTATAGTTTTGAATAGGATTTGGTAAGATGTATGGTTCATTTAAAAAGAACCTAACACTTGCCTAATTCCATATCTTATTCATTCCTATACTATTACTTAAGAAGGGTACCTATGCTTGCACATATAAATTGTATAAATAAAATAAATAAACTAATACAAATTTTTGTATTCTTTTTTTCCTATTTCAGTTGGATTACATCAAGGATCAGCTTTAAGCCCTTATCATTTTGCTTTATTTATGGATGTTCTTACTAGGCATTTACAGGAAGATGTACCTTGGTGTATGCTTTTTGCTGATACATAATTCTTGTTGATAAGACTAGGGAGGGACTCCAAGAGAAACTTGAATTAGGGAGGTCAACATTAGAGCCTAATGGTTTTTGTTTAAGTAGATCTAAAATTGAATATATGGAGTGTAATTTTAGTTGTAGAAGTTCTAGTGGTAGTGTTGTGATATTAGGTGAACAAGTCATTAATAAGAGTGAGCGATTCAGATATTTAGGCTCTATTGTTCAAAATGATGGTGAAATAGATGGAGATGGTATTAGTAGAATTTAAGTTGGTTGGTTGAAGTGGAGGAATGCATCTGGCCTATTGTGTGATAGAAAAGTTTCACTTAAACTTAAGGAAAAATTTTATAAGATGGTGGTAAGACCTGCAATGACTTATTGTGCAAAATGTTGGCCAATAAAAGAGAAGCATAAGATTAAGTTAAGTGTTATAGAGATGACTATGCTTAGATGGATGAGTGGCTTTACTCTTAGAGATAAAATGCAAAATGAGTATGTTCGGGAAAAAGTTGGAGTAGCTCCAATGGTAGATAAGATTAGAGAGAGTCGCCTTAGATGGATTGGCCACATATAAAATCGTCAGATGACCATTAGGAGAGTAGATGCATTAGATTTGTATGTTAAGAAAGAAGGTAGACCTAAAAGACTTGGTTAAAATGTATAAAAATGACCTTAGTATACTTGAATTAAATGAGAATTTGACACATAATAGGACACTGGAATGAGATTCATGTAGACTCCACTTAGTGGGATAAAGGCTTTATTGTTGTTGTTGTTTCTTTTTACATTCATTTTTATGCGCATGCTTGTAATTAAGAAAAGTTGTATATTAGTCGGATAATCCTAAGGTTGCGCTTTAAATAGCTAAGTAGGTCTTGTATCTTACACGGTTAATAATGGCCTTGTACTCACTTATGCCTTTCTTATTTTCATGTGTGCATGTAAAATTGGATAAAAATTCCTTTTCTACTTAATGGAAATCATGCATCATGAACTTTCGAATCTTCTTAAAATGGATTGCTTAGCATGCATCATAAAGTATTTTGAACATTCTCATTTGTGTGTATACATATGCTTAAGACTCATTCAAATGCATATTATACATGTTGGGAAAGAAATGAAATGATGTATGTTTTGTGAATTTAGTTCAGTTTACTTAATCTTAAAATATCTTTCTTTGTGAATAGGTTTGTTTAGAGTTCATCTAAACTTAGGATTAATTAAAATACTTAATCAAAACATTCATTGAACAAGACTAAAATATGAATCCACTTTAGAAGTTACTTAGGTTAGGGAAGCAAAGAGAAGTTCTCTTCGCTTTCCCTCTCTCTATAATTTAGTACTTAATTGTATCATTCATTTGAACCTAATCAAAACATGAAATAAAATCAACCTAAAATAATGAAATCACTTAAATGAAACCCTCCTCTAAGTTGAACATGCTTCACACTTAGAAAATTCTAACCTAAAGCCATAGCTAAGCATACCACACAAACCTCCAAAACACACACATTAGGCTAAGTCACCACTTCTAGCTTTAGGTTAGTGCATGGTTTTATGCTTGCTTTATTTTGTGATATATGTTTTTTTTGCATCTAGGATGTATGTGCGTAGAATGAATGATAGGGTGATCTTAGTCTAACCATTGTCTTCTACAGGGGATTGTGCTTAAGGGGCACTATAATAAATAAAAATATAAATGCTTTTGCTGTGCAGGTGCTTATACCCCTAAGCATAATCCAATAGGTCAGGTGGACTTAGTCACCCATGTGTGGGGTGATAAGTCTAATATAAATGCTTGAGATTTTGTTTGGTTTGTTTAGTTAACCTTTGTTTTGTAGGTATTAGCTAGATTTACTTTTTTCTTTTCATGTAAATTTTGCAATTAGGATTTTGGAATGATTGTTATGGGGATTAGGATGAACATTGGTCATAAGATCTCATCTTATGCACCATGAAAATAAAATCCACCTTCAACCATCCAAAAGAAGGAACTAAGAAAGAAGAAAAGGAGAAGAAGAAGAAAAGGAAAGAAGAAGAAAAGAAGAATGAAGAAATGAAGCTTGAAGACCCCCATAATAATGAATTCCCTACTTAGTTGTATTTAATTCATTTATAATCTGGGTTGTATAAGGGTAGAGCTCGACTACCGAATTTGTTTCTTTCAGATTTGTGTGGTGGTACCCGACCATAATGGCCTCTTATTCTTTTATGATTAGCTTTATAAATTGGTTGATGATTTGTTTAGCTTGTGCATTAAGTGATCATTTTTCTAGTTTCTTTCTTGCTTTATGCATGGCCTGGATGTGGATTAGGCTCTTAGGAAAAAATAAATCTTTTACCAAATTTAATAACTCAAAACTTAAAATAAAGAACTCATAACCTCACCTAAAGCTTATGTTTAAAATCAAGATAAAAGAATTAGCAACCCCTTAGCTCGATGAGTACTTCTTTTATAACATCATGCACAAATGCATTTTTTTTCACTCTTGATTGGAGGGCTTCCACCTCACGAGAGAAACTTGGCTTGACCTTTGAGAGACATGGTGGAAACACACCTTCTCTCTTCTCACTGATTTTGGCCAATAACTTTATTTCTCATGCATTAGGCATATGAATCCTATTAGCCCGAGTCAAAATAATTGTCCAAAAATAAAAATAAAATGAAACCTAAATTACATTAGATTTAGTTCATTTGAAGCATGTTCTTCGTGATCTAGTCTATTTGGGGAGTGAGTTTATGGACTTAGCCTCTTTCTAAATAAGCAACAGCCTAACTATCTTGCATAAAACAGCATGAATTCAAAATCGTAGGAGTTAGTTGGCAGCCACCCCCAAGCGGTTGTAAGTCCAAGCAGTATGGTGGTTTGTCCTCACTTGTGGAGGTGAACCAAATACCCATTTTTGCCTTAGATTTAGGTTGTGCTTTCGGCCATCGCCAAAGCTCCCTAAATTTAGTTTCTGAGATTGCTTCTCCCCTTTGTAGGCAATAAACATAATTCCTTACCTCTTAGGCATTTCCTTAATCTTGTGTTATGGAATCATAAGTCCTAAATTCCTAATGAAAAAATGCAACTCGAACAAATTAAATCAATTTCAAAAATGTAAAGCCCAACCATAGGATAGTTTGAGATGCTCGCTGGGTTTCCTAGCATCATGGGCATCTCTTACTTATCTTTCTTTTGGCTTTGATAATAACTTCATCTCTTTGATCAATCCCATTTGATTTTTAAAAGTTGAACTAATCGATTGATAGTCTTTTCCTATTAAAATCTTTGAAGACAATGATCATTTACCTTAATTGAGAGTATTCCTAAGGGATCATGTCTCTTAGGATGTAATTAACTATGAGGGCTTGTCCCTATAGGGAACTTAACGAACTTGGTTTAAAATAAACCACCTTTACTTTTCATGTAAAGTAGGGAAGAATCCTACATATGTAGTCATTGTCCTTAGTCCTTCGGTGATTAAGTCCATTAAAGGGTATGACTTCTATCTCCCGAGATAGTACAATATTCCTTGATGACGTACCCGATCGCTTGAATAAGCACATCTACGGATCTATGAGGTATCTCAAAAAGATGAATTTTTATATTCTTGCTTTTCACCATAGATGAAGGCGACTATATAAACATTTTTCACCACAGAGTACAAGAGTAAAATTATGGGGATCTTGATCTTCTCTTCACTATCTTGAATGCTTTAGACTTTATGGGGCCTCTCGAGTTCACACGGCCTCTCGAGTTCACATGGCCTCTGCTTATCCTAAGCTTAGTTCTAATAATAAATTATATTTTAAAATTTAAAATTATAGTTCTAACTAATCCTATAAAATATAAGTTACTAGAAACACACATACACACTAAACAGTTATGATCCCCAAAGTGGAGCTTGGCACCAATGAGTGTCCAAACTCAACTATGTTAATGGGCTATGCTCAAGGAAATAACACCCGCAAGCAAACTTGTTAGCTTTTAAATTTATTTTTAGCACCCCCTTTTGTTGAACACAACTCCTTATAGAAAACATCATTAGTCTAGTAAAGATTACTCTAACATCTAGTCTAGTAGAAATACACATACACACTAAACAGTTATGATCCCAAAAGTGGAGCTTGGCACCAATGAGTGTCCAAACTCAACTATGTTAATGGGCTATGCTCAAGGAATAACAATAAACAAACTTGTTAGCTTTTAAATTTATTTTTAGCACCCCCTTTTGTTGAACACAACTCCTTATAGAAAACATCATTAGTCTAGTAAAGATTACTCTAACATCTAGTCTATGAACAAACAATCCTAACATCAAGTTTAAAACAATACACCTCAAAATAAGAAAATTAACATATCACAAATAGAACAATGACGTGGCCTAAATTTAGAGTCACTGGCCTATTAATCTAATGTGTGCGCAAAGGGTTGGTGTGGTGAAACAAGGCTAGACTTTTAAGTGTTTAAGTTATAATTTGAAAGCAAGGTTTAATTTATTATTTTAGAGTGATTTCAATTCAAGTGATTACTAAATTAAAGACAGTTTTTAAATTGTAGTTTGATTCATATTTGAGTTGAATTTAATGTTCTAAAGAGTACAAGGATTAATGGATCTTATTTAGGGCAAGATCTATTGCTCTTCACAACCTAATCCTAGTAAAGCCTAAGAAGGGAAAAGAAAAGCTTAAGCTGAATAGCATTGCAACCTTATGTGGTTTTCTTTAGAATTGAAGAGGCTTGTTAAGAAGAACTTCAAGGCATTTGGGTTGATTTCATAATTTTTAACCATTTTTAAAAGATGATTTATTTTCTCATTCTCATGCATGTATATGCCTATAAATGCAATGTATGCCTTATATGGAATTTGACATTACAATTTTATGTAATTTTTATTTGACTTTAGAGAAGTATGATTTGCATCTACTCATGCATGTAATATTTATGTGAATCATAGCATGCCATTGTTAAACTAGAAGGACAGGGCTCAAGACTTCCTTCTGAGCATTAACTCACGCTCTCGATGTCCATACTATACACCTTTTGGTTGTATCAAGCACATGATTTCAAGTGACATATATGATAATCCTATATATGATAGTTTATATTTAGATGAATTCATGTAAATCATAGGTATGTGTCATTGTTAAACCAAAAGGATGAGATATTGAGACCTTCGGACTAGTAACCTTGTGCTCTTAGGCATCCAGACTATGTACCTTATAATTACGTGAATCAATCTAAATCACACATAATAAGAACAAATGAATTTTTCTTAAGTTAAATGTAATGAGATGTTATGACGAATTTTTAATTGGATATATATATATATATATTTGAGATCTTATGGCGAATTTGTTAATTAAACACTGATAAGACTTGGAGATATTGCATGTTGTTCATTTTATATTATAGGAAAAGATCATAATATGTTGTAGCTAATAAAATGAAGAGAGAAATAGAGAAATTAATTATCTCTTATGTATTACATTCAATTATATTTTCCAAAATAAAAAAAATTACATTCAATTCTCTTATGTCGCCTGAATATTAAAAATAATAAAAATTTAAGTTAAAGCGCGTCTCAATGATCTGGCGAAGTTTAAATTATACATGAGTTGTCATTTATTTCAGGATATCTAAGATATATTCGAATATACTTGAAAATAGCTTTTTTAAATTGTGCCGATGCATTACGGATTAATATTTTCCTATTCTCGGTTTGAAGTGTACTATTATTTTACATTATTTATTGGTTATCAGTTCTTTTCTATATATGCATGATTTGTTTCTACTTCATGCAGGTCTCAAAGGCATATTCGAATATGCCTTAAAAAATAAATTTAAATAGTACTGTTGCATTTGATTGCAGCTTTCCCGTTCTCTGCTGAAAGTCAACTTTTGAAATAATTAAATTGCCGTGGAAATGTTAAAAGTTTCCCTAATAATCGACTTCAGAAAAATGAAATTCTTATCGCTGAAAAATTTAAGACATTTTTAAAAGTTTTGTCTTGTGTTCTGTCGTTTCAGTTTACATGTCTTTTATTTACGTTTTTTTTCTATTATAATTTAATATTTTGTTATTCTATTTACTAATCAAGGTCACCATGAGCATGATAAACTCACTAGAATAGTGATGAATTTGCCGAAGCTATCCCGAAGTCACCTACCAACCATCTTTCCAAGCCTTGTCACTTGAGTAACTATACTTTGAAAGATAACTCAAACCAACTAATCAAGTTAATTAGCTTATCATCATAATAACTTGCCAATATTTAGCAACTTGGAGTGAAACCAACAAAGAAACTTCATATGAATGCATCCCTTTGGATTTGGCCTCTACTAATCAATATATATATATATATATATATATATATATGGGGCTACAGACCCCATAATTTTTTTTGCAAAGTTACATTAAGTGTTGTTATAAACTTTTTTACATCTATAGCTAGAAAATAACTTTTTATATAATAGTAGAACATCCAATTATTTCTACTCAGCCCCCTGTACTATTTAACACTAGAGTTTTTTGCTTCAAATTTTAATTTCAATGATTTAATAAGGACTATACGAGTCACTTAAGAAACATAAAGTCAGCCCAAAAGTTATATTTTAGCCTCAATAATATTGATTAACAACCATAATGTCATCTTAAAGAGAGAATAATAATTTTATATCAATTTTATAGTAGAAGCAAAGAGATGTTGACCTCAACTCACTAAAAATCCTATAATACAATAATTTCAAATTTATGAGATAATAATTTTTCATAATAATTATACCCAAATGTTATATATTTCAAAAATGACAAAACATATTTTTATAAAATGTTACACTTAAAATGAATCACTTTTGATAAATAAAAGTATATATAAATATTAAGCTCAATAGCAATAAAAAATTAATTAATTATAAAACTTTAAAGAATATTTTCACTAAATAAAGTTTAATTTGATATAAAAAAAAGATGTTAGAATTGATTAATAATTATGATCTTAATATTTGATATCATTGAGGTAAAGCTAATGTTGTAGTTGAAATCTTAAGCAGAAAATTCACAAGTTTGACAACTTGTATGATTGCATCTAAAGAGACTTTCATTCATGAGATAGAGAGGTTGGAGCTCAATGTTGTTATTCCAATTGATGTAAATAATGGAGTACTTCAACAAATGATTGGTCAAACTTCTTCATAAAAGAGAATTAAGGAGTCTTAATGATTAGATGACAAGTATGCAAGACTCATTGATCAGGTTCAAGATGGAAGGAGTGGAGCTAAATATGAATGATGATGATGTATTGGTTTGCAAAAATTAACTTTTGGTTTATGCGGTTGTTGATCTAAGATGAGGAATATTATATGAGGCTCATTGTTTTGGATACACAATTCACCTATGGAATTACAAGACATATCATGATCTAAAGCTAATATTTTGGTGGACTAGAATGGAAAGATATACTACTAAGGTTGTATCAAAAAACAAGGATTGCTAGATGGTGAAAGGAGAAATTAAATGAATTTGTGGTTTATTATAGACTTTGCCTATTCTTGAGTGAAAGTGTGAAGAGATTACAATGAATAATGTAATGGGAATTTTGAGATCTTGATAAAGACATGCTATATTATCAATAATAGTTGATTGATTAATAAAGGTAGTGCATTTCATTCTTATGAGATAGACAAATTTAGTTGAAAAGTTAGCACAGCTATATATATGCAAGATTGTCAAATTATATAAAATATCAAAAATTATTACTTTTGATCATGATGATAGATTCACTTCTATACTATGAATGAGTATTCAAGTGAGTCTACAAACTATGTTAAACCTTAGTACAACTTTTCACCTAGGAGGTGCCTTTGTCTTTAATAGATGTGGATGAGAGGAAATAAATATATTATGAGTTGTAAATGACGCAACTTAAAAGATCAGGTTGATTGGAGATAGATTGAGAGTAACACAAGGTAAACAAAAAATGTTTTATAATCCTAAGCATCGAGTAGTTGAGCTTCAATTGTGTAATTTTGTGTTCTTAAAGGTTAGTCCTATCAAAGTTTGAGTAGATTTGGTAAAAAAAGTGCAATCCAAGAATTATTGCGCCTTTCAAAGTGATTGATAGAATATGATATTTTGTTGACATATTGTTACTACCAAATTACATGTTAGATGTACATGATGTATTCTATGTATATGTTAAGAAAGTGGCTATTGATGTTGTGCATAGAGTTTTGAAGATGAAGGCGATGTATAACCAAACTTGACATATAGAGAGAAACCTATGCATATTTTAGCATATGATACCAAATAGCTAAGGAGTAAGCAGATCTCTATAGTTAGAATTTACTAGAAACTTAGGTCAAATAGAGGGGATACATGAGAAAATAAATTTATATGAGATAAAAATTTTCTCAATTATTTAAATGATTACGAAAGGAATGAAAATATATCAAAGATGACAGTAATTTTAAGAAAGAAATAATTAAAATATGAAAAATATCAAAAAAAATATGAGACAATAATATTTATTAAAATTATTCCCACTTTCAAATGTTTTAAAATGATAGAAGATTTTTTATAAAATTTTAAGCTTAAATATACTATTTTGATATATAGAAGCATATACAAATAGCAAACATAATATCAATTAAAATTAATAAATTAATTGATATAATATTTTAAAAATAACCCATATTTAATCTTATATATATATAACTTTATTTATTTCACTTTCTCTCATTAGAAGTTCTACCTTGCATGAAATAGTGAAGTAAAGGGCAAAAGAGAGGATGGAAGAAGGAAAGAGAAGAAGAAGATGAGAAAGAAGGAGAAAATGAGTAGTAGTAAAGAAGAAGAAGAAGAAGAAGAAGAAGGAATGAAATGGAAGAAGGAGAAAAGGAGTAGTAGTAGTAGTAGTAAAGAAGAAGAAGAAGAAGAAGAAGAAGAAGAAGAAGAATAAAGAAAGAAAGACATGGAAGAAGGAGAAAGAAGGAGAAGAGATGGAAAGGAGTAGGAAGAAGAAGAGAAAGTGAGTGACAATAATGGAGGAGGAAGAAGAAGAGAGAATAACATAGAGAAAAAGTGAAGAAAAAGAAAGTGAACCATGCCATTTTAGTCATAAATGTGGGAGAGAAAGAGGGTGAGAGAGAGAGAGAGAGAGAGAGAGGATAGGTGTTGGTTTGGAGGACTTTGGGACATTTTTGCTAGTTGGTCCATTTGAAAAAAATTGATGGTAGCTAGATTATAGCTATCTTACTTATATTTTTGATGATTTTATACTTTTATTATTTCTTATATTTAGTTTAGTTAGAACTTATAAAAGTTAAGAAATTGAATAACTCAATATTTTGAAAAGGTTTCATTGTGTAACTTTTAGTGTAGTTTTGTTCTGATTATTCTACACATAATGAAATGATCTTATCAAATTTTCATATGATATCAATTTTTGAGGCATATATCCTAATATGAATTGTATAAATTTATGTTTAAAATGTGATAAAATTTCATCTCAATATGCTGGCATGGCATAAATGACATACAAGTTTATTTTGATTTTTTTTGCTATGATTTATGCACGTAAATTAAGTTATTAATTTATTATATGAATTCCCTTATTTTTTATTTATATATAAATTATATGAAGCAAAATTGATATGATGAGATGAATGTTGAGCATGATATGGAATATTAAATATGTTATATATAACGCAAGAAAGGTTGGATTTTTTTATTCAAGTTGGTGATGACATGATCATTGCTAAATAGTAGGGTGGGCTGATAAGCTTTTTCCATTAAATATAGGCTAGCAGTGTGAACTTAAAACATATTGAGAGTTATACAAGAAATATGACATGTAATGAGTGCTAACAAGCTAGTTTAGCTTCTTTTCTTCGAAAGTGTGCCTTTGTATGGTGGGTTAGCTTCTTTTCTAGTCACCTGAAGCTCCTCAATGGCTCTAAGCATTTAGGGAGCAACATATAAGAAAATAGATGATCGGTTGGAGTGATCTCTATCGTTCTTTGAAGAGGACTAAAAGTTTATTGGTAGGTTGATCACAAATGACTTTGAACAAGATAGGTGAACTTGGACACAACATCTATAGTGATATATATATATATACATATATATATATATATATATATATATATATATATAAAGTTGTATATGTCATTCTGAGGCATATAGACCAACAAATGAAAATACTGATAACAATACTAAAATAATCACAATATTGATAACTAACTTCTAGTTTGGTAGTATCTTGATTTATACAAAGAGATATGTGAATATTATATTCAAAAATATTTTGAGAAAAAGAATTAAGTTCTACTTATTTGACACCTATTGTTATGCCACTCTTCAGTTTTTTTGATGAACAAATATATGCAGAAGGTATTAATGAATTACCAATTACTTAGGGAGAGGAGAATTGTCAATTCACATCAGTAAATGACTTTATCAATGTATATTCCCTAATAACTTGTAATATATTTTCTTAGTTATACTCTTCTTAACAGTATTAAAATTATGGTTAAAATTATTTAATTATTAAGGAAACCTAGAAGTATTGAATTATATTGACTAATATTGTTTGAATCAAATCAATCAAATTATATATAGTATCATGTTAAATTAGCTGGTTTAGACCCAGCCTATTGGTGAGAGATCGGTGGTACTCGAGCGCATTCGATTAACAGTGCAATACCCTTAAGTGAAAAGAAAGTCATCACATGGGCGTTGCCGCTCGGGGATTAGTCATGCAGAAGTCAAAACAAATTAATGGGATCGGTGGACACCTCGTCATCAAAAAAAAAAATTAGCTGGTTTAGCAATTCATCATGTACAACCTAAGGAAGAATTTTAATTAAGTTGCCTATATCAACTTGCCTCTAATTAAATTTAAGTAGCCAAATAAAGGATATTCAACTATGAAACATGATTATAAAATTAAGTCCTTCAAGCTATTCACCACTAATAAAGAATTCATTAAACAACTCATTATTGATGTCATTAAAGAAGTTATAAGAAAACTTATCAAAAGAAATTCTTCCACAAAATCTTCATGCTCATCATAGAGTTCATCATGGGAGACCCTATTACATAAGCAATTGTCGAGCAATAAGATTTAAACATTTTTATCACAAATAATATTAAGACTTGATATGCAATTTTATATTACTCAATTATAATCATTCCTACAATGCTAAGTCTCAACTTATCTTAAATAGTAGGTTGGAGGATAAGTATAACACATTCTAATTGACTCAAATCAGATTATCCTGTATTATTTTCTAAGATAAATCTAGTAAAATTCTTTGTGCTTCTCCCTTTTTTCAAGTGCATGTTTACTGTGTATTTGTAACTAAGATTCTCATATTAGGTATTAACTATGGAAAATTATAGGTCCAACAAATTAACACTTTTTGATACACACATAAGTATTTTGGCAAATTTTAAATGATTCTTGTTATGTGTTTCTTGAGTGCCAAGTAGAATGAAATTCAATCATTTTAAGATTTTGTCGAAGTAATAATTTCTCCTAAAATCTTTTCATCCTATATACATTGAAAAAAATAATCGGCCAAGTTTAAAAAATATTAACAATATTTATGATAAACCAGGAACTATGAATTATTTTATTATGTGTCAATGTAGCATGTTTTATTATATTCATTAATAATATGTTCTTTCTTCCAACATTGTGCACATAGTCAGAGGACAGCTTCACAATCAAGGCTATGAACAACAAATTATGTCATTTGGATTTGATCAACCATCAAAATAGGACAACTAAATGTGCCAATAAAAGGTTCCAGTTATATATATATATATATATATATATATATATATATATATATATATATATATATATATATATATATATATATATATATATATATATATATATATATATATATTATATATATATATATATAGCATTATTTTTTTATTCAAAAGAGAAAAAATTTAATTCCTTGAGAAAAAGAAACTTGGTATGAAAATCTATACTCAAAATCTTCTAATATAAGGAAGGCCAATTTTATCAAGATTGACTAAACTACGAAGCTGGAAAGGTGAGTTATAATCTCAGAAATATTTCTTGATATTTTTTCTCTTGGAGAAACTGAATAAACTTTAATTAGAAAAAATAATTAGCCACATCATTCAAAACAGGAATTTTTTTTTACTTTGATTTAAAAATTATGAAGAAGAATACATATTTTTTTGAATTTGTAGATGCAAAACTGAGTTTTAACTTTTATAATTAGGAGGCATATAACACGCATCAATGAACATATTAAAAACCTCTTTCTCATTTTTTCTAAAATTAAGTAAAGATTTTTCGATTGATATGTCATTAGAAAATCTCCTTGTTGAACCACGAATCTTGATGTATGTGAATATCACTTAGAATCAGAATCTTAATCTTTGAAACTCTCTTTTGATCATTATACAGCTGCTATCAAACACCTTGATTAGATCGAAATTGATTCTGAGTCCAAACAAGCCCAGATCAAACACTCAAAATATAGTTGAAAAATTTTGGGATATCAATCAGATCCCTAAATAGCTCCTAAATGTCGAGTGTTTAGAGTCAAATTGGGCGTCTTGATGAGCCGGATCTAATAAGATCTCTTAATTGACTTCATTTGAGCATTCAAATACTTAAAATTAGATAATTGAAAGAATCATTTTGATTAGATGGAGTTGTTTGGATTTTGTCTTTTTAAATGTCACTCATAATCTATAAATAGCATTATCCTTGAGGGGACCGTTAAGAGAGAGAGCTCTGAGATTCAAAGAATCTTAAAGCATAATCGACTCGACAACTATCACATCGCCGCCATACCTGGCTTGGCTACACCATCGCTGGTTGCTAATCACCGCCTCAAGTTGGTCACCAGCATCGTGACATAGCCACCCACCATCGCCATCTGTGCCGTCGCTCACCCATCGTCCATCCGCCGGTCATCACCTCGCGACGGCCACGTCGACTGCCAACCATCGCCACGGTCATATCGACCATTCGAATCTGGCGGACCACCCGGTCATCGCCACGGACATCACTCATCACCGTTAACTAGCCTCATCATTATCTTCGGTGGTCGCCGCCACGGGTCATCACTACTAGCTACCACCGTCTCACAGTGGCCAAATCACGCTTAGCCGTTCACCATTCTTGCTACCGGTTCATCATTTCGATCGTTTATCATGATCATTACCACGGCAAAGACCTTCATTACCAATCCAGTGAAGCTTATCACAAACCTTATTCTTCTAAGCTATCCTCCTCCAACTTTGGAGAAAGGATAAAAATTGTAACAGAAGCTGATATAGTGAAATTATTTTTAAGTGGGCTAGGTCCCGTGATTTTTTCTTTTTTGGGTTTTCCACATAAAAATTTTGAGGTCTCTCAAACTCTTTTTTTCTTTTATGAATTTTGTCGCTAAGATATCAATTCTACTCAGAATCTTCCTGCATGCAACACCAATGAATTTTTTTTATTTGCACTTTTAATTAAACTAAATTTGTATTAATTAGATTAGAATAAAAAACCTATCATAAAATTGTAAAATATACATTTATTTTCTTACAAATTCATTAGAAACAGTACAACATTTTAAGAAGTAGAACACTATACAGGCCATCAGTAATTAATAAATAATTTATGTTGATGCCTGTATTTAAAATGTAGTATAAAAAAAATTCAGTGTAAAAGGATTACTTTATAGTTATTTGGTTGAGAGCTTTACAAATTTATAATTTTGCGTTTTTTTTTTGTTTAGTTGATAAATGTAATGTAAAATAATGAAGGTTTGACATTAACGTGGGGATGCATGCGGACCTATACGGTGGCTTTCGATCAATGGCGATATGGTGGTTGCGGCTGGCCAACTCTACCGGCGGCAATGGTGGCGGCGGCGGCAAGCACGAAGATCGCGCGGCGTAGCGGTAGGCGGCATCCGCCCATCACGCCACATCTTTTATTTGGAATTCGCCGATTTGGCAATTCTAAATACATCGAACTACTGTATTTGAAATCGATAAAATTTTCTTTATTTGGAATCAAATGAAATGTTAAGATATATTTGAATGCATGCATTCCAAATACGCTAAACAATTGTTTTTCAAATTAACTCATATAAATCAATAACCATTATTGTCAAATCATAAACATTTTAAAATTATTTTACCAGCAGTATTACGTGGATGCAATCATATAAGATTTTACGGAACGTGGCCGTATTTCTGAAACTTATCCAACGATTTACCATTTTTTTTTCTTTAACTATAAACGATCTGTCTTATATTAGAGAATATCTAAGTTATATTCGAATATTCGTTCAACAAATATATCTTGAATAATTGTCCAGCTTCATTGGGTTAATATTTTTCTTTTGTTTAAAACTTCTTTAGTTTCGAGTGTTTGTTCATTTGCATTTTGTTCTTTCTTCCCAGCGGAGAGGTCATTGTTGATTTGATCAGTTCAAACCGATTATGTGTCGAAATCAGTCGACTCAGCGAACCAAATCAACCACAGCAAATCGCCTTTTTTTTTTTAATCTTTTAAGTAGTTCTGTTATTGGAGTCGTCAACAAAAATCACCTCGCCAAACATTAATTTTAACGTTTTATTTGAATTACAAAATTTCATCATTAATCTTAAAATGATGAATTTTGTTTTCAGGAGGCGTGCGTTTGTATCGTAAAGGTGGGTATTACAGATGTTCGTGTCTTAGAAAGGATTAATACAATAATAAAAATATACGATTAATATTAAAGGTGACACATAAATGATGGCACAATTTTATGATTAACATATGCCAATTATTCTTATAAGGTTTTAAAAAATAAATAATTAATCAAAGTATTTAGGATACGTAAGCATTTCAATATACGTGTCAAAAATGTCATTCTAGGTTCCATGACACTATTTTGAATACCTTGGGCAAAGTAATTAGCACCATATTGCTAACACTTGTGTCACAGTGCTAACTTGGGCACTATTATAATAAATTCTATAAATTAGCTCAAAATGTATAATTTTTTAAAAAGTTTTTTGATGGCTTTTTATTTGAATTTTTATAAGAGAAAATTGATTGTAGCTTGGAGAAATTAGGAAGAAAAGAAATTTGTCTAAATTTGTTTCATCCTTCTATTTCTCTTCATGTTTAAAACTTTTCAATATGTTTTTATTCTTTAGTGTGCTCTAAACTCCTTTTCTAAAGGTTAGATATAACTAGATATACAATATTAGTTTTATTTTAATTTTATACATTTCTTTTAATTAAATTTTATGATGCATATTTCAATACATTTTCATTGTTCATGTAATAGTTTAGTCATCAATTTTTTTTTCTTGAGATTTGTTTAAAACCAATAAATGATAAATAAATTTTCTAATGGATAAAATACCATGATTAATCATAGATAAATGTTTTGTGATTGTGTAATCCATTCAATCCTTACTTTTATTATAATTTATATCATAAAATTTATCTCAAAAATAAGAAAGATTGAGCTTGATAAATTTATTTATTTTTTATTTTTTAAGAGAATAGTAGACAGCTTTGTTGGTTTTGATTATAATATTTTTCTTAGTTTGAATTACTAAAGTTAAAATATTAACCAATTAGAAATATTCATTTGAAAACAAAACCACTAGTTATTTCTCTTTTATCAAATTGTCCACACTTAACTTTCGTCATTAGAACATTTTATAGCCAATAATTTAGTTTCTTTTCATTCAAAAACTTGTCAATTTTCATCTTTCAAATAAAACTTTCGATAATGTACTTTTGTACTTAGTAGAATTAATCCATAAAGGACAATAACTTTCCACATCACTTTATTACTTATTTAATCATGTGCTCTTCCATGTGCCAAGTTTTCATTGAAAGTAGTCTTTTCAAATTCCTATTTGGGTTTATGTTTGTAAAAACCTATAAATAGCTATTGAAATGAGGTTGTAAACATCATATTTTGAATAAAATTTAGAATTATCTATTTTAGAATTTATCTTGGTGGCTAGTTTGCAAAACATTTTTCTTTGATGAGGTTAAGAGATACACTTATTATGGTAAGGAGGAGGTGGTCATCCTTTTAATTTTTATAATAATTTATGTTCTTCCCATTCACCACTTTTTTAAACCTTATTATCATATCCTCATAGAAGTGATGAATAACCTTAATGTTATTATAATAGGTAGGGTAAAAAAAAAATTGAATGCATTGCTTAGATCTTCATATTTGAGATGAAATGTAATATGTTATAGTAGATTTTAACAAGGATATTTTTGAGAAACCTAAATTGTTTGGTGGATATTATGACTATTAATGGCGAATAAAGATTAAACTTCTTTCACCATCCTCAAGCAATTTAGCCTGATAGTACGGAGTTCAACCAAGAGTCGGTGAGAGGCGACAAAGCTTGGTGCACACAACAATCAACATGGGGACATCCATCAAACTTCTCAATAGAGATTTGTTTCTTAAAGATGAAGCTATCTCATGTGAGCAAGCCATTACACATATCTTTGGTGAGTTAAGTCCCACAATCTTAACTTGGTCAAATAGGTGTTGATTCTTTTCAAACTGAATATGTCTAACATTAGGATCCAAATGATAAAAATCTTTAATTCATTCTTTTGATTTATTTGGATGTGCGTTCTCATTATTTCATTATTGGAATCTTCCAAATCATTGATGTTTTGGTGAACGATTGTGGCTCTATGCATAAGAAAGGGGATGCCCCCATATCCTTTAGATTACTGGTTTGGATATTAAATCTAAACCCAATTACACAAACTCATTGATTTGAACCTATTAAGAGCCATGCATTACATGCTAGCATTAACATGCCCAAGTGTTGACCTCACTTTTAGTGTGGTTGATAATCATTCTCTTAGTCCTAGGGTTTTGATTTTGTTATGGTTTTCTTGGGGTCAAAACACTTCTAATAGCTAAGGGGACACCAACCTAAAGCCTATAAGACTCACAAGGCTCAACCTTAGGGTTAGACCCGACTCACCCAATGACCCACCCGCAGTGTTTTAATTTGGAGTCTCAAGGACACCACACAAATCTTACGGGGGGTACTTATTGAAGTGATCGAGTACGATATTAATATATGATGCACTATCTTAAAAGGTAGATGCATCACCCTATGATAGACTCAATCACCTAATAAGGACTCCTATGGCAGATGGGTCTTCATATATAATAGAGATCTTTCCTCTACTTTATATGGATAAGTAAAGCAAGATTTATTTTAGGCTAGATTTCTTAGTTTCTTATAGAGGCAAGCCCCCATAGTTAATTACATCCTAAGAAATGAAAGTTTTCTAAGAACAGTCTCTATTAAAGTAGTCGATGAATGTCTCCAATGATTTCAATGCTAGATTATCAAAGAATTGATTATTATAGGAAATCAAATGAGATTGTTCAAATATGAAGACTTTTTCATGGATTTCAAAGGAGAATTTGTAGGAAGCACACATAATACTAGGAAGCTTAGTGATTACTTCAATCTACCCTATAGTGAGGCTTTATATTTTTGAAGAGAATAATTTATTTTTATTTAGGTTAAAATTTTTATTGGAATGCTAAGACTTATATTCCAGCAACACAAGATTATAGAAATGACTAAGAAGTGAGAACTTATACTCATAAAAAAAGAGAGACAAGCTACCTGAGAACCTAAACCTAAAATTCTTTAGCATAGGTTAGAAGCAGGACCTAAAATCAAATTAGGGAGAATGGGATGTAGTGGTTCACCTCCATAAGAGAGAATGAACACATCTTGACTCTTTTGGACTTATAACCGCCTGGAGTGGCTACTAGCTAACACCTCTTACTTTTTGGAACCATATAGGCTAGTCTTATATAGATGCAAGATAGATAATTATTTAATTAGAAAGAAAGCTAAAATCCTAAACTCACTCCCTAAGAAGCTAGATCATATTGGTATAAAAACATGACTTAGAATAATGAAAAGTTTACAAATTTTTAAACCATTTTGACACATTAATTTGGACCAAAGATTGGGATAATTATGTCTAAATGCATGATGAAATTGAGTTGTGGGATAAATTAGTGAGAAGATGTGTTCTCCATTACAATGGACTGCTCTCATAGGTCAAGCCTATCCCCTATCATGTAAGAGTGGAAATCCTCTATATTCAAGGGTGCAGCAATATGATATGCATGATGTGGTATAATTCAACCATTCAACTAAAGGGTTTCTAAATTTTTTATTATCTTGTTTATATATCTAAACATTAGAGTGAGATTATGAGTTATATTAGAATATAATTATAAGTTACTTAGTGAGGTTAGCAAATTTAATTTTATTCTAAAGATCCTACCGCATCCAAGCCACACATCACACATACACACTTTAAGAAACCTATAAAAAATATGTCATTTTTATTGCACAATCTAAACATATCAATCAAAAATTTGAATTTCATAAGATAATAAAAGCCCGGTTGTGCTGCCGTACACCTCAAAAAAAAAAAAGAGTTGGGTAGCCAAGCTCTACCCTTATACAACCCAGATTATATATAAATCTTACAAATGAAATAAATTTTATGGGGGTCTTTAATTCTTGTTATTTTTTTTTCTTTGGATTAGCTTGCTCCAGGCTTCACATGGCCTCCTAGGTCTTTTCCTTCTAGCCACTGCTCATTCTAAACCCATAGCACTAACCCAAATCCTATTGCAAAAGTTACATTTTTATAAAAAATAAAATTAACTACACCTGCAAAATAGATATTAGCAAACAAACATATAAACCAAGTAGTTATATTTCACATATTTGGACTTAGTACTTTGCACTTGGGTAACCAAGCCCACCTGTCCTAATTGAATTATGCTTAGGGACTTAGACAACACTTTCATGTAAAAGCATTTATATTCATTTTTTACTACAGCTGTCTCTCAAGCACAATCCCCTGTATAAAATATCATTAGACTAAAATTGACCTAATATCCAATCTACATACAAATAATCCGACATACAGTCTAAAATATTACATAATAAAATAAAACATATCACCACAACATACACCGACCTAACATAATACTAGACGATGACTTAATATTCTAAGGTGTGTGCTAAGGCTTAGTGTGGTATGTCTTGATTGGACTTTAGAATTAGGAATTTCTAAAGTTTTGAATTATTTGAATCATCCACTAAGGGCGGTTTCACTTTAAGTCTTTTGGTAGCTTGATTGAGTTTTAACTTATGCATTTTTATTTTTTCTTGTTTTGCTCACTTATTACTTAAGGTCTAATCATTATGAAGAGAATAAAGAGACATAACTCTTTCATCCTTAACCTAATGTTGATTTCTAAAGATAGGTTATTATTGCTTTAACTTTTTTAATAGATCATTCATGAATTTTATTTGTGCTTAAGTTTATAGTAGCTTTAATAAATCTTATCCAAACATGGAATGCATCTTAAGACCAATGAAATTGAGTCACCATCACATGAATAATACTCCATTACTTTCTCGCATTATCAATAACATTCACATTCTTTCCTTTATAATTTCTTTAATATTTGGTTTAATATATATGTACTCATATTTTGTATACTTAGTGAATGTTGATGCATGATCTTGATTGAAAAAGGGATTTCACCTTATATTTCAGCATATGCAAACATGTATAAGGAATTTAAGCAAGTACGTGTCATTGTTAAACCACGAAAGTGAGATTATCTAAGACCTCCTTGGGGCTACCTAAAGCCTCATGTTCCCGGGATGTCGAAACTATATACTTGAAAACTCAAATACACATAAGTATACACCTAAACATAGAAATGAAATCATGAATTGATTGTATGTAAATATCTTTAACTTATGTAAAGCTTAATGGAAAAAAAGGTTTTACTTTATGTTATAATGTATATACACACATAAATGAAAATAAACAAGTATGTGCCATTGTTAAACCAAGGAAGTGAGATTATCTAAGACCTCCTTAGACTACTTAAATTCTCATGTTCCCAGGATATTTAGACTATATACTTGTCAATTTAAATACATGAATACATAGATATGAACATAGGAATAAAACCATCATTTGCCATCTTTTAATTACAAGTAAAAGAACATTTCATTTTTCACCTAATTAATTATTTGTAATAAGTATTGATTTAAGCTTCAAATTATTTAATTCATAACTATCATATAGTTCCAAAA
This sequence comes from Cymbidium sinense, assembly GCA_021442155.1. Taxonomy (NCBI): domain Eukaryota; kingdom Viridiplantae; phylum Streptophyta; class Magnoliopsida; order Asparagales; family Orchidaceae; genus Cymbidium; species Cymbidium sinense. The sequence continues at coordinate 174,214,654 of CM038216.1, read as the reverse complement.
TAGTTTGATATTTACTAATGATAATAGCCACACCATTTGATAACATTTGTCTAATTTATGAAATTTAAATGCAATCATATTCTTTTAATTTTAAAACATGAATACATGAAGCACATGACATACACATTTATGATAATTTGAAAGAACGTAATTGAACATCACTGTATAACATACTTAATTTCATTAGAACTTAAGGATAATCAAGTTAGATAGACATCCCTTAAATCTATTCAAGGTTTCTTTAATGATTAATTTTAATATTCAAATTAATAAGAACCTAAAGAGGAGAAATAATACTTAGAATTTACTACATCTCATGTTGGTTATTTAAGATGTTAAAGGAAAAAACTTAGACCTATTTTATGGATTAATTAAGCTTAATATTAATTATATCCATCTAATCACCCTTCCTAAGCCTCTTTAATTTAATTAACTACCCAAACTTAAGCTTTTAATGATATTCTTTGAGAAAGTAAAACATGCAATGCACCTAAGGATCTAATGCAATTATGCTCATGCTTAATAATTAATTAAATTAAAGAAGAAAAAGATTTAAGATAAATACTCTTGGGATTTTCTCACACCAATAAGAAAATCATAATTTCTTTAACGACTTTATTTTATTAAACACATAAATGGATTAATGGGTTGCACTTGAGTTACTTAAATTGATTTTATTTATATTTTATTATTAATTCTACTTAATTTACCCTTAATAATTAAACACCTTAATTAAATCCTTTAAGAGAATACATCTAAAAATAATTAAGAGAAAGGGTCCTAATTAATTTATATGTTACCCCACTATTTACATTAATTAATTAACATTAATTACCTAATTTTACTTTCATTAATTTTAATGATTATTAAATCAATTAATGAGGTTAATTAGGATTGAAAAATTGGAATTTTCCAAACCACATGAAAAATAACTCCAAGAAAAATGTGGGAAGCAGAGGACATTCTATAGAATCAACATACCAAATTTGGAGCTAAGTAATTTGGTCTTAATTAAGATAGTTAGCCTAAGCTTAAAACCTTAATTAAATATTATTCATTAAATTTTAACTAGGGATTTTATTTTTATTAAATTCTCCTCTATCCAAGCTTTCCAAAATCATTTTATTTGCATTTTTTGGATTTTTCTATAATTAGTTATGATTTCTTGATGTTCATGCAATTTAATTATATTTTAAAACCTAATTAAGTCATTTTAAACTATCGGTGCCACGTGGACGGTGATGCAGTAGCGCTTTCCAAATGGCACTATGATATTGGTTATTTAAAACATTTGATGCTGCTACTAACTCAGCGATGGCGGACGTGGTGTCATATAGGCCATCCGATCTCGGATCGAACGGTCAAGATTAATCTCATGATTATGAAAGGATTGAATCGAGATTTCTAGCATGATTAATCACGGTCATCTGCTCTAATCATACAGAACAGATGGTCGGTGATACATCATCTCGTGAACACTGAAAGACAGACACCGTCTACCTTCCACCACTTGATCTGAGCTCGCTAGAGCTTGTTTGATGATGGAATCGAATCCAAAATGGTAAGGGAAGATATCTAAAAGATCATACAATGGAAATTGTATGAAATCACATTTTATTTTGAATAAGACTAACACCTAATAGCCAAATCAATGGTTGTTGAATTTTTAATTCTCTGGAGCTAGAGATCGGTGGTCCGTCGATAGAGGTACTTTTGTCTTGAAGAGATGAAACCCTGTTGAGAAGATCTTGAGCTATCTCCTCACTGATTAGTTTTTGGATAAAAAATTTCTACAAAAGTTGCTAGAGTTGTTCTAGTGATGGCTTTGGGTGGTCGAATCAATCAAGAAATGATTTGTTTCAATTCATTGGAGTGTGGTGAAGGTGTGGAGAAAGTCAACTTGGTTTTGGTGGAGATTTGGTGAGGTTGGATTGGCGAGGCACTCAAGTGCAGGTGGAGCTTGGTCTCATCGGTAATGGGGTGCATGGGAGAACGAGGAAAGCTTGGGGAGTGCTTAGAATGCTCTAGAGAATGTGTTCAGTGAGTTTGAATGGATAGGGAGGAGTATACTCTCTTCCCTAACTAAAGTAAGAGCTGAGATAACCTTTGACAGTCATATGGTCGGAGTAAGTGGTAAGAGGTGGCAGGAGACTGTTGAGGTGGATGTGCATGAGAGGCTGAGGGAGTGTAGTGGGCTGCCATGGAGTGCACACTCCTCCTTAGGTGGATTAACGATTGCCCATGGGTGAGCTCAGCCTCTCTTGGTCAAAGGTTGAACCCAAGCCTTAGGTTAGGTCGGGTGAGTCTATCCAAGAAAGGCCAAACATGTCTGCCAAGACATAGGGAGGTAGAGAACCCTTCCAAATGAGAATATTATCTCACTTGAAGGGCTTGGTTCAATGGGTTTGACCCAACTTGGGTTCGCCATGGGTTGGGCCCACTTAGGCAAGCCCATGGTGATTTAAGGATGAGCCAGTCAAAGTTGGTTGGGTTTGGACTTGGTTTGGTTGGGTTTGGCTTAATTTGATTTATGTGGGTCAAATGGATGGGTCAATTGGGATATGTTGACCATTTTGATCAAATTGGGTCAAATTGGGTAGGTTTAATTGGTCATTTGGAATGAATTAGTGCAATTGATTTGATTCAATTGGGATTATATTTGGATTTGGTTCATATGATTTAATTTGTGTTGAATGGGTCATGTTGATCAATTTGATCAAATTGGTCAAATTAGCTTGAAACAGTTATGTCCATATTCAATTGAGTAGTGATTGATTGGAAGAGTTGATTTGAATTGATTTGGATTATGGATAGGTAAAATTATGCTAAATAGGTCAATTGGGTGGGGTTGACCAAGTTGGGTCCAATTGAAAATTAGATCATGTCCAACATCCAATTGGTGATTTGATTAGAAGTATTGATTTCAACCAATTTGGTTTTTGATTTGATTTGGCTCAATTTGGCCCTTTTCAAATTGGGTCAACCAAGTCACGAGGCTAAATTGGTTAGTTCAATGGTAGTTGAGTCATATTTCAATTTGTAGTTGATGAGAGTCATTGGTTGTAATTAATTTGGCCCAAATTGATCATTTAGGTCATTTTGGGTCAACTTGGGTTATAAGACCAAATTGGCTTGGTCAAGTCCAATTGATTGCAGTGAAGTTTCAATAGTGGCCTACAATCATTAATGAAAAGATTTGATAGATTGGTTTGATCTAATGGAAGTTTGATTGAGTTTTGGTCAAATTGGGCCTTTTAGGTTTGGTTAAGTGATTTGGTCAAGTTCATTTGGACCAATTAAGGCCATGGATGGTTGGAATATATTCAAATATGAATTTGAAGTTGATTGGTGGCTTTGACTGTAATTGATTTGGGTTTGATTGAGTTTTGGCTCTTTTGAACTTTTAGGTCAAATGGACCAACTTGGGTTACATAAGTCTAACTGATTTAATTTGCTTTATTGCATGTATTGAAATATTTTGAAATGATCTATTGAATATTTAGATGATTGAGAGAATTAAATTGAGTTTGATTGACTTGGATTAGTTTGAATGGAGTTATAGGATTGAAGTGGGTTAACTTGAGTTAAGGTTCAAATTAATTTGGCTTGGAGATTGGATTGGAAACTGAATTCAAACAAAGTCAATTTATTGGCTTGGTTGAGGTTTCAATCGTTTGGTTTAGGTTTAAATGAATTGATGGGTTTGAGTCTTAGTTTAGGCCTTAAGGTGAAGCCTGCTTGCCCTAAGGTAAGTTCTAAACTTAGGGTCATTCTTTACAAGCCTCTAGGCTTAAGTTTAGTGTCCCCTTAACTACTAGAAGTATCCTAGCTCTATGGAAACCAAAGTGTCTAGAAGAATCCTAGACCTGGGATGGGAGTGACCAATCCTCACTCAAAAAGTGAGGTCAACACCACCCTAATTTTAAACTGAACTGCACATATAAAACCCATTTCATTGTATGCCACCAAAAATCTCAAACATGTCTAAACCATACCTAATTAGTGTTCAATTTGGCTAAGTGACCAAGTTGACCTAATATGACCCATTTGGGATTAAAAGGGTTAAACTCAAGAATGATCCAAACCATTTAATATTGAGCTTACCCAAACTCATTAAAGCACCAATTGAACTTGTTCAAAGCTTATCATAACTCAATTTCATCAATTGGCTCACCTAACCCAGATTGACCCACTTGAACCCTATAGGGACAAAATCAAATCTAACTTGTTCTATGTCAAATTAAATGATCCTAAAGATTTATAATCACTCAAATTATCCAATTGAACATCCCTCATAATCAATTGTAACTCAACCTAGCCCAATTTAACTCTTGAGCTAGAAATCAATTCAAATCAAATTAATTCCTACAATCACTTCCAAATGAACAATTGAACATATTCTAACTCTCAATTAAAGTAAAGCAGGTTAATTGAGCTAATTGATCCACTCAAACTCATTTGACCCAATTTGACCTAAAAGGTCAAATTGAACAAAATCTTGAGCTAACCTAATTTATATGAAACCAATTATTTCAATCAATCTAAAGATGACTATTGATCATCACCCAATACCTAATTGAGTTCAATAAAAATAAATTAACCAAATCTTGATTTAATTCAAATTTCATTAAATCAACACTTACAATTAGTCCCAAATTGATCATAAAGTACACCCCAACTCTCAATTGAATCCAATCTAACAAAATTAGCTAAATTGGTTTACTTAGTCCAACTTGATCTAAAGGATCAAATTAAACCAAATCTCAACCCAATCCAAACTCAACCAAGCTAACACCTACAATCATCCATAAATTCATGATCAAACATGTTTTAACCATCCATTACAGCCAACCTTGCTAATTTGGCCAAATTTCCTAACTTAACCCATTTGACCCAAATGAATCCATATGAGCCAAATTTAAATTTACTCCAAATTAAATCAAACTAATTGCACCAATGTATTTTAAATTATTAATTGAACATGACATGATAGCTACAAAGGACAAATTTGGTTAATTTCTTAACTTGACCCAATTGAATGCAAATTAACTTTTATGAGTTCAAATGAGCTATAAACCTAAGAAAAATAAGTTTAAACCAAACCAAACTTGTCTTGACTCATTCTTGGACTTTCGCACACATGCCCAATTGGACCCACCTGATTCAGGCCAAACTAAGTGAGTCAAGGATTATAAATAGAACAAAAATCCAAGAATAGCAAAGTCCAACCCCTCTCTTTGGCTAAGGCAACCCTCTTAGTATGCTTTAAGCTCACTCCAACTAAGCCAACGTAACCCAAAGTTATTCGGTCCAACCATTAACTAAGGAGAGGTCACCCTTACCATGGCTAGCCCTTGGTTCACCAACCATTGGCTGTCCACTTCACCACTGTCTACTAAACTCCTCTAGCCATTAGAGGAGGTTCACCTCATCGATATAAAGCCAATTTAAACCCCCTCCAATGCTTGGATGGTTGCCATAAAATGAACCCACAAGAAATGGTGGTTCACATAGGGAGGAGGCTATACACCTCCTCACCCATTCAAACTTTAGAAACACTTTCATTCCAACTCTAGAGCTAATCCTTGAGATCCTTAGAGCTCCCTATGCATTACATTACTGATGAGACCAACCCTCTTGTCAACCCAAATGTTTTAAACACCCAACCTCACCAAACTATCTCTAAAGCCTAATTAACTTTTCTGCATCCTCACAAGCAAGAATTTGAGAATCACTCAAGTCGAGCATGGGAAGGGTATCTTAAACTAACTTTGATGAGCTCATGATAGTGCATGGTCTCGAGAGCAAATGGCAAGAAGGTAGAGGGGGACTTCAATAGTAGGCTTTGTCTATACTAGATGAAGTTGCCTTAATTGTTTTTTCTATTGGTCATAGCTTTGGCAAGGTAAATTGCTTCAAACCATTAAAAGCCCTTTATGTGTTGGCCTTTTGTTCTATAATTTGACATATCATGTAGATCACACTATAGGGACCCTTTCAATTTAATTTTTGATCCTAATGAAGTCAATTTTTCCATGAAATAAGCCTTAGTTTGCTCGGATTAAGAGGCAAATGACAAACGGTGTTCATCTCTTGTTGGAGGAAGAAGACTTGGGTCATCCATCACATATGATTAGAATGGACGACCATGATAAATAATATCATTTTTTATTTAATCCATATCAAACCATGGATTAATTAGAGTTGTTCGATCTTTGGTCGAACAACATGAGACAAAATCGCTTCCACCACCTTTAAGAAACAATTTAAATAACCAATCCCATAGTGCTACATATAAAGTGACTACTAACATTGATTCTATAATCTGGCTGAAATAACTTTTAAAATATAATTAATTAGACAGAACTTTTAAAAAATATAACTAATTTTAAAGAGTAAAAAACTATAGATAAATACTCATAGAAAACTTAGAAAGAGGAGAATTTATAAAAATAAAATCCCCAATGTTTGTCAATTATACAAAAATTAATTAAGGTTGAATTTTTTTATTAATGTTGTAATTAAGCCTTAATTACCTAGCAAAATGACTTTATAATTTTGGTGAACATTCCATGGAATGATTTTTACCTCCCATAATTATTTTAAGTCAATTGGGTGAGCACATTAGGAAAACTACATTTTTCAAACCTTAATTAGCCATTTTGGCTATTTAATAAATTTATTTAATTAAACAAATTATGTTTATTATGTATTTAATGGTGATCAGAGAAATTTATTAGGATCTCTAGTCTTAATTATTTTTAAAAATCACCAATAAAGAGATTTTTATTAATTAAATAGTTCATTAATTAACTTATGGCTTAGAAATAAAAAAACTAATTATACAAATCTCTAAAATTATGAATGAACTCTCTTTGTGTTTAGCTAATAGAGACTTAATCAATGAAATTAAAACCCACAAATAGTTTTGGGTATTTTAAGAGTAATTATTTAATTATTATTTTTAATTAATAATTAATCACAAAGTACTAGCTCCAATGCCTTGAAATTTCTACTATTCATTTCTCATATTATTTTGCATATTCATAAATTTTCTTATAATTTTTGGGCTTGTACATTATGATTTCTTATTTTTTTAGGTCTTTCCGGCATTAATTAGATTAAATAATTAAAATGTTTAATTAATTTACAAAATCATAATTCTAATTTTAAATATCATTAATAACTAGAGGTTATGTTTGGGATAATTTAATTATTTGATCTTTCCTCAATGGGCTTAATCAGTTGCAATTAAAATGCATTAACTAAAGAATCTTGATTAAGCTTAAGCGATATAATTTTCACATGAATAATCTTATGATTTAATATCTTAAATAGATTATCTTATGATATTTATTTAACATTCTTCATTCATTTATAAATGTGTGAAAGTGGTGTAGAAAATATACTTGAAGTTTAAATCATTATTATAAAAATTTCAAGAATTCAGTCCACACCTGCTCATATTTCTGTATGTTTTGTATGTTAATACATACAATTTTTAATATATATATATATATATATATATATATATATATATATATATATATATATATATATATATATATATATATATATATATATGTGTGTGTGTGTGTGTGTGTGTGTGTGTGTGTGTGTGTGTGTGTGAATGTATATGAATGAAAATCCAATATTTTCTTAATTGAAAATATATACATAATCATTTTATTTAAACTTAAT